>OLKM01000449.1:265161-309156 GCA_900291075.1 Melanogrammus aeglefinus
ACGACTGCTGCCAGTTCTACGCCCGCGGGCAACGAGTAGGTGAGAACTCACTCACTCACTCACTCACTCACTCACTCACTCACTCACTCACTCACTCACTCACTCACTCACTCACTCACCCACCAAGGTACTGTTGATCAAAACACAACATCTTGGCCGGAGGACCGGCCTAGTAGTATAACTATGGCCTTTGAGGCCTCAACATTGTAGACAGTTATAACTATGTTATAACATATTAACACGATAACGGTATTAAAGTGTAACCCTGGTCTGTTCTCTGTCTCCATGGTTACAGAATCAAACGCAACGAGTCGAGCGCTTCGCTCAGCAGCTTCGTCCACTATGACTTCCTGCACCAGAAGCTACGGGGACTGGTGAGACGGAGAACCGCCATAGCTACGCGACGAGGTCTAGCGCGGCTTAAACTCTGGTGGGCTACTCACCCTGAGGGATCTGTAGGGAGCTAACTCTAGAGCTAGCACTGGAGCTAACTCTGGAGCTAACTCCTAGTCACCCTGAAGGGGATCTGTGTTTTTGTAGCTAACTCTGGAGCTAACTCTGGAGCTTACTCTAAAAATGTGCTTCTGCAACTAACTTAATTAGCTTGTTTCTGCAGCTAACTTTATGTAGCTAACATAGGAGATATGTGCTTCTGTGTAGCATGAATGCTGACCGCTAGGCTATTGCTGGTTCTCCCCGGCAGGCAGACGACCTGACGACGGAGACGGAGAGCTACGAGGAGCAGGAGCAGGAGCTGATGATGGTGTGTGTGGAGGAGCTCAGTGAGTACTGCCCCCCCCCCCCCCGCAGTGTGTATAAACAGAGATATATTATTCTTTCACTATCTTCTGACAATTGTTCTTTTTGTAAAGTTGCTCTGAATAAAAGCATCTGCCAAACGCCCTGAATGTCAATGTTAATGTGATGTCGATGTAATGTAAATGTAGTCCTAATGTAATGTTATGTAATGTGACTGTTAATGTAATGTTAATGAAAAGTTAATTAAATGTTAATGTTAATATTAATGTTTATGTAAAGCTAATGTTAATATTAATGTGCATGCTAATGATAATATTAATGCTAATGCTAATGTATATGTCATGTTAATGTTTATATTAATGTTTATGTGACGCTAATGATAATATTAATGCTAATGCTAATGTATATCCTGTTGTCATGTTAATGTTTATATTAATGTTTATGTGATGTTATTGTTAATGTTGTTAATGTTTATGTTTCTGTAATTGTAATGTTAGTGTCATGTTAATGTCATGTTAATGTCCCGTCTGCAGCGTCGGTGAACCGGCGGGTGGGCGACCTGTCGGAGGAGCTGGCCCGGAAGGTGGAGGACTCCCTCCGTCAGCAGGAGGAGATCAGCTCCCTGCTGGCCCACATCGTAGACCTGCAGGCCCGCTGCAAGGGGGTGAGGGCCCCTAGACCAGGTCCCGTTAGAGGGGCCCCCTAGAACAGGACCCCTCAGAGGGACCCCTAGACCAGGTCCCCTCAGAGGGGCCCCTTAGACCAGGTCCCCTCAGAGGGGCCCCTTAGAACAGGTCCTGTTAGAGGGGCCCCCTAGAACAGGACCCCTAAGAGGGGCCCCTTAGACCAGGTCCTGTTAGAGGGGCCCCCTAGAACAGGTCCCCTCAGAGGGGCCCCCTAGAACAGGACCCCTAAGAGGGGCCCCTTAGACCAGGTCCTGTTAGAGGGGCCCCCTAGAACAGGTCCCCTCAGAGGGCCCCCCGAGACCAGGTCCCCCTAGAACAGGTCCTGTTAGAGGGTCCCCCTAGACCAGGTCCCCTCAGAGGGGCCCCCTAGACCAGGACCCCTCAGAGGGGCCCCCTAGACCAGGTCCTGTTAGAGGGGCCCCCTAGACCAGGACCCTTCAGAGGGGCCCCCTAGACCAGGTCCTGTTAGAGGGGCCCCCTAGACCAGGACCCCTCAGAGGGGCCCCCTAGACCAGGTCCCCTCAGAGGGGCCCCTAGACCAGGTTCCCTTCAGAGGGGCCCCTTAAACCAGGTCCCCTCAGAGGGCCCCTTAAACCAGGTCCCCTAAGAGGGGCCCCCTAGACCAGGACTCCTCAGAGGGGCCCCCTAGACCAGGTCCCCTCAGAGGTACTAGACCCCGTCCTCCCTGGCCCCTGTATTAACGTGGGGATCATAATATATGACTTTATGAAGGACAGTGGAGACACGAAGTCTCCTGCAGCCTCATGCAGTCTGGGGAGAAATATTATAATAACATATATATTACACAACACAAAATTAACACACACATGGACCTCGCCACGCACACACCTAACTACACACACTCACACATGAGAAACAGAAAACAAACCAAGCCAGACACAATAAACGTCTGCAGTGCCAAAGATAACCATAATGTAACAAACAAAAAACAAAACATTGAAACCAAGCAAGTCCATTCCATCTCTCGCTGCTGAGCTCGTTAAATATTGACCCTCGCTTTTAACCTTGTCAGAAAGGAACCTGGCAGCCGCACAGAGTGTTAACCTTCAGGATTAATGTGTTTGTTCAGCTCAGCCACGAGAACGACGGCCTCAGCGTGCACCTGAACGCCTCGCGGGAAGGGCAGATAATCCAGCGCTCAGAGGTACGGGACACGCGCCCACCGCTCAGTTCACCTGGACACGACATAGCCTCTCCTGTAACTCCCCCACACCCCTCTTACACATCTATTGTATGTTGTACGTCCTTGCACTTACAAATAGTACTTCAAATATTTCTATGAACATCCTTACTGTACCGACAGCGATATATCTCTATTGACAAATGTACTTATTGTAAGTCGGTTTGGATAAAAGTTTAGGGCTAAACGCCCTAAATGTAAATGTTGATTTAAACTTCTTATTGATACCGTCATCATCGTAAGAAACTCAAAATGACTTTGTTTGGGTGTTTCCAGCTACTGACTCTTATGATCAACATTGTATTGTCTGTCGCACGTTGATAATACGTTTCATTCAACCCTTTTTACGGTTGGTCTCTGTCTCCCCCTGGTGGCAGATGAATGACTTGCAGGCCAAATACGCGCAGTGCGAGGACATGCTACGGGAGGCCAGAGAGGACATTAAGAACCTGCGCAACAAGAGCCTGCCCAACAGCACGGTACAGCGCTACAGCGCATTGGCCTCCGTCTTCCCCATGGACTCCCTGGCCGCAGAGATAGAGGGCACCTTCCGGAAGGGCCTGGACATCCCCGCCCCCTCCGAGTACAAGTCAGTCCCTAATTGGTTGAGGAACTTGCCAGTCACAACAAGTACATTCGTCACAGAAAATTGACATATTTACTGATTCAGATTAATTGATAATAAAACATTTTATTTATAATGCACTTTTTTGAATACTCAAAGATGCTTTACAGAATGATCACAAAATATAAAGTAAAAAGTAAGAATTTATATTAGCAATTAAATTATCTTATTATATCTAGCAGTGCCGATTAGCTGGCTGACAACCTGCAAGTATCTGAGTCTGACCCACGTTTGTTATTCTAGCAAAGGGGAGGCTTAATGATGAATGACTGATTCAACCCAAATAAAGCCAATGTCGGATAAGGAGAATATACTATTTATATTTACATTCAGGGTGTTTATCAGACGCTTTTATCCAGAGTGACTCACAATAAGTACATTAATCAGAAGAAAGAGAAACAACAATATATATCTGTGGGTACAGTCAGGATGTTCATAGAACCAAGTGCCAGCACTAACCATCACTAGGTTAACCCATTCCCCGTATACAGCAAAGATAGCTAGGGTAAGATGCTAAACAATGCTAAGTATTAAATAGGGCTAGGATAAGATGCAACGCAATGCTTATTACTAAAGATAGCTAAGATAAGATGCTACACGAAGCTAAGTTCTAAAGATAGCTAAGATAAGATGGTACACGATGATGCTAAGTACTAAAATAGCTAGGATTTATGCTAGGTACTATTTTTAAGTGCCAGGTCGTAGCCTACAACATACAACAAGTGCTGACATTAAGCGCCAGGGCGTACAGCGGACATTAGCTCAGGATGTCCCCGGGGGGATCTGGGTCTTAACTGCCCCCTTGGCCCCCAGGAACCACCCGTTGCGCGTCTTTGAGACGGTGAAGGTGGCCCAGCGGCTGCGGTCCTGCTGCCCCTCCCCGGCCCTCCCCGGCTCCAGCCCCCCCTCCGCCCACTCCTCCTCCACCTCAACCCCCCGGACCAGCTACTACGGCTCGGACAGCGCCAGCTTCAGCCTGGAGGACCGCCTCCAGCCGGCGCCGCCGGCAGAGCTGGACCACAGGTGGGCAGCTACGCTATGCTATGCTACGCTATGCTATGCTACGCTATGCTATGCTACACCAGATAATGCTATGTCCTTTTATACAAGGGCATGCTATGTAACAGACATTTCTTGCTATACTGTTATTTTATACTATGCTATGACATGCTATGCTACGCTAGGCTACGCAACGTTATGCTATGATATGCTAAGCTGAGTTATATCCTTTTATACTATGTCATGCTATGCTCTTTTATTTGATGCTACGCTATGACATGCTACGCTACGTTATGCTACTCTACGTTATGCTATGCTACGTTATGCTATGCTACGTTATGCTAAGCTACGTGCTACAGGTCCCATGTATTGCTGATTGTCCGTTCACTAATAAGATTCAGCCGTTGTCACGCGGGAACATGTCGTCTCTGTTGTCCACTAACCGCCTCTTCCCCCTCCTCCTCCCCCTCCTCCTCCACCTCCCCCCCTCCTCCTCCTCCTCCTCCTCCTCCCCCTCCTCCCCCTCCTCCTCCCTCCTCCTCCTCCCCCCCTCCTCCCTCCTCCTCCCCCTCCCCCTCCCCTCCCCCTCCTCCTCATCCCTTCCCCCCCTCCCCCCTCCCCCTCTCCCCCTCCTCCTCCTCCTCCCTCTCCTCCTCCTCCTCCTCCTCCTCCTCCTCCCTCCCCTCCTCCTCCACCTCCTCCTCCTCCTCCTCCTCCTCCCCCCCTCGCTCGCCCTCCCCTCCTCCTCCTTCCATCTCCCTTTCTTCGTCCCCCTTCCCCCCTCCCTCCCCCTGCTCCCTCTCCTCCTCCCCCCCAGCTCCGCCCAGGAGGGCCCCAAGCGTCTGGGCCAGCCCGGGACCCCCGGGGGGCGGGACCTGGAGGCGGCGCTGTTCCACCTGTCGGCGCGGCAGCAGAGCCACCTGTCGGAGCGACCCTTCTTCGACGTGGAGCGCGAGAGGAAGATGAGGGCGCTGGGGGCGGGGCCGGCTGGGGGCGGGGCTGGGGGGGAGGAGGATGGGGGTCAGGACTCCAGCGGGTTCCTCACCCCCGACGGCAGCCTGGGCTCCGCCTCCACCGGGACCAACTACTCCAACGGCAGCTCGCGGCCCTCAGGGTCCTCAGGGGGCCGGTCCTACCTGCCCGACCGCCTGCAGATCGTCAAGCCCTGGAGGGTGAGGGGGGGGTGAGGGGGGAGGGGGGAGGAGGGGGCGAGGGGCGGGGAGGGGGGGAGGAGGAAGATTTGGCTGAGGGGGGTCTGGGATGGGGGGGTCCTATAAAGGGGGGGTCCTATATAGGGGGGTCCTGTGGGGGGTCCGGTGAGGGGTCTTATAGGGGGGGTCTGGTGGGGGGGTCTTATAGGGGGGGTCTGGTGGGGGGGTCCTATGGGGGGGTCTGCTGGGTGGGTGACCTTAATAGACAGGCCGTGTGGTTGTCTGGAGGACTCAGCTCCTCTTCTTGTTCTATTATTGATTCCGTTGAGGTCTATATTTTGCGACGACTCCCCCCCCCCCTCATTAAACCGGTGTCTGACCCCCCCTCAGGCTCGGCCACGCTGCACCAGTGGCAGCAGCTGGCCACGCCCAACCTGGCGGGCATCCTGCAGCCGCGGCCAGGGGTCCTGACCAAGGACTTCAGGGAGCTGGAAGGCGACGTGCAGACGGTGTACAGCCTGAACGACCCCGAGGAGGACGACTTCTGCCCCCCCCTCCGGCGCCCTGGGTAGGGCCGCACGCACGCAGGGCGGGGCATGCAACACACACGCACGCAACACACACATACAGGGCGCGCACACGCAACACGCACGCACGCACGCAACACACACAACACACACACACAGGGCGCACACGCAACACGCACGCCCGCACGCAACACACACTCAGGGCGCGACTCGAGGTGACTCGAAATCGACTTGCACCCTGGACAGGTCTTCTGAGCGGTGGGGGGGGGGGGGAGATGGTGACGGTTTCGGGGCGCCCTGGCGATTGCTCCCGCGCCCCCTCCCTTCTCTGTTTGTTTGGTATATTATAATTGACTAATTAAGGGCGCCACCAGAGGGCGCCCCCAACGCATTTGCCGCCCTAGGCCTATGCCGAGCGCCGGCCCTGGGCGTTCGCACGCAGCATGCACGCAAAGGTGCACCACGAACGCACGCATGCACTACATGAGGATGTCCATTAGGAACTTCCTACATTGTGCCCTGAGCTTCCTGTTGGACCAGTGATACACTGGTACCAACACATACCCTGTGCACCCCCCTGGGGCTACTACTGTGTGTAGGAACTTCCTACATTGTGCCCTGAGCTTCCTGTTGGACCGCAGTGATACACTGGGTACAACACATACACCTGTGCACCCCCCTGGGGCTACTACTGTGTGTGTGTGTGTGTGTGTGTTGTGTTGTGTGTGTGTGTGTGTGTGTGTGTGTGTGTGTGTGTGTGTGTGTGTGTGTGTGTGTGTGTGTGTGTGTGTGTGTGTGCGTGTGCTTTGGGTGTGTGTTGTTGTTCAGTTGATGTTAGGCACATTGGGATACCTGTCTGTGTATGAAACGGGATATATAAATAAAACTTGTCTTGACTTGACTTTGGTGGAAGTGACTCACAATGAGGGCATCAACCATTATGAATCCCCCACGTCAATGTAGATGACAACAGATGAATTCATCTCCTCCTCACCCTCCTCTCTCCCCCCTCCTCCCCCACAGCATCTCCATTCGGCCCAGCCCTCCCCCTGACTCCTCCCCCCAACTCCATCTCCACCCGTCCAGCCCTCCACCCCTCCCTCCCCACCCCCCCCTCCTCCTCAAGGTAAGACCCTGAGCCTTCTCACCAAACCACCTTCCATCGGTTCTGATGAACTCTCTGCCATGAGGAACTACAGAAGAGGATTCATTATGTAGTCCTAAAGTACTGACTTGAACCTCAGCATTCTGCCCTAAAGGTTGTATCAGTGATTCTAGGCCTAAACATGGACGATCACATTCATCTGATCTTTCCTCGCGTCCCTCTAGCCGCCCGCCCCGTGAGCAGGCCGTCAGAGGACGTGTCTCTGTAGGCAGCCTACGCTCCGAGACCGTACACAAAAACAAATGGTAGTCAATACCCAAATAAATAGTATTCCAACCAATCACCGTCAAGGAGTGGGTGTTTTGCGCTGCGTTCATGATAGTTTTTACTGGATCCAAACACAAAAGGGAGGGGCTGGCTCTGTCTGTTTGGGACCTCGCTACAAACACCAACAGAAGGGACCCCGAGGTCGCTGATACAACCTTTAAGGTCTGAGTTCTGCGTCCTTCTCCGTGAGGGACCGTGATGGTTAGAGTATAGAGCAGGGGTTTTCAAACCCTGTGTGTGTGCAGACCACCTCATAATACACACAATCAAATATTTAAAAACACACCTCCTACCTGAATTACCCACACCGCTTAAAAGGCCAACTAGCGCTAACAATAACTGGTCATAGAATCAGTACGACGGGCTTGTTAAAATAAAGTTGGCTGCACACAACGGATGCCACATATTTTTAAGGGAATTTTCTGGTTAAATGAATGTTAAAAAACAACAACTATTATTTTATATTTCATTTAGCTTTTCCACTGACCACATGCAGTACCGCCACAGACCACTGCTGGTCCGCGGACCACACTTTGGGATTGACTGGTAGAGAGTCCCTCCTCTGAGCCCCCTAACCCCGCTGTGTTCCCTCCCCAGCCCTGACCCTCGCCGCCGGGGGGCGGCTGGGGGCGCTGCTGAGCCTCTGAGCGTCTGGCCGCCGCCCAATCAGCAGCAGCCCGTGGCCCCGCCCCTGTTCGGCCCCGCCCTCCCCCGCCCGGGGCCTCTGGGTCTGGTGAAGCTTCTGGAGCGGGAGGGGATCACCGGGGGGTCCCGGGGCGCCGGACCCCCCCCCCACCGCCGCCGCCAGGGGGGTCCGATGCTGGGTGCCCCCCAGGGCGGCCCGGAGGGAGAACCCGGGGGGGCGGGGCTGGGGGCGGACCCGGGGAGGGGGCGGGTCTTCAGCCTGAACCTGGTGGAGAAACTCCAGAACCTGGGGCTGCACCGGGTGGCGGCCTGGGGGATGGGGGTCAGGGGTCAGGGGTCAGAGGTCAGAGACCCACCCTGAGGTCGGAGCCCCACCCTGAGGGCGGAGGTCAGAGACCCACCCTGAGGTCGGAGGTCAGAGACCCACCCTGAGGGCGGAGCCGGACGGTTTGACTTTCCCCGTGTTCCTCTGGACTCCTGCGTCTCCACGCAGCGCCGTCAGAGTCACCTCAGGACCTCCTCCTCAGTCACCTCAGATCTACTGAGTCACCTCAGGATCTCCTGATGAGTCTCCTCAGGACCTCCTGATGAGTCCCCTCAGGATCTCCTGATGAGTCCCCTCAGGATCTCCTGATGAGTCCCCTCAGGACCTCCTGATGGGTCCCCTCAGGACCTCCTGATGGGTCCCCTCAGGACCTCCTGATGGGTCTCCTCATGACCTCCTCCTGAGTTAGCTCAGTCCTGAGTTAGCTCAGGACCTTCTGAGTCCCCTCAGGACCTTCTGAGTCCCCTCAGGATCTCCTGATGAGTCTCCTCAGGACCTCCTGATGAGTCCCCTCAGGATCTCCTGATGAGTCCCCTCAGGACCTCCTGATGGGTCCCCTCAGGACCTCCTGATGGGTCTCCTCATGACCTCCTCCTGAGTTAGCTCAGTCCTGAGTTAGCTCAGGACCTTCTGAGTCCCCTCAGGACCTTCTGAGTCCCCTCAGGATCTCCATTTGTTCAGCGTTTTGTTTCTCGGGTTCCTCCAAGCGACTCCGCGGGGGCGTGGCCAAAGTCTCTCTGGGCGTTCTCCTTTATGTCGCTTTGATCAGCGCTCCTCTCCCTAGTCCAACAATCTGAGTCGTAGTCGTAGTCAAAGTAGGTCCGTCGCAATGGGGTCAAGAGTGTGTCTGAAAACCGCCAACTCAGGACCCATCGTCCCCTCGTCGGCCCGAAATCATCTTCTGTGCATCTTGTCACTTTTTTATGGAATGTAAAGGGAATGCGAAATGCAGTACTTGTTTTTTCATGGGAGGAAATGATCTACTCCTTCGGCACAATCCAAGAGAACAATCCGTTAAGTTGTTGTTAAAAACCCACGATGCTGTCTGTTAATCACATGGAAGGACTCTGATGATTGCACTATTTCCTTGTCTTGTAGATCCTGCATTCTTTGTGTTCAATCGTACTGCTGCACTTCAAGAGATGTAGAGATGTAGAAACCCTTCAATGACCGCTTGCACTTAAAGCATTAAGCTGTGACACCACTGTCCATTCAGCACAGAACCAAACTCACAACCACCGCTGTTTGGTGCTCAAAGACCAGACACCCTGAGTGAGATGTTGAGGGTGCAGCAGACACTCTTAGTAAGGTGTTCAAGGTGACAGCCTGAGTGAGATGGTGAGGGTGCAGCAGACACTCTTAGTAAGGTGTTCAAGGTGACACCCTGAGTGAGATGGTGAGGGTGCAGCAGACACTCTTAGTAAGGTGTTCAAGGGGACACTCTGAGTGAGATGTTGATGAGACTATGCTGTGGTCCATGAGCAAAGTGCTGTAAGTGTGTTTATTTCATCGCTGAATGACGTTCTTCTTGTATGAATGATCTGCTGGATTTTTGGTCATCACGACTCGACTGTAATGTGGACACATCCCTGTCTAAGAAGAGCTTCATGGAGCTGATGTGACACCAGATGAATGTATTTATTCAGGCTTCTTTAAAGGAACTTTTTGTACTGAAATCAATAATAACATAGGACAGCTAGGATAAGAAAAAGGAGGAATCCAAAGGTTACGCTAGTTTGTGGCAATAATGAACCAAACTGTTCTGTGTCTCATCTCTGAGACTTTGAAATGCACTACCCTTTGTCGACGTGTAAATACCGTGATTGATCTGTAAATAAACCTTACTGTGGATTCACCACCATTCCCTTTTCATTCTTGTTGTTTGCCTGTCTACAACCCTCGTGAAGTGGAACACAAAGATCACCCAATCAACCAATCACCGCACAGCTCTGCTTTATTAGCTTCTTACAAAATCACATGTTGATTTTTAGAGATACAAAAATGGACACAATACGCCTAAGTTCCGAAGTCTTTGTTGCTGGTCGCTCCTGGAGATCACTCCGTCCTCTCTGCACTCCGGCGACCAAAGTCCACCCAGCCCTGGTAGTCCCGGTTGGATGAGCACTCAGAGTTCACCATCTCTGTGAACACAACACGCATACTGAGAAAACGGACGGCATCTATACTGCGCTTATCTAACCAGCGGCCGCTCAAAGCACTTTACATTACTGCCTCACATTCACCCATTCATGCACACATTGACACACCGACGGCAGAGTCAGCCACGCAGGGCGACAGCCAGCGGGTCAGGAGCCGTCAGGGTGGGGCGTCTCGCTCAGGGACACCTCCACACTCAAAGCATCTGCCTGCCCGTCAAGAGTGAAAGAGGGTTCACCCAGTCCTGGCTTTGAGCCCTGCTGGGCGCATACCTGAGATGGTCTGGGAGCGTACCTGAGTTGGTCCAGGGGCGTACCTGAGGCTGTACCTGAGTCGGTCCAGGGGCGTACCTGAGGATGTACCTGAGAGGGCCTGGGGGCGTACCTGAGATGGCCGCCATGATCTCCTTGGTCCTGAGCTCACGCTCCAGCTCCGACAGGGTCATCTTCTCCATGCGGGACACCCGTGTGTGAAGCTCCCCTCTGGGGGAGGTCTCCCCGGCCCCCCCCCTGCCCAGCAGCTGGTTCAGCCTGCCACCGCCGCCCCCCCCCTCCACAGGGGCCCGTGTGGCGAGGGCCGTCCGACACAACAGCAGCGCCAGCGCACAAAGCAGCACCGAGGTTGAGGCCATGTCTGAACACAAGGGAGGCGCCCCTCAGGTAACCATGACGATACAAGAGAGACAGAAAGGCCTGGAGAGAGGTCCTGTAGATGGAACCAACATGCTTTACCTGGGATGTTGTTGAAGGTCTGAGGCTGGAGGCTACCGCAGGTCTTCGGGGCTGTTCTGACCGCTCAGGACGCTCTCTTTTATAGGGCGAAGGTGGCGTCTGCTCGGGCGCTCATGGCTCGATGGACTGATGGGGGAGGGCCAGAGCGGAAGTGCGTTCATCAATACACCATTTCCTCTACGCTAAATGGCTTTTTTTTGCAAAGCAGTCGCCATAAAACGTGTCAATACTTTTTTATTTTTACAGAAAACTCAATACTGTTTCAGAGGATTTGTTTCTCGGTCCGTGCACTCTGACGTCAGCTAGTCTTGGAGTGGTGTTTCAGAGTCCTGGGCTTGTTTGTGCAGAACATCGATTGGCTCATGGGGATTATACAGAATACACACATAACAAGAACTGCGACGAGATAATGTGTTTGGAGCGAAGATTGATTATTTTGAGGTGAATAAATAATAATAGAAAATGAATCATAAATCAGTTGGAATGAAATATAGCAATTTTTATATGAATAATGCCACTTATTGTAAGTTAGTCATCCTGGAACTTAAATCTAGTACTAAGCATCGTGTAGTGCCTCATCCTAGCTATCTGTGTTGTGTACGGGGAATGGGTACCTAGTGATTATTAGTGCTTGCCACTTGGTTCTATGAAACATCCTTACCTTACCTACCTCAATATATTGTTGTTTCTCTTTCTTCTGACAAATGTACTTACTGTAAGTGTCTTTGGATAAAATCATCTGTCAAACGCCCTAATATAAATGTAGGCCTAAGCGTTATCCATCACTTTTTTGGCAATGTCTTCTCTGGGATTACTTGGATACACTGTAAACAGAATGAAGCTGTAAACACGTCTCGTTCCAGGAGCATTAGATCTGGCTGACAGCTGCTGGGTTGATTGGTGACTGAGACATGAAACCGTCACTCAGAGCGGATGAGGCCATAACCGTTGCAAATGCGGTAACTCTGGCAGGTATGTACACGTATTAAGAATGGATGAAATTATTGCACCTTCTTGTTACTCTGTAGGACATTACTAATTTACATTCAGATTTATATGGATTGCAATAATAATTTTTATTATTAGTCTGTGATTCCTGATTCTCCGGAAGAGAACTAGGGCCACATGTGATTATATTTTTGGAGTTTTGACTTTAATCTCAGAATTCTGACTTTAGAGTCAGAAATCTGAGATTAAACTCAGAACTCTGAAGTTCTGATGAAAAACTATCCGTGGTGCATCTGTCCTCCCACTAACAGCCACCAGGTGTCGCCCTGGGGCACCACTGACCTGGTGGAATCGCACACGGCTCATGGGGCAAAAACTGGTGGTCACAGGTGGAACCCCGCACAACGGAAGTGATGAGACTACAGAGAAGATGAACCCATGTCATAACGCGTTGGGAGGAGTGGGTCAGCTCTCACAAATAACTAAGCTTTTTTGGTGAGTCTCCTACCAAAGCCCAAACCACCCATTGGACAACAATCACAACCTCCGTAAATCTTAATTTTGTATTTATTATTTATTATTATTTGTCGACATGCCTCCTCCATGTATTCCAATATATAAATTATAAATACAGTACATTATATATATACTGTATATATATACACACACACACACACTGTGTGTATGTGTGTGTATATATATATATATATATATATATATATATATATATATATACATGCATATATATATACATGCATATATACATGCATATATACATGCATATACATGCATACTGTATATATACAGTATATACTGTATATAGTAAGGAAGTTTTTGTTTGGTGGATTATTTCTCTGTGGTAACAATGCTTTTTGACAATAAATCTTACACCGTTGGAGAGCCTGTTTAGTTCCCTTTCAAACGGGGCCCCGTCTGTAAGGAACATGCACTTGTGGGATGAGCAGCAGAGCTGAGTACGTGGGTTGCGCCCATGAAAAAGTCTTCTCTGCCAATGCCAAACAGCTTTTTCTGCCTTTGACTCATTTGGTGTTTGGTGGATTGGATGATTGAAGTTTGGAGAAACAAGACATATTGGCAATTTAACTATTTATTCATCTCACAAACAGGAGCCTCAGTAGCGTGTGGAAGAACCATACACAGCCACAACGGCCTGGCACCTCCTCCTCATGCTGGTCACCAGCCTGCTCACAGAATGCTGTAGGATGGCCCATTCTTCAACCAGCATTTGTTGCAAGTCAGCCAACGTGGTTGTGTTGGTCACTCTGATCCCACAAGTGTTCAATGGGGTTGAGGTCAGGACGGCGAGCAGGCCATTCCATCCTCTCCACTCCCACATTCTGGAGGTAGTCTCTGATAAACCCCGCCCTGTGGGGGCGAGCGTTGTCATCTTGGAGGATAGAGTTCGGTCCCAGACTGTGGAGATATGGGATTGCCACTCGTTGCAGAATTTCATCTCTGCACTGAGATTGCCTCTAAGCCTCGTTTTTCCAGTGAGGGAGATGCTGCCCCCCCCCCCACACCATCACACTGCCTCCACCGGTGGATGTTATTCTATCGGTGCAGCAATCAGCATAGAGTTCTCCGCGTCTTCTCCACACTTTGACCCTACGATCCAACTGCCGTAGGCAGAACCTGGACTCATCACTGAACATAACGTTCCCCCACATGTTCAGGTTCCAGTGCAGGTGTTGCCGACACCAGCGCAAACGGGCCTGACGCTGAAGGGCAGTCATGGCAGGACTCCTGGCAGCCCTATGAGACCGGAGATTGGCTGCGTGGAGTCTGTTCCGGATTGTCTGGGCAGAGAGCCGTCGGCTATATTGTCCTGCAAATCTTGACTGCAAATCTGTAGAAGACATCCTACGACACCTCAGTGCTGACAGGGTGATGAAACGGTCTTCTTGGGGTGTCATCTTCTTGGGACGCCCACTTCCCGGCCTGTCTTTGACATCTCCCGTTATATGGAACTTGGCCTTCAGTTTGGAGAGGCTACTAGGGCTCCCTCCAAATAGGGCCGCAACTTGGTTTTGCGGAACACCAGCTTGAAGTAGCCCTAACCCCCAGTACCCTATCCAAAAAACCCGGCATGCCGATTCTTGGAGCAGACACTTACTGACTGTAGCTGTACTTACAGGGGTAGGGCCCATGCTCACAGGTGGTACCAGAAGCTCAAAACAAGTGTCAATAGCAACAGCGAAATAACTTGTTTAGCAATTGCCGAAAATATTTGGCAAATTTTTCATGGGCGCAACCCACATACTCAGCGCTGCTGCTCTTACCCACAAGTACATGTTCCTTACATATGGGGCCCCGTTTGAAAGGGAACTAAACAGGCCTTCCAACGGTATAAGATTAGTGCCAAAAACCATTGTTACCACAGACAAATAGTCTACCAAACGCAAATTTCCTTACTTTTTGTGCAAAGTTTATATACTGTATATACATCCATATACATATATGATATATCATTATATATATTATACTATATATCTATTATATGTGATACATATATATATATATATATATACTATGTATATTATATATACATATATGGATATATACATATATATATATATATATATATATATATATATATATATTATATATATATATAATATAATATATATATATATATATATATGGATGTGTATTGGAAGGCTGGTGTTGTCCTAATTCAAACCCCTTTCCCAGTCGATGTGCTGAGACTTGCATTTGATTCACATATCCGTCATCAGAAGCTCTGAGTGCGGTGGGTTAGGGAAGCTTTATTCCCACCAAAAAGTAAACGGATAATCAGTCTTCATCATGGTTTTGTACGGAACATAAACCATCTGCTTCTAAAATAGTCCACACAGGATACACCAGGACAGAGTTACCAAATGTCAGAATTAATTGCAGAAATCATAGTTTTCTTTCTAGAAGAAGATCAAAATACTAATAAAAGCTACTGAACGCTGAGGTTTAAATATGAAGATATTTGTGCCTATTTTCTTTGTGATTTTTCAGTTTTTGTCCAGATCAAGTCGTAGCCTATTCAACCCACAGCCCAAGCTTAACGCCACATTCACTCACCAGGTGTGAGAATTCAGACCTTATTGCGAGGACTCGCACGGCCCCTATGATCATTTGTTCACGCTTCAAGGCCTGCAGGCTGTAGGGGTGGAGGTGGGTGGAGGTGGGTGGGGTAGGCATCAGAGCAGAGATGGGTGGTGCACTCAACTTGGTTTGGTTTCAGGGTTTGGTTTTAGGGTTCTGTTTTAGACTTTGGTTTTAGGATTCAGGTTTTGTTTTGGGTTTGGTGTTGGATTTAGGGTTTGACTTTAGCTGTATGATTTGATTTTAGGGCTAGTGGTTTTAGGATTTGATACTTGATCTGGATTTGTAGTGTTCGGTTTTAGGGTTTGGTTTTTTGAATAAGGGTTTTGTTACAGGATTAGGTTTTAGGGTTTGATTTAGTTGGTTGGTGTTAGGGTAAGGGTTTGTTTTTTAGGGTTAGGGTTTGAGGGTTTGGTATTAGGGTTAGGGTTTGAGGGTTTGGTTTTAGTTTGGGGTTAAGGGTTTGGTTTTAGTTGTTTGGTTTGGTGTTAGGGTTAGATAGTGTCTACACGCTGAGGGTTGAATGCTTACCAATGTGTGTTTGACTGTTCATGAACACATTTCTACATTGACCCTCAGCAGGTGGCAGCCCAAAGTAAGTCTTCCACAAGGGCCATATTCAGCAGCTGGGGCAGTTTGGTTCTTCACTGGCTCTTTGGATTCATAAGGCCCTGGAATATGCATAAAAAAGTTAATAAAAGGGCGGTATGTGTCTCAGGAGGTAGAGTAGGTTGGCTGGCAACTGGAGTGTCGAGGTGTACCTGAGCAAGACCCCTCCACCTGACTGCTCCTCACGACCCGGCTGTCGCCCTGTATGGTAGACTATGCGCTGGTGTGTGAATGAATGGTTGTAAATCGCTTTGGATAAAAGTGTCCTCTAATGGTAAATGTCAACCCCTTTATGAGGACGTGACCCTGGATGCATTTGCGCAGGTAGTTTGTGTGTTTATCTTCATGCATTGTTCCCGGGTGACCTCGGAGCACCTGACGTTCCGTACGTTCAATAACAGTTACAGGAAGCGGATCAAAGAGCTGTGTTCCGCTGGGCGCGGCTGCCCCAGTCCTCCGGCGATCGTTAGAATCAGACACCACCTGTCTACACCTGCACGGCAGCGACAACAAAGAGCAGGGTGGAGTCGCACAACTCGAACCGTGAGTCACTGAAGGCCCTGGACGGCTCTGATGGGAGATACCAGAGAGAGGAAAAGTGAGTTTCACTATTTAATCTCCTGATCCGACGTCGTGTGTGTTAAACACCCCTTAGCCGCCGCAGGAATGTTCTCCTGTCAGAACTAAACCCACGGCGTTAGCCCCATTAGCATGTTGACGAAATGGAAGCTAAATTATAAGGAGCGTTTTGTCAATCTGTGCGATGGAGACAACTTGTGTGTTTTGACGCTTCTGTAAGATTGACAACTTAACAGCCACTTGCTGGCAGAACACCCAGAAAGAGGGCGTTGCATCGGTCGGTCGATGAGATCATATCTCCACATCGGATGGCTACAATCCCACGATGGAGGCCATGGCTATGATATCATCAGCGGGGCGATGATGGGGCTTCAGGAGGCCCAGTCATGTACTTTTCAATACCAGTGTGCCAACAGAGACAAAGAGAATGCCCAGAGCACTGAATTAGGGACTCCCCTGCTCCCTCTCACCTGGAAAGGTATTCAGCAGCTCGGAGCCACACCCTCTCAGTGCCTCAGAGGGCATTCGGCCTCTCACACCTCTCACAGCTGCATTTAACACACACACAGGCACGCACACACACACACACACACACACACAGGCATACGCACACACAGACACACACACAAATTCCCACAGCCACCCACACACACACCCATGCTGACACGATTCATCATTTCACCATTATAAATTATTAAAAGATAACATAATGTTTCATTCTCTGCAATTAATCAACTTCACTTCAAAGGAAGCCCTAAATTAACCCTTAAAATCCATCTTGTTGAGGGATTAATCTGTGGCAACCAGGTGCATTTGGTGCAGGAACACTACGGTAAGGGAGTGCATAGTAAACGTCATTATAGGGGCAGATATTGTATTTGCAGCTGCGCTCTTCTTCGCTCCAGATTCTCCTCCACATATATACAGTATATAGGGGGCACCGGATTATAAGGCGCATAGAATAGAAGATACTGCAGTCAAACGTTTGAATGGGGTTGCGTTATGCATCGACTAAATGGAGCTGTGCTAAAGGGAATGTCAACAAAAGCAGATAAAGACCTCAAACTTTATTAAGCGTTCTGACAACTGTTCACTCCCATGGCAACGATGTTCAAACATTAATGTGCATATTCACAATATCTCCAGTCCCAGCCTTGTTCAGTTGTAAACACGTAAAACAAACACAGTCTGATACCGCTTATTCAAACGCTAGTGCATAACTCAACATTGTTCAGTTACGTATAACACGTAAAGCTCACTTTTTCAGTTCATTCCCCGTCCACGAATCCCTCGAATTCTTCTTCAGTGTCCGACTCCGAATTGAACAGTTGGGCGAGTACGGCACCCAACATGCCCGGCTCCCTCTCGTCATTATCCGAGTCAGTGTCGCTACTGCTGCCTGGCAGTTCAGTGATTATTCCTGCCTTCGTGAAAGCTCGGACCACAGCTGAGACTGATGTATCAGCCAAGGCATCCACGATCCATTGGCAGATAGTGGCGTAGGTCGCCCGGCGCTGTCTCCCCGTCTTGGTGAGCGTGTGTTCGCCTTCTAAGTGTTTGTGTGTTTGCCATATAAAGTGCTCTGGATTATAAGGCGCACTGTCGTTTTTGAGAAAATTAAAGGCTTTTAAGTGCGCTTTTAAGTGCGCTTTTAAGTGCGCTTTTAAGTGCGCTTTTAAGTGCGCTTTTAAGTGCGCTTTTAAGTGCGCTTTTAAGTGCGGTAAACACGGTATTTGGTACCTGGTCACCTACACTTGGTAAAGTTCCTCCTCCTACACCTAGTAAAGCTTCCATTGAGTTAAAGCGGTTACAGTTAAGGGAGATGGAAATTGAGTGGGAGCGTGAGAAAAGTATAAGGAAAGCTGAAAGACAGACAGTTCGGGAGCACGGTACGAGAAAACAGAGAGCACGAATTGCGTTTGAGAGATCTTGAATTTAATCATGCTTTACGGCTTAAAGACATGGATCTCAAGGCTGGTATTTTATTTAAATCTGAGCAGTTCGATGTAACTCGCAATATTTGTATCGTAGCCTACCACCTTTTCGTGAGGACGATGTTGATAAGTTCTTTGCACACTTTGAGCTTGTAGCCACAACTCTTAAATGGCCTAGGGAAGTCTGGACCATGACGCTGCAGTGTGTCTTAACAGGGAAAAGCGCAGGAAGCTTATTCTGCGCTGACTCTTGAAGATGCAGCTGACTATGAAAAGGTTAAACAGGCTCTTCTGCGCATTTATTCTCTGGTGACAGAGGCTTATCTGCAAAAGTTTCGCGCTTATCAGAAAACTGACGCTCTTTCGTACGTCGAGTGTGTTAGAGAGAAGGAAACATTTTTTGATCGGTGGCTAAATTCCCAAGAAGGGACAACCTTCCAAGCCCTTCGGGATTTAATTATTCTTGAGGATTTTAAGAACTGTCTGCCAGCATCTGTCGCTACCCATGTTAGTGAGAAAGATGAAGATGTTACGCCTGCGGGTGCAGCCTTGCTCGCTGACGAGTATGTGCTCACATACTCGTCATGTGCTCACAAGCGTGTCCCCTCTATCTCAAAATTTTCACAAAACGTTTTTAGCCATCTAGAGATGTTTAAGAAATCAAAAGAAGCTGTGCCTGATCTTTCCCACTCTTCAGCTAGTCGTCGTGCATCTGTGCCTAGATCTACCAGCCCGACCTGTGGCTACTGTTGTTGCTGAGTGTTATAAATTAAAGAATAAAGACCGGGCAGCTAATCAACCAGCTTCGTTTAATACAGAGGTCGGATTGTGTGTGACAACCCCTCCTTTCTCAGAAAGACACCGACGATGGCAATCCCGGCTTTGCGCCTTTTATCATGGATAGAATTGTGTCTCTACCTGGCGAGCCTAGTGTGCGCGTTCCGATTAAAATCCTGCGTGACACTGGGGCGTCACAGAGCTTAATTTGCAGGATGTGTTGCCTTTCTGCGACAAGACGTTTACTGTTCTTGTGCGTGGGTTTGAAATGGGTTTCGTTAATGTCCCTTTGCATGACATCTCCCTTATTTCTGATTTAGTTCCTGGCAACGTTACGCCCCTCTTTGCCTATTGCAAATTTAGCCATGCTACTTGGTAATGATCTGTGCAGTGGCAAAGTCTTTTTGGTTTTCGTTTCCTTAGTGATTATTTTATGGCGCAACCTTCACTCGCGGACGATAGTTGAGTTGAGTTCCCCTCAAAATTCTGAGTTACTGTCGTCTCCTTCTGCTGTTCATAAACTATGAGTAGAGATCTGCTTAGCAAGGAACAGATAAATGACCCCTCGCTGTCGACGCTCTTCTCTGAAGTTATGTCTGACGAGGACATTGAGCAGTCGCCTCTTAATGCGCAAGCGGAGGCCTCTTACGGCCTCAGCCCAAGATGAGTGGAGAGTTTTATTTCAAAACGTTATCCCTGTCTCTTTTTGTGGTGAAGTTTTTGAGTTTAGCTCATGACCATCACTTTGCTGGTCATCTCGGCGTAAATAAAACGACTGACCGAATTTTACGCCATTTCCTCTGGCCAGGTCTCAAACGAGATGTAGCTACATATTGTAGAACATGTCATTCGTGTCAGATCACAGGTAAACCTAATCAGGTGATTCCAGCCGCCATTGCAACCTATTCCTGTTGCACCTGACCCCTTCGAACACGTAATTCTAGACTGTATCGGTCAGTTACCTCGAACAAAATCTGGAAACCAGTGGTTACTGACCATCATGTGTAGCCTTACCCGCTCTTATTATTATCATGGCGCTATTGTGGTTATGGTGGCTTGTCTTCAGCCACACTGTTCACGGATCTTTGAATTTGGAGTCATGGTTGTGGAAGAAGAAGTATCAGGATCTCCCCGATGACGTTTCTAATATGCGCTCTCGGCTCGGTCGTCCATGCCCGTTGGCCAGAGGAAACCTGGGCAACTGTCAAAAGAGAAAGAAGAGGTCTGAGTTGTCGTCTCTCGTGCTCTTGAAGCTGGTGATCAAGTGCTTGTGCTGATGCCTTTGATGGGCTCTGCTTTGCAGGCCCATTACAGCATTGAACGGAGTGTAAATGACCTCAACTACCTATTCTCTACTCCTGGTCGCAGGAGAACGACTACTTCATGTCACATAAATCGTCTAAAGTCGTACAGTGATCATGTGAAAATCTCAGCAGCTCACAAATTAGGATCGCCACGCTGCTTTGAGGTCAGTGGAGACGGTGCTGAAGTTACGGCTTCGCTGGTGCTCGCTCCTCCGTTGGAAGACGAGGGTCGTGTTCCGTCTGGTGGAGTTGTTGAAGGGAGAAAATAATTCTCTGATCCTCAGTGACCTTCGTTCATTGTGGTCTGGTTTGTCCGAATCACCAGGTGACGATTTCATTCTTCCTTCGTCGTGCTCTTGCTCTTTGTTTTACAGGGGCACAACCTCGAGGTAAGGCACGTTGGGGGGCGCGTTGCCATAATGTGGTTTCATATTCCCTGTCTCGGGGACATATGTTTGTGCATCATTGTAAATAAATTGTGTGTTAAGGTGTGTTAAAAAAGCAAATAAAGAACTGTTACAACTTACACCATGTTAACCATGTTTGTTTACCTTTTTCTAGTTCATTCGCGTGTTGTGACATCGGTGAACGACAAGTAGTTTGTAACTATTTGTTCTCAATGAGTGTATTTTTGTACGTTGGTATTTTTGTAAATGTTCATATTGATTTTACAAACTTAAACCCCCAATTTATTTTCTTAAGGGTGTTGCGTCACTATAGGGGGAGATATTGTATGTGCGCCGCTCCTGGTTCTCCTCCACAGGCTGTGTGTTCCCGCCGCGGACTGATTGCGGGCGTGGCATCGGGGCTATAAGCACACCTGTCCCGATCTCTGGCCGATGATCCCGCACGCATCCCGCTTCCATGTCGCAACGCCAGGCTGTTGTCACGCTGTGCCACGCCAGCACTTTGCGTCTCACGTGTAGTTTATTGATATCTACTGTCTGCAAGGTGCTGTCAAGCACCAATTTCCCATGTGGGCACATTCTGTCTTCTCCTATCATTGATGCGTTGGTGTCTGGCGAAGGCTGTTGTCACGTTATTAGTTCAGGTTAGAGCAGCGTAGTTAGAGGACCCGGCAGACTCACATACCTTTTATTTCTGGCCGGGAGGAAGATAGTTTGTTCCCCCAGAGTAAGGTTTAGTTAGGGTTTCCTTTCTGTTTTGTTCTATTTCCTTTCATTGATTCAATAACCATCCCACCTTGTGTCCAAAGCAAAGCTTAAATAAATTCATTGTTTCCAACGCAGCCCATTGTCTTAAGCCTTTGTGTTATTTGGTACCATCTCCGTCCATGTGGTGGTGCCTTAACAATACAGAACACTAAGGTAAGGGGGTGCATAGTATACAGAACACTAAGGTAAGGGGGTTCATAGTATACAGAACACTAAGGTAAGGGGGTTCATAGCATACAGAACACTAAGGTAAGGGGGTTCATAGCATACAGAACACTAAGGTAAGGGGGTTCATAGCATACAGAACACTAAGGTAAGGGGGTTCATAGCATACAGAACACTAAGGTAAGGGGGTTCATAGCATACAGAACACTAAGGTAAGGGGGTTCATAGCATACAGAACACTAAGGTAAGGGGGTTCATAGCATACAGAACACTAAGGTAAGGGGGTTCATAGCATACAGAACACTAAGGTAAGGGGGTTCAATAGCATACAGAACACTAAGGTAAGGGGGTTCATAGCATACAGAACACTAAGGTAAGGGGGTTTCATAGCATACAGAACACTAAGGTAAGGGGGTTCATAGCATACAGAACACTAAGGTAAGGGGGTTCATAGCATACAGAACACTAAGGTAAGGGGGTTCATAGCATACAGAACACTAAGGTAAGGGGGTTCATAGCATACAGAACACTAAGGTAAAGGGGTTCATAGCATACAGAACACTAAGGAAAGGGGGTGACGGGGACGAACGTGCGATTTCCACGGAGACCGAACCTCTTCACCAACAGTCTCCCTCAGACCTACATGACAATATCGCGTTTTAAAGTAAAATGCATCTTGGACATAATTTATGGTTCTTTAACACATGGACGAGAAGCAGCTGCATTCTCTGAAGACGACTGAATAGGTCAGCACAATGTATGTGTGTGTGTGGGTGGGTGGGTGTGAATCTGTGTCTGTGTGAGTGTGTGTGTGTGTGTGTGTGTGTGTGTGTGTGTGTGTGTGTGTGTGTGTGTGTGTGTGTGTGTGTGTGTGTGTGTGTGCGTGTGTCTGTGTGTGTGTCTGTGTGTGTGTGTGTAAGCAAGAGCTCATTTGAAGCAGGACACAGTATGAGAGTGTTTCCCAATAAAGCGAACACTAACGTTCTTGTTATGAAGAGGGCCAACATCATGTGATGGCCAGCGTAATTCTCTTGGTTTCCAGAGCAGAGTCCAAACCATGGTGGTGTTCTGCGAGGGGTCGCGGACATGAGGACAGTCTTAAACCCATGAAATGGAACAAGCTTTACTGAGACGCTGTTGTTCAGGTCTAGACATGAAGAGAATGCCAGGGAAGTCTGCCAAGAGGAACAAACGTCAGGGGAATCATCTGCAGAAAACATTCCGAACCCGATGCCACGATGTGTTTAGACAATGCATACTAGTAGTAATAATAATATTAACAGGAATCTTTAGAGGTGTTGTTGAGCTAAATAAATAAACCAACCAACCAAATGAATGTGGGCCTACAACACCGCTATGAACTCCATCTCCTCGGCCCACGTCAGGAACGCAGAGTCGCTCAGCAGCTTCCGCAAAAGACTCAAGACTCACCTGTTCAGAGTTCACCTCGACTCTGCATTGCCTCTCCCCTACCCCCCCCTCCCCCACCCCTCGTATGCACTTATAGTGTGTTGTACGTCCTTGCACTTAAAAACAGTGCATCCTGACTGTACCCACAGAGATATAAGGTTGTTTCTCTTCCTACTGACCAATGGACTTATTGGCAAGTCGCTTTGATTAAAGGGTCTGCTAACCGGCCTGAATGTTAGTGTAAATGTATGTACCATGAATGTATGCAGACGGCTGTCCACCAGAGGAACCTAGGTGAAGGGAGGCTAACCCAAACCCTGTTTCAGATTTACAACTTAACGGCACAAAAGCAGCCAGCTGACAGGAGTTTGGCCGGGCTGTTGTTTTGTACCTGGCTCAACTCCCAGGACCTGATTCATAATGGCGCCCTATAATTAAGCAAATCCCTCGACAACAATGCAGTCTCATACATTGACGGCTACAAATGTGACCTTGAAATGTGTCCCTGAGTGAGACACTTAACCCTAACTGCTCCTGACGAGCTGGCTGTCGCCTCATGGTTGACTCTGCCGTCGGTGTGTCAATGTGTGTATTAACCGATGTAAGTCGCTTTGGATAAAAGCGTCTGCTAAATGACCTAAATGTAAAAAGGCCAGCGAACGATCTCAGGAGTTACTGTGCTTATGTTTTTGTTTCCTCTCCTCTCCTGCAAACCACACCATAACAGCTTCTTGTTAACAATCAGTGTAACAAGCTGGTGGGTGCCCACCCTCCACCCTCCTACTCTTCTCCTCCCTCCAAACACGTCTGGGTGCACTGGCTACAGCTCCTCCCTCCAGCCCATCTCTGCGTGTCCTCCTCCTCCTCGTGGTGGGATTATAAAAAGCAGGGCAGGAGCAGGGAGTGCACCACAGTCGCTCTCTCCTCGTCTCTTCTTCTCCAGTTTCTCCTCTCCTACAGCAGCCATGAACAGCTTCGGAAGCTACGGCAGTGGAAGTGTCAGAACTTCCAGGAGTGTGCACGGCGCCCCCGGCAGTATGAGGGTTTCCACGAGCTCCATTGGCGGCGGTGGCAGCTTTGGGTTCGGCACCGGAGGTGCTGGAGGCTACGGCAGCGGTAGCGGCTTTGGCGGCGGCTTTGGCGGCGGCAGCGGCGGCGGCGGCGGCTTCGGTGGCGGCGGCGGCTTCGGAGGAGGTGGTGGAGGAGGAGATAGCTACGACGTCAACGCCAACGAGAAGGCCACCATGCAGAACCTGAACGACCGCCTGGCCACCTACCTGGAAAAGGTGCGCTCCCTGGAGAAGGCCAACGCCGAGCTGGAGCTGAGGATCCGACAGTTCCTGGAGAAAAAAACCTCTCCCGGATCCCGAGACTACTCTGCCTTCTTCGTCACCATCGCAGACCTGCACAACAAGGTACGTCCCCTGAGTTTCAGGAAGACCTCTGTCTCGCTCTGCTTACCGTCCGTCCTCCTGAACACCTCAGTTCATGACTCATTCTTCCTCTCCTGCGTTCCTTTTGCCCTGCTTTCTGTCGCTCTAGATCCAGGGCGCCACGTGTGTCAACGGAGGCATCTACCTGGCCATCGACAACGCCAAGCTGGCAGCGGACGACTTCAAGACAAAGTAAGAAGACCAGAGAGCGACAGCCAGCGTGTCTGCGCAGGCTGAGTGTGGAGAGTGGATGTGTCTCCGAGAGTAGTCCTCGCTAACACTGTGCTCCACAGGTGGGAGAATGAGCTAAGCATGCGGCAGTCGGTGGAGTCGGACATCGCCGGACTCAAGAGGCTGCTGGACGAGCTGACTATGGCCAGGTCCGACCTGGAGATGCAGATCGAAGGGCTGAGGGAGGAGCTGATCTTCCTGAAGAAGAATCACGAGGAGGTGGGTTTGTAACGCCAGGCGCCCGTTGTGCATGTCTCCTTGTGTCTCATCCTGTCTAACCGCCGTACGCTCTGGTCCTAAACACAGCCTTTCAGAAGCTCAGTGGAGATGCTTATTTCATGTCCAGCCTCTAACTTCCTTTCTTCCTGCCGGCGCTACCAGGAGATGCTCGGCCAGCGGCAGCAGATGACGGGCCAGGTGAACGTGGAGGTGGACGCGGGGCCGACGCAGGACCTGAACGCCGTCCTGTCGGAAATCCGCGAGCAGTATGAACAGGCAGCAGCCAAGAGCCAGAAGGAGCTGGATGCCTGGTTCCAAGAGAAGGTAGGAACCGATGGCTCCACTGGACGGAACATGTTCTCCCTTCTGTATGCTGCGTCCTGTTTCCATCTACATAAGTGTTTATCTTGAGCTCCTTGTGTTTGATTCCATCGCAGGCGGCGACGGTCAAACAGGAGGTCGCAGTGAGCACAGAAACCATCAACACGTCCAAAACAGAGCTCTCAGACCTCAACCGCATGCTGCAGTCCCTGCAGATAGAGCTCCAATCACAACTCAGCATGGTGGGTGCACTGCCGTCTGCGGAAGACCGCACCTTAGGGGGTGGTCAGGGGATAGGGATACCTGAGTTAATTAGGGTGTGGTCAGGCAATGTTGTTACTTAGGGTGTGTTCAGGGGACAGGGTTACCATAGTTAGCATTTTCCACTATTGAACCTAAGAGAGGTGACATTGATCCATTCTTCTCCTCTCCTAAACACTCTCTCCCCCCCTCCTCTCCCCTCCCTCCGGACCACAGAAAGGGTCCCTCGAGGGAACCCTGCAGGAGACGGAGAACCGGTACTCGCTTCAGCTGCACGGCTTCCAGTGCCAGGTGACCAGCCTGGAGGAGCAGCTGGTCAACCTGCGCGCCGACATCGACCGCCAGGGCCAGGAGTACCAGATGCTGCTGGACGCCAAGACGCGCCTGGAGCTGGAGATCGCAGAGTACCGCAGACTGCTGGACGGGGAGGCCAGGTGGGTTATGGGACGGGCTGCGTGTCTTTACAGTGGTGATGTCACATCACCAGGTGTGAGGGTTGTCAGCCGTTACAGGCCCTTTGAAGATCTGCCTTTCCCTGTGTCCTCTTGACATCCCAAGTGGGCGTGTCCACCTAGATGTATGCTGGATAGATCAGTCTACCCGCCTTCCCAGTGGACCATAACAAACGTTTCTGATCTGTCCATCATACTTCTAGGTAGACACACCCCTTTGTGATGTCACTAAGGTACAAGAAAAGGCCAATATTCAAATGGCCTTTAATGGATAATCACACTCATGGCAGAAAATCCCCCCTTTAACGCACGCTTCTAAAAGGTGTGACACCACAGCATCCGTCAATGCATTCACATAAGAAAGGTCAACAGGGAAGTAAACCCATGGGAAAGAACATATAAGAGGAGATAGTTCTTTATTAATCCAATAGGGGACTCACAGCACATGGGAGTATCCATACCATCTCATGGTATTGCTTTATTTACAATTTGTACTCAGTGCAAATTGTAAATTTAGCAAAATAAACTACCATAATCGTAATCAAAAGGCTCTGATATTCAGGGGAAGGAGACCGGATTTAATGGCTTGATGTATCTATAATAATATTATTCTCCCCCACCCCTAGCACTGGCGGCAGCTCCAGCTCCAGCTCCAGCACCGTGACCACCTACCGCGTGGTCACAGAGGAGTACATCGACGGAAAGAAGGTGTCCTCCACCGGCTGAACCCACCAGTAAGGACAGCCCTCTGGACCGCAGGCAGAGCACCAGGCGAGGCCAACAGCTCCCCCCTACACACCCAGGAACCAGAAGACAACACCTCCCCCCTACACACCCAGGAACCAGAGGCCAACACCTCCCCCCTACACACCCAGGAACCAGAGGCCAACACCTCCAACCTACACACCCAGGAACCAGAGGCCAACACCTCCAAACTACACACCCAGGAACCAGAGGCCAACACCTCCAACCTACACATCCAGGGACTCCCCCCTCCTACACACCCAGGAATCAAAGACCCAGAGCTGTTGTGTCGTGCCCGCTGTGTTTGGATCCAATCAAAATAATAAAGAGTGCTCTACCTTGCTGACTAAAACGTGGTCCTGAGAATCATTTATCACTTATTTTTGCATCAACAGAATCTTCTGTTTTGGTGGACCTTCCCTCTCAACCAATTGATAACATTTACATTTACAGTCAGGGCGTTTATTCAACACTTTTATCCAGAGTGACATACAATACATGCAATTTTTATAACAGTTTATCGCTGTCAGTACATTAAGGATGTCCATAGAACCAAGTGCCAAGAACTAACAATCACTAGGTTAACCCATTCCCTGTTCACAACAGAGATAGCTAAGATAGGACGCCACTCAATGCTGAGTAGTTTTCTTAAGTGCCAGGACATATAACATACAATGAGTGCGTATATTAAGAGCCAGATATGCCTGATTATGCCTGATGCCTGTTGCTACTTTTCCGTATTGCTCCGAGGATAGTCTAACGGAACCATGAATAATATACCATTTTATGATCATTCTGACTCATTGCAGCTTGTGTAAAATGGAACTTTTATTCCTGGTTGACTAGGCTAAGACCCACCGAACGTTCAGACGACCACGGCCTAAGATCTCAGACTTATGGACGCCGTGTCGGAAGGTGACCCGTTTTCGACCAACTCCAATTCGGCCGAATGTTAAATAAATCAAACTAGATTATATGTAAAGTACATACAGTATGTTATATCGATATTATAAAATCAAGGCCAAACTCACCTTGTAGAAACTGGTCTCAGGGTCAGGAGGAGACTCGTTTAAGACCAAAATTGACCCATACTTATGGATCAATTTACTTATATATTCACAACATTAATTTGACCGTATGTTTGACCCATATAACTTGATGATGTGGATAATATATTAATTTCAGTTTTACAGTAAAATAAACGCACCACCAACTGTTGTCAGGTCAAGGTGGTCGTTCATGGACGTCAAGTTTTAACAAGACCTTTTCGACCCACAATTGGCCAAACACAACATCATCAACATTTGGCAAAAGTTCTGGAATAAATTTATTTTTCGACTTCAACGGCAGGCGCATGCACAGCGTTATAAAAAACATTGCCGTCTTTGTGTATAAAACATTGCTTGAAATCCTTCTAGTAGGCCTAAACATTTATTTAACCATGGGCGAACATACTAGCAAAGCCTACACTGATTTTAAAAAAATATAGAAAATATAGAAAGAGCGTAGGACATTGAGGCAATTACATCATTATTACATCCTTAATTCAAACAGTCTGTTTCATTTGGCCTCAATTGGCTATGGATGCGAACTTGGAATAAACAATTAAACAGCTTGCACATTATATTTTGTGCTTGTGTGTTTCCAGCAATTATTTTCTTCAAGATTGAAACACAACCCTGCCAATGTGGCAGTTCCATGCGCAACTGGGATTTCTAAAGGCTACTGTCCAGTGGCAGCGACTAGCATCAGGGGCTGAAACATCACTACGGAAGAGCTAAGAAGGTTCTACGAGCATTTCAGACCAACCTTACCATGAACGATGTATGAAAGAGATTCGTATCAAAGAACGTTTCGGAAAACACGCAAGATGTTAATGTAGAACTTAAAATAGAGGTTACGAATGACGTAGCGTTAAGAAGGCTTTAAGAAGGTTTCGGGAAACCAGGACCAGATGAGTTCAGAACACCTCTAATGTAGACGTTGGTACTTCATATTTAAGACATGTAACATGTGTATGCCGTCATCAAACCATACTTACTGCATTTATAACATTGCTTGGGAGGTCGCATATGGTTGTCCGTGTTACTTTTTAGGCACAAAATGACCCTGGCTCTCAACGTCTTTCCTGCCCATGTATTTACAAATCCTACTACGGCCACGCCAATACCCGTTGAGAGCATCAGCCAAACAGCGCCTCCCTTTTGCGCTCAAAAAGTTACATGGACAACCATATGCGAACTCCAAAGCAATGTTATAAATGCAGTAAGTATGGTTTGATAATGGCATAAACGTGTTACATGTGGTTGTAGTTATTGTAAGTCGCTTTGGATAAAAGCATCTGATAAATGCCCTAAATGTAAATGTAAATGTTTAAATATAAAGTACACACGTTGACATTAGAGGTGGCAGTTCTGGACTCACCTGGCCCGCAGGTGAAGTGAGGAAATGAGGTCCGCTCCTGTGGCGGCGGAGGGGGACCAGAGCGCCCAGGAGATGTCTTGATACGCTGAGAAAAGTAGTTCCATGGTTTGATAATACCAGAGAATGTCTTATATGAAGAGAACTGGCACTTTCTGATAACTTTCGGTTTCTGAACTGGTTGTGGTAACACGTCTCTGTCCATGCGCGGGCGCTCACTGATGAGTGCAGAATGAACGGGAGTCGACAGGGTTTTACCCTCAAATTCCAATTTTCTCAGGTTGTCATTTTTTGTCAAGCAATTTCAAAGTTGCATTCAAAAGCGATTAAACCTTTGCGGCGCATCCAGAATGCGGCAGCGCGCCTCGTGTTCAACCTACCGAAGTTTCTCCCATGTGACCCCCCTCTTCCGGGACCTCCACTGGCTCCCTGTAGTAGTTCGCATCATATTTAAGATGATGGTACTGGCATACAAGGCAGTCAATGGAACTGCCCCTGCCTACCTCCAAGCATTGCTAAAGCCACACACCCCAGCTCGATCCCTCCGCTCAACTACCTCAGCTGGACGTCTGGTACCGCCATCGCTAAGAGCTAGCAAAGGTCGTTCAGCAAAGTCACAACTCTTCTCAGTTTTGGGACCTCAGTGGTGGAACGAGCTCCCTGCCGTTCTCAGGACCGCAGAGTCGCTCACTATCTTCCGAAAAAGACTCAAGACTCACCTGTTCAGAGTCCACCTCGACTCTGCATAGCCCCCCTCCCCCCTCTGGCCACCATTGTACACTGTATTGTATTGTGCTACTATTGTACACTGTATTGTATTATAGTACTTAACTGTGTAGCAACTGCAGTAGCTGCTATCATTGCTGTAACACGGGGAATTGGTTAGCCTAGTGATTGTTGTACTTGCACTTGGTTCTATGAACATCCTTTCTGTACCGACAGCGATATATTGTTGCACTTCTTATGACAAATGTACTTATTGTAAGTCGCTTTGGATAAAAGCGTCTGCTAAATGCCCTAAATGTAAATGTAAAAGGGGGGGGCTAAGCTAATACACTCAGCTGAATATTGAAATTATATCTATTCTAAAAATCAGTTGTAAAAAGAGAGATGACAAAAAGAGATGACATCACTGCCAGGTCCTCGCAGTGATGAGGTCCTGCTATACGGCAAGTGCTGAGTCATTTGCACTTCAGCAAAGACAATATAGATAATATACTGTATATGCATATATATTATATATATTATCTATACATATTATTAGGGGCTGCAGCTGGACCCAGGTGCAGACCAGGTGCGATTGGCAAAAAATATTTATTTATTTTCTTCAGGATTTAAACTAAAGGGCAGGCAGGACAAAAGGTCAAACTCAGGAGTCAAAAAGGATAACTCACAAAAGATCCAGGTAAAGCTCCAAAATGAAAAATCACTATAAAGTCATCGTCACTGACAGAGCAGAAACAGGCAGAGCAAAACGGGCAGAGTGTCACTCCAAACTTTCTGGTACGATCTGACAAAGAGCCAACAGTAGCCTGGCTCCGCCCGCCTGTGTACTTCCGCTCATTTTTCATTTCCCTACAGTACTACATCTGGGTTTTGTGGTATATTCTTTGGTTTTCTCCGTCCAATTTTTGTGCGTCCAATCAGCAAACAGAGGGAGTGGCTGGGAACAATGACGTTAAAGTCAGCTCTCGTTGACGGACATCTTCACGCACAGTGTATGGTTTGTTACAGCCTGCGCACAACGTGATTCCCGGCCAAACCTTAGCAATTGTATGGCAGATCCAGAGTGGCCCTTGGCAGATCCAATAGTTTTAAACTTCAACAGACATCCGCCTTCAAGTGAGTTAACGTTAGTCAATTGAGTGGGTTCAGACTCTCTGTGCAAATGAAATGAAGTACGAGAGTCTGGTAGGACCAGGGTTTCGTTTCCCAAAAGCATAGTTGCTAACTTCCTTAGCAACCTATCTTTTAGGGACTCAACAGTTAATAGGAAAGTGTTTCCAAAAACCATTTCACCTACATAGTAAGCTTATAGTATGTAGGAAGTTATGAAACTCCATTGTACTAGCAAGGTAAGGCTCCCCGACTGCAAAAAAAACAACTTGTACATTTCAGGGCAGTGGTCTAACCACTCAGCCATTTAACCTTTGCACACAATTGGGGAGAAACGTAATTTATTTACTTATCCATATCCTAATTTCTCACCAAATTCATCGGTAAGTACGTACTTAGCAAGTCCGGACTTCAAGTACAGACTTCCGAGAATGCGAGTACGTACTTTGCAATTGGAACAGCAGCGGACTCGATGACGTCACCACCTCAGCTCTGTTAACTGCTTTACGGCCTCATTTAGGCATATGCCAATTATATGCCGCAATATTACTACGTACTGGACAATAAAAACAAATTATATAAAACTGTTTGTTTTATAAAAAGTCAACAATAAAAAAGTTTTTATTTTTATAAAACTAAAAAGTTTTAAATGAAACTTTTTTTTTCATTTAAAAACTTTTTTTCTTTAAAATGAAAGAGGCCCCCAGCCTCTTTCATTTTAAAATAGTATGTGAATATTTTGAATGAATATAAATGAAAAGATATGCAACTTTTTTTATATGTAGGGTAGATGACGCTTGCCGGCTACCCTACATATAAAAGGTCAGTGGCGGGAAAAAGATTGTAGCGAAGTAGGTTGGAGAGTAGGGTTGATTTTTACGAACGAGCGAGTTATTACATATTAGCATAGAAACACACACACACACACACGTCGGATAAATCCAACCGGGATTTCCGTTGCCGCGATGGGTTTTCTCTATTCGCTGGCAGAAAGAGGAGGCTGCCCAACCTGAGGAGGCGGATCGGTGACGGAGAGCTAGGATGAGGCGGAGGATGCTAAGGAGACGAGCCATCCTCAGTTGTCTGTCGGAGTCTCACGTATGTGTTTTATTGATATGGCTTGTTTTTAACCTTTCAATTTATCGATTAATATTGATATATGCACTTGACTGTAATGGGTAAATTTGTAATTTTACCACAGGGTTGAAAGTTGAAGCCCCTTACAGCTACACACAACATATAGAACAGGCTGAAATGTATAACAAATGCTATATGAATATAGGCCTAGAAAAGATTCCTCTGGTAAATTTATCCTTACTTTTTTACTGATCAAACAAGTAAAGTGTTAAATGGATTTTTAATTCTGCTATACTTTAACAATTCATAGTAGACAATACATATTCAATTCATAATTGCAATTTATTGTACATTAAAATACACAAATAAGAAATAAATATACAAATATATTAACCTAACCATGGCATATACCGGTATATAAAAAATATATATATATATTTTTTGGTTTCAGGACCAAAGCAGCTCACAGCTGTACACACAGCTGAACACCACTGTGCCTATCCTGGCTGTGTTTTTTTTCTGGTGGGGACCTGAAGCCAGCCTTCAGGCTCTCCAGGGAGAGCTTCAACCGGCTGCTTGCCTTGCTGCCCCGGCAAAAAGACCATGGATGGAGCCATGAGATGGAGGTGCTGGTGACGGTGTACTGGCTGGCCTGTGGAGCGTGCTTCATTGGCCCCTCGCCACTCAATGAGGGTCCTTGTCTCATCAATGGTCCCTTATTAATTGAATGCACAATAAAGACAAGTTTAACAATTAAAAAATGGAAAATGTCTTGTCGAGTTACAGCTATATGCCTGACAAGCTAGCTGTAAGGCGCCAAAACGAAAAACGTCAGAGAAAAATGTCAAGTAGGTCTTGACAGATTAGAGAATGATAGCCTAATAAAACGTTAAAAATACATACGTTTTCGTGAAACAAACCGTTTTTGGAAAATAGTAGTATTATGCTAAAATAGTAATTATGTAATAGAAAAAAAACAATTATGCTTACAGTTGTGGGTCGTCTCCCGGGTCTTCTGACTCTGCTCCGCCATTGTTAATGAGCGATGCGAAATGCATCCTGGGATATTTAAGTCCCAAGTGCACACGAGCCACCTCAGATGCATCCTCGGTAGAACGGCCTCATCGAGAACGCATCGAGAACACTTCCGGGTTTTACGACAGTACTCGCGTTCTCGCGTACTCGGAATTGGAACAGTGCTTGGGCCACTATGGCGAGTGGATAGTGCCACGGTTCCCCAGCCTAAGGAGACTGTCGTGTGGAATTGACGTCTCACCTACGTGTGGATAAGTACGTCGCCTCAGCTACGCCCGCCTCACCTACGCCGTCGTGACTCTAATGTACTGCGATCTTTAAATTATTTTCATTTTCTTTCACACAGACATTAAGTTGAGTTTATTGTTTTGTTTTTTTTCCCCTACAAACACCCCTATGAGGCTATATATGTATATAGGGAACAGTGGCGGCTGGTGACTGAAAAAATGGCGGCTGGTGACTGAAAAAATTGGACAGGAGGAAGACCAGTCCACGGCGTCATGTTATTTTATACTACTTATCCCTACTTTCTTATATTCAATGAAAATTAAACAGTAAAACAATGTCTTACAAGATTTCTTAAAAACAACATAATTTTATTCAATCCTACTGTTTTCAGATTAACACAGGCCTAATGAAAAAGACAGAGCATTTATAATGGATGTGGGATTGTTAGCCTACATTACTAACTCAACAGTAGGCTACGTTTGCAAGCACTTCATACACTAAAAACATTATACCCACATGAAAATTAAGTGCAATTGTTGCCAGTTGGTTGGATATTCCACAAATTGTTACAAATTGATGGCTAGTCATACACAAGGATAAAATATTTACCTTGTGGTCAATGTAATTATGCTTAGCTTTATTGATTTAAACTTTACTGTTTCAATTTTAGGCGCCTAAATGAAAAATGTTCGTCTTGGAAAAATGTCTTTCATTGTGCTGAGTAAACAAACTGAAGACACGCGCGTAAATGGGGCGACGTGGGTTTCACACGTCCTAGTCCAGGCGTCCAGAGCAGGCGTAAATTTGTTGGTAATTCATACATACGCCGCCGTCACGTCACCGCCTTCACACGTTCCTTCAGTGCACGTGCTGTGACGTCGACGCCTGTCTCTGATCTGCTGTCCCATCCACTCCCATTCAAAAATCCACACGTTCAGACGGCGACGGGAGGGGAGGTTGCTCCTTCTCCTGTGCCGTGTTCCAATACCCGTACTGTCCGTACTTACTAGCCAAAATTTGAGTACACAGTACGTTCCAATTCAGATCCGGCGAAAAGAAGTACACTTCAAGGACCCGGATGTCGTACTCAAAACGGGCTAATCGTGAAGTGTGGATCGAAGGACACTCTCCGTACTCAACGGAACGGCAAGCCATCTTAGCTACGTAGCGGAAGAGGCGGAGCCAGGCTGAAGCGCTCAACTCGAAAAAAATAATGGATACCGAAGTGACAGCGCCTGCAGCTGCGGCTGTCGCAATCGTCATTTCCGGTAAGTGCACCACAGAGTACTCGATTTGGAACAGCACTCACATCTGAAAAAATAGTGTACTCAAGTGAGTACGGATAGTGCAGAAAGTGTACTTCCTTTAAGTATACTCATGGAAGTACGGGTATTGGAACACGGCACTGGTAATCCTTGATTTGGCACTATCCACTCGCCATAGGCCACCACTGATGACGTTTACCGAGAACGCGAGTACGCGAGAAGTACACGAGTACGCATGACAACGCGAATTGAGAAACGGCTTTACTCTTGAGTTCAACTCTCGCGCCCCTTACACCGCACGACAACGAGAGTTGGTTTTCATTCCCACCCCCAACACTAGAGGTGGTTCGGTCGCGAACTGATTCGTTCGAACGAACGAATCGTTAGAACGAACGACCCGAACTGGTTCTTCTCTCTCGTTCGCGTCGGTCGCCTCGTTCGCGTCGGTCGCCTCGTTCGCGTCGGTCGCCTCGTTCGCGGTCGGGTCGTCTCGTTCGCGTCGTCGGTCGTCTCGTTCGGCGTCGGTCGTCTCGTTCGCGTCGGTCGGTCGTCTCGTTCGCCGTCGTTCGTGACTCAGAATTGACTCCTCCAGACCCACGACTCGCAGACAGTTCGTTCAGGAAGACGAGTACGAGGCGACTCACGGCACACACTGTTGCTTGCACTGCACCAGGAGCAGGTTATAGTTATAACTAGGCTTTACTTAGTTAGCTTCAAACGATACATGAAGTAAACATACTTGGAACGTCCATGTAGGCCTACGCAGCAGCACTATGCGCAGGTGATGCCGCAAGGCATATCATTATTAACTAACGCATTATCTCTGAGGTGAAGTAAAGCTCAGGTGGTCCGTTACATTTCTTGTGAAGTAGCCTGGTGTTTACATATTTAGGGTTAGAGTGTTCACATTGTTCATCTTATCTCGGTATTTTTTTAATATATAAAATTTAACGATATTGGACTCAACTTTCAGGATAAAGTGATTCGATTCGCCACATTCGATTCACCGGAAACTCGACTGAAACCAGTTCCAGTCGAGTTTCCGGTAGCACTGAGTCTGGACTGACTCAGCTGAGAACCATGCAATGGGTGCATTGCATTTGCATGCGATTCACCCGCTACGGAAACGGAACTGGAGACTGAACCGGAAACTGGTCCTGAACGAACGACAGACGAACGATTCGCGAACGACTCATCTTGGCGAAACTGACTGACGCGAACTGGGTTCACGTAAACGAATCATTAATCCACCTCTCTACCAACACGCTACTCCTAACCACCGGAGACCTCTCTCCAGTGACCGGTGTCAACAATAATGAAATGACAATAAATGAAATGAACAATGAAGCTAAACAGAACACACACAACCATTAAATATCTCGAACCCATTAAACCCCACTTAGCCCCCAAACACAGAACAACTTTAATAACCCCTTTGTCAACGGACAACCCCAATTCCCTAAGAACCCCCCGCGGCTCCAGAAACATTGGCGCCCCACACCCGTGATCGCCACAGTATCAACCGTTTGCAGCGACTATATTGATATTGGCATGAGCATTAAATACGTGCCTATGCTGATATGAATTCACCGAGTCATTAAAAATTGTGTTGACTTTTTTTCCAAACAATTATTTCCGAAATTTGTTCTAATGTTGATACAAACGATAGGTAGGCTATACACAATCAAGGTTGGCAATTAACCAAATATAACCACACTTGTATAACAAGCATGTAGTCTAAAATATCAAAGTTTGGTGAAGCTTCCACCTGGTGAATGATTGAGAATGCCTGAGAGCAACCGCCGAACTTCCGCCTTCAGAAACATCTATTCGTTGTTTATTAGCTGATAAGTCTGCTACGCAGGTAATCAACGAGGAGGTCAGCTACGTGTTGCTATGTCTAGCTGGAGATTTTTGGGGGAAACACTATGTTCGGCTTGCTGCCTTAGTACAACTTGACTTAGTAATAAGTTGGCAAAATGCTTAAACGTTCCTGACTGTTTTGGGAAGACGCAACCCAGGGCTAGGCTAACAGGTGGGCTGAACTTAAATAGCAGAGGGGAAAAACAAAATCATTGGCAGGAGAGAAAAGGGATAGGGAAAACCTCAATTAGGACAAACGAGCAGGCCTAATGATTCAAGTGTTGGCTGACAGAGGGCAGGGCCAGTTGGCACAAGGCAGTGTTGAGGGCGGGGTCAGTGACAAAAAAAAACGCACATGGCAAAGCAAACCAAAATACATGCAATTCACAAAGGAACCAGCAGGGCAGACAGAGTCCATACAGAAGGGTTCCCCAATTAGTTGTTCCAGAGATTCCAAATTTGGGTCAAAGCATGGCCATGCCCAAGCAACAGAATTGTCGTTTTAATTTTTTAAATTCGCCATTTTTATGTGCAAATTTAGCTTTATTATAATTTACTATAATGCAGGAGGGCTAAGATCAATTCGGTTTTAAAATAGCATCCAGGAATGGTGCATCGGATGAGAATTGCAGGAATGAGAAGGAGGAGGAAGAGGACGTAGCTTGCGTTCAGAATATAATTATGTTCAGCCTTATTTATTTTTTATTTTTCAGCCTAATGTTAAATAATGTACTAAATACTAATGTCTTTCAGTTTCTATAAAACAACAATAAAATTAAAAACACCTTTAGCCTCTATGAAGCTAGTTAAGTAATAAATAACAGGACTAAACAACATATAGTTATATATATCAAGCATATAGATAAATCAAAACAAAGCGCCAATCTATAATACAGAAAAGTCATACACAAAATATATTACTCAAGTACTCAGGCGCAGTCGTGTAGTAGATTGTTTTATATTGCTCCTGTAGTACCTGAGTATATATTTTGTGGGTATGGGTCTTTTTTTCTGTATTATTGATTGCGAGCTCTGTTTTGATTTATTTATATAAATAAAGAGAAACAAAAGTAACAGGCACACTTTACATTGTCCACAAACTTTAATACCTGGCACAATAAAAAGTCCAAAGCCTTTTATACAATTTTATTATGTAATTATAAGTAGTAGTCGAAAAATACCCTCTGTAAGGAGTCACACAATAAAAAATACTTCTCTTGGAAACAAAATTTGTCAATAACCAAACATTAAATTTTATTTGAAAAGCCCTGGAACATCGGCAAAAACAAAAGTCCACAGCAAACAAACAGGCATACAGTGCAGCAGCTCTCTGAACATAAGGACTTTAAATAGCAACATTCACCAGTGTTGTCTTCAACAGGGGCATTGGGTCTCTGCGTGCATCCACATCAAATGTGTTCACGTCCACCCTCTTCCCCTCTCTTATATGTCCCTCCCTTCCTCTCTAAGAGACCACAGGAAGACAGAGAATTTTAGTTAGTTACCTTTCTGGAGTGTGACGCTAGTGAGTTGGAAAACGCGCGAAGCACGTTCATTACGTATGCCTGCAGTAACGTCAACGGTCAAGTGGGGACCGTGTGGGTCTGAGGGCAAAATATAGCAAAAAAAAAACATGTGATTAACATGTGAATGCGCTGGGTCAGCGCGGGCCCGGACATTTGGCTCTCGCGAGCCGGATCTGGCCCGTGGGGCCGCTTAATTGGGGTTCATGCCATACAGGATACTAACAAATTAATATTATTAACAATTGACTTTGACGGAAATTCCTCAGAGCCATCAGCGGGTTTTCTGGTCGGAATCAGTCGCAAGTCTGTCCTTGACAAATCATTCATTAGCGGAATGCTAGCGTGTACGGCCAACAACTTGCCCAAACTGTAAGAAATCGATAGACATAAGTACACATTTAATTCGACTTTTGAGTAACACTTAAAGTTAACCTACAGTATATGGAACTTGCAGAATCTACACTAAATCTGCCGAATATTTCAATGACAAGCAGGTGATAGTAGATATCTATTTAGTCCCAATCTAGCCCCATGATCCTTATCCCATTCAATCTGCCCATTCAGGCGATGCAACATCAGTGTGAATTAAGAATATGAACTGCAATCCAAGTTTGATAACAATGCCAAATGTGATGATGATGTGTTTGGCCAATTTGTGTGTCATATAAGATCTTCTTAAAACCTGACCATCCATTTAGGGTCCTACTTTGACTCCGTCTAAATGTTTTGAGCGGCTGCGTTTATTTACTGGTAAATCTGAAATTACTATATTATACATAACCAAGTTATATGGATTGAACCATACGGTCAAGAGATTGTTGTGATATGGGTTCATCCTGGGGATCTCCTACCAGACATCCATCTGGGAGATCCCGTTTTTTACATGTTTGTCAATGTAGTTTTTTATTAATATTGCAGCATAATGTTGGTCAAACGAGTCTCATCTGACCCTGAGACCGGTGTTCTAAAATGTTAGTTTGGGCCTTAATTTTTTATAATATCGGTACAACATATTGTAGTCCTACTTTAACATATTAACTCTAGTTTGATTTATTTAACATTCGGCGAATTTGGAGTGGGTCAAAAACGGGTCAAATTAAAACATGACATGTCTATAAAACCAGAGATCTTTTGACGTGGTCGTCTAAACGTTCGGTGGTGTTTTAGCCGACGTCAACTGCGAATAACGGTTTCCAATTTTTTGTCAGAATGATGATAAAATCCGTTATATATTATTCTGGTGCCATAAGACTTATCTCAGGCGATAAGGAAAAATATTCCAACAGCCAATCAGGCACATTTCTGGCACTCAATACACGCATTATTGTACGTTTTATTGTCGTCCTGGCACACTAGAGAAATAGTTCTGTAGCATTGTGTAGGCATCTTCAATATTTCGTTAGCTATCTCTGTTGTTTATGGGGAATGTGGTTATCCCTAGTGATTGTAAGTGCTTGGCACTTGGTTCTCGAAACATCTCGTAGATTGTACTCGACAGTTGATATATTGTTGGGTGATCTTTTCTTCTGACAAATGTTACTTAAATGTGAAGCGTCGCTCTGGATAAAAGCATCTGATAAACGCTCTGCTGCTGTAATGTAAATGTAATGTAATCAATTGGTTGAGAAGGGAAGGTCCACCAAAACAGAAGCTTCTGTTGGTGCAAAATAAGTGATTAATGATTTCTCGGACACCACGTTTTATTTAGTCAGCAAGGTAGAGCTCTTATTTTATTGATTTGATTGGATTCAAACACAGCTGGTATTGTGTAAGGTTGGAGGTGTGTTGGCCTCTGGTTCCTGTGGTGTGTAATGGTTGGGAGGTTGTGGCCTCTGTTTCCTGGGTGTGTAGGTTGGAGGTGTTGGCCTCTGGGTGCCTGGGTGTGTGTAGGCGGGTGAAGTGTTGGCGTTCTTGGTTCCTGGTGTTGTGTAGTGGGGGATGGTGGTGGCGTCTGGTTCCTGGGTGTGTATGGGGAGGTGTTGTGGCCTCTGGTTCCTGGGTGTGTAGGTGTGGGAGGTGTTGGCTCTCTGGTTCCTGGGTGTGTAGGGGGTGAGGTGTTGGCATCTACTGGGTGCTCTTGCCTGCGGTCCCAAGAGGGCTGTCCTTACTGGTGGGTTCAGCTCGGTGGACGGACACCTTCTTTCGTTGACGAAGTCTCTGTTACACACGGGTAGGCTGGGTTCCTGGAAGCTTGGAGCTGGCCCGCCCAGTGCTAGGGGTGGGAGGGAGAATTAATATTTTATTTATAAGATTCATCAAGCCACTAAAATTTGTGTTCAGCCTTCCCTGAATGTCAGCCAAGCCTTTTGAATTATGATGATGGGAAGTTTATTTTTTTGTTAAAAAATTGTAAAAAATAAAGCAATATCAAGATGGTAATGGAATCTCCTATGGCCCCCTATTGGATTATTATATAAGAGAGAGCGTTTCTTCCTCTTATATGTTTCTTTCCCGTTGTGGTTTTACCTTACTTTCACTGTTGACTCTTTTCTTAGTGAATGCAATTGGACTGGATGCTCGTGGTGTCAACACGTTTTTAAAGCCTGCCGTTAAAGGGGTGATTTTTCCGGCCCACCTACGTATGAGGGTGATTTAATCCCATAAGGGCCAGTTTGAGATATCGGCCTTTTTCTTGTTATCCTTTTAGTGGATACATCTACAAAAGGGGCGTGTCTTACCTAGAAGTATGATGGACAGATCAAGATACGTTTGCTATGGGTCCACTGGGAAGGCGGGTATGGATCTGATCTATTCCAGCAAGATACATCTAGGTGGACACGCCATCTTGTGATGTTCAAGAGATCGACAGGGATAAGGCAGAATCTTCAATTAGTGGCCTTGTAACTGGCTGTACAACTCTTAACACCTTATTGGGTACATCACACTGTTAAAGATCTCATGTCTAGCCCGTCCTCATAACGGCACCTGGCCTCGCCCTCCAGCTCAGTCCTGCAGTACTTTCTGCGATCTCCAGCTCCAGTTTCGTGTCCCTGGCCGTCCAGCAAGTAATCTGGATACTTCCTGGCCTTCTTGGTCTGGTCGAATGTTCGCCGCCTGCAGGTGGACCAGCTCTCCTTCCAGTGCTGGTCACTTGGCATTCTGGATATATACCGGCAGCTGCATTGAGTATCCGTTTATCCGTTGTCTGCATGGTTCCAAAATCGAGGGACGCTCTTTTTCTGTGGTCCGGAAGGGTAGGATGAGAGGAGGTGGGGAAGAGAGTGGGGGTTAGGAGGGGAGAGGAATAGTAGCCCAAATGGTCACCTTCTTAGGTTCATATAGGTGGGAAAATACTAAACTATGGTAGCCTGTCCTGAACGCCAACCTCTTTTTTTGTTTGCTTTTTCTTTTGTTTCTAATTTAACTAGGGTACAAATGTCCTCCTGACCAACACCTTTAGTAACTATGGTAACCGCTATTGTCCCCCTGAACACACCCTAAGTATATATACATTGCCTGATCCCACACCCATATTATACTCTATGGTAACGTCCTATCCCTGAACCACTCCCTAGGGGTGGGTTCTTCCGCAGATCTAAGCAGTGCACTCTCACCATGGTGAAGCTTGTTGATTGGATTGCTCTTATCTGCAGGGACTTGCAAGCAGGCCGGTTTGTTAAGGTCTGGTTTGAGCTCTTGTTTTGGTTATGTGTTTGTATGGGTTTTTCTGTTGCTTATCACTTGCGACCTCTCCTGTTGAAATCTCGTCGCTCTGCCTGCCCGATGGAATCATAGTACACTAAGGAGCTCAAGATAAACACTTTTTATGCAGATGGATAACACGATCAGGCATGAGCAGAAAGGGGAGAACATGTTCCGTCAGTGGGAGTCCTCGGTTTCCTATCTTCTCTTGGAACCTTAAGAGTCTGTCCATGCTTGCTTCTGGTTCTTGCCTGATGCCTGTTCGTTACTTGCTCGCCTGGATTTTCCGACATGGTTGGTTTACAGGCCGTTCAGCGTCCTGCGTTCCGGCCTCCGCGTTCCACCTTACCACGTCACCTGGTCCCGTTCATCTGCTGTCCTTTTTTATTAGCTGGCTGAACAGATCTTCTCTGGTGAGCGCCTGGCTAGGAAGAAAAGGATATGTTAGAGTCTGGACCTATGAAATATAGCCATCTCCACTGTAGCTTCTGAAAGGCTGTTGTTAGTGACCATGTAGCGTACGTGCGGGGTAGAACCACTGATGAGTACCAAGGAGTATCTATGCACAACGGGCTGCTTCTGAGGTTTACATTAACCTCACCTCCTCTAATGGTTTCTTTTCTTTTCAGGAAGTAATTTCAGCTCCTCCTTTCAGCCCTTTCGAATTCTGCTATCTTCAAGGTCGACCTGGCCAGGGTCCAGCTTAGTCAAGCAACACTTCTTGGAGTCCGGCGATGTCCGCCTCCAACTGACTTGCCGCAGCATAGCTACATTCTCTTTCACACCTGTTGGGACACAGTGTTTAGCGAGGGTACCTTTGCTCGGGAGACAACATCTACTCTCCACACTGCGCGCAGACACGCTGGCTGTGTTGCTTCTCTGGTTCTTCCTTATCTTTTGACTTTTGAAGTCGTCGCGTTCTCTTTGCCAGCTTGGTCTGTTGTCGATGGCAGGTAGAAGTTGCCTCCTGTTGACCTATATCATCGTGGCGCTGGATCTAGAGCGACAGAAAACGAGGGCAAGGTAACGCAGGAAGAGGAAGATATTGAGTTTCATGAAGTGAGGTGTTTTTCTCGGAGGACCGGACTGGTAAAGCAGCCGCGAGACTCAGAGTGTTCTTCCTGAACTTCTAGGTGTGACGTATTCTCTTGTTGCGGCTAGTGTCCTGCGATGATTAACTGATAGAATGTGCAGAGTTAACCCGTTCTCGGGATCCCGGGAGAGGATTTTGTTCTCCCAGGAATCTGTCGGAATCTTTTCAAGGCTTTCCAGCCCCGGCGTTTGGTCCTTCTCCAGTGAGCGCACTTTTTCCCAGGTTAGTTTGGCCAGGCGTTCGTTCAGGTTCTGTCTATGGTGGCTTCTCGTTGGCGCCTGACTGTTCGTAGCTATCGTCCTCCTCCACCACCTTTTCTTTTCTTCTCATCGAAGCCGCACGCTGGCACCAATAGCGCGCTGTCTGCCACCTTATTTTGATATGTCCACTGCGCGACCGGTAAGTTCCAAGCCTTGCCGCAATCTTCGAAAGCCTGCCCAACCTGACACTTATAGCCGCGGTCCCATCGCCGATGCTGCTTGCCTTTTGCAACGGAAGCTGCTTTCTCTGCTGCCTTGTATGCTCTCCGCTTACCTTTTGGAGGCCAATGAGACACCAAAGCTTCCAACCGCCGCCCACCTTTTAGCTGCCAATTGGAGCATGTGGGAGACCCTCATACCGCCGGGGGGGCGCCGTACCAACTGTTTTGGAACACTTCTGAACTCTTACACTTTCTCTCTAACCGTGTGGCCCTACCTGAGCTGTTCATGTGCTGTAGGAGAAGTAGAACCTGGAAGACGAAGAGATCGAGGAGAGAGCGACTGTGGTGCCACTCCCTGTCTCCTGCTCTGCTTTTTATATATCTCCACAACGAGAATAGGCGGGATTTATGGCGCAAGAGCAGGCTGGAAGGGAGGACCTGCCTATCAACATCTCCTCCACCTGCCACAACACGACCCCTGCTGGCAACCCAGATGTGGTTTTGAGAGGGAGGAGAAGAGTAGTGGGGTGGAGGGGGGGATGTGAAGGGTGGGCACCCACACTGCTCGTTTAACCACTGAGTTGTTAAGAATAGCTGTTTGTTGTTGGTTGGTAGGTATGAAGGAGAGGAGAGGAGTAAGGAAGTAGTGAAACATCCAAATCATGAATCAC
>OLKM01000450.1:0-15000 GCA_900291075.1 Melanogrammus aeglefinus
CCACACACCCAGGCATCTTGGCCACGGCCTGGTGGGGCATGCCCTGCCGACGTCGGGTAGACTCACCTACAGGGGACCACACAGTGCGCAGCGGTGGGAGCAGACACAGCATGGACGTGTAATTGTGCGGCGCTATCGGGTTTGGCGTTTGCCTTGTGGGCGTTCCTTGGTGCTGTCGACGATTAGTGGGTCAAATGTGTGTTTAGACAGACGGCAATCGCAAAGTAACCCGGAGCCTCAAAAATGCCCCTGTTGTGTTTCAGGCTTGGCCTCGATAGTTAAATGGCAACCCTGCTACAGAAAGCTAGCCTAGTGATACGCATGGGGGTTTTATTTTGGGTCTTAAGTTTTGAGGCCTAAGTTTTAAGCATTGCTTATATGCAAAGAAATAATGTGCACATTGAATATTAAATATTAACATGGCGACTTAGGTGGACTCTTGTGTTCAAAGACCGCCGCATTACCAACTCAAAACTCTGTGTTTCAGGTTTTCCTTGGACAGTTAAAACGTTCAACACTCCAACTGTTAGTTAGGAATTCATTGGATCTATTTTGGTCCTAGTTTTTGAGCTAGATTTAGCATGTGGAATATCAAAGTAATAATTGTGCATACATAAAATATGCAACTGTGTAAAGTTTTCCCGCAATTAGCAGCCTCTAGTGGCTTCGTGTTGTAGCTTGCTTTATAATTCGAGAAAGATCCTGGAGGATTGGGACGTCCCGTGGAAGAACATTCAGAAAGTGCACGTGTAAAGTATTCATAGTTGCCTTTTAGACATAACAAATAGCAACTAATGTTTTCACAGCAGTACAGATCGTTATCGCACGCTCAAACTGAGAAAATCTAGAATAATTCCAAATGTTTTCTCCTGGCCCATCGTTTAGACCTACTTTATTATGACATACACGTGCAGGCGGAGTGGTGACAGATGCAAGACCACAAGGTGGTCGGAGTGTAGGCCAAGCAGACCCGACCCTTCCAAAAAAAACACACACAACCCCATACAAACAAACATACACACACAGAACACAAACACACACCAGAACAGACGGCCAGACACACACAACACAAACAACACTATCCACACACAGCCAACACAGCACACAAACACACACACATAGTACTTCGTCACACACACACAACACACAGCAACACACTAGCACACACACACACACACACACCAGCGCTGCTAGATTCTTCCACACACACACCACACACACACAAACAACACACACCACAGTAATGCACAGCAAAACACACATACACATGCTACCAAAGCGCAGCTGGTGTGCCTTTCAAGCAAAGACAGGTTTTCCAACCAGAGCTCTAATAGGCAGTACTGGTCTGTACATGGCCCTACAGCCTGAACCTTCAGTGTACCGGCAACAATGTACCCGTTGATGTGGAAACCCCTCCACCCTAGTTGGTGGGGTTTGGTACAAACACGCCCCATGCACTATGTAGAAAATGCCAACCCTCTTTCCCACTAGGGCCATTTGCCAATGATCTAACGTTATTCAAACATAGGATGATAACCTAACAAACATGAAGACAATTTTATGTCCGCTAATTTTCAATATTATAATGAGTTCACCTATTTTTAAGATTATAGTGAGTTGAGTTATTTCAAATATCCTGATATAAACAGCTACGGATGCTTCCTTTTAGACTTGAACTCTGATTCCTGCAACGCAAAATTACAAAATAAGAGGAAATAAATGGAGAGGTGTTTTTGATCTGGTTGTCTGTTGTTTATGATTATCAGCCATAAACATTCAAATCGTAGCAGTAGGCAGTAGTAAGTAATGAAATTCTGATTGTGCGTGTGTCATGCCGTACAACTGATTATATCATATCTTTCATCAGCATCTGATTTGTCATAATAACAATATACACTTTTTAACTGGTATCTGTTATGTTAAACGATGGCTGAACCCAAGAGCAGAACGGACGAACGAAGTTGAGTTGAGGCAAAAAAGAAGGGTTTATTGGCGAAACGAGGCCGAGGAAGAGCAGGTATTGGATGAGGTTTTTGCTGGGGGCAGGAGCGAGGCGGCGAACTGGGAGTGAAGGATCCGGATAACTGGAGGCAGAGGAAAACAGAGTTTGATCCAGGTCCAGCAAGAACTAACAAGAGACGAGAGAGCCGAGGTAACACAAGGTACTTGAGGCCAGGCACGCTCGCTCACATCTCACCCAAGTAAGTGCGTGTAACGTCTGGCAACCAGGACAGCCAGGGAATCCAAGGGTTTATGAACAGGGGAGTTTGATTGGAGATGAAGACGCAGGGTGAGCATGATTGCAGAATAAGTCCAGGTGTGGACGTGAGGGCCAGAACAGGAGGAGTGGCAGACCAGGAGGTGGACAAAAACAAGGGCACACTGCTGTGACCACAACAGGTACCCCCCCTCACGGACGCTTAGGCGCCCTAAGGTCTCTCTGGATGAGCCGATGGAAGTCACAGGATGAGGAGGGATCGAGGATGAGGCCCCTCGACAACCCAGCTCCTTTCCTCTGGCCCATAACCCTACCCAATCCACACAGGTACTGATGCCGCCCTGCCCCGACGACGAATGTCCAGCACCGCCGGACGTTGTAAGCCGGGTGGGTCGTCAATCAAACGGCGGGAGGAGGGGGGGGGCAACGGCCGGGGGGAAGAGGGGGCAGACGGAGGACTGGCTTAAGGCGAGAGACATGGAAGGTAGGGTGAACGCGCATGGCTGGAGGCAAGCTTGAGAGTGACAGCAGAGGGGTTGATGAACCGAAACAATAGGAAAGAGACCAAACAAAACGAGGGGTTTAATTCTCTTGAGGCAGTCGTAAGGGGAAGATCCCTTGGAGGACGAACCCACACCTGTTGACCCCACCCGATAGAGGCCCAGGAGCAGGCGCCCGGTGGGGTCGACAATGCGCCGGTTTCTGCTCAGCGGAGCGCAGCAGAGCAGAGCGTGCGTCCCTCCAATATCTTGCGGCAACGGCGGAGATGGTGGTTTGAACCGAGGGGACGGAGATGTCATCCTCCTGGGCGGGAAACAAGGTGGCTGGTAACCCCAGGGAAACATTCCACATGGGGGACATGCCGGTGGCCGCACAGGCCATGGGACATTGTGGGCATACTCGATCCCAGGAGAAGATGATCGCTCCACGCAGAGGGGTTGCGTGCAGCCACACAACGAAGAGCGGTTCTAGGTCCTGGTTAGCTCGCTCTTCCGCCTGCCATTATCTGTGGGTGGTATCCTGAAGACAGGCTGACCAGAGGCTCCAAGCGCTCGGCAGAAAGCCCTTCCAAACCTGGGAGAATGAATTGGGGGCCACGGTCGGAGACGAGGTCAGTGGGAAATCCGGTGGAGGCGGACCGACATGCTGCACAAGCAGCTGGGCAGTCTCGGTGGCCGTTGGGGAGCTTGGGAAGGGCAATGAAGTGAATCTGCCTTTTGAAATCTGTCAACAACAGTTAGTACACAACAGTATGGCCCTTAGAAGGAGGAAGCCCAGTCACAAAATCAAGACCCGATGTGAGACCAGGGCCCGCCAGGGAACAGGAAGGGGGACGCAACAAACCAGCAGGAGCTTGATGGGGAAGAACTTGGCCCGAGCCAAACGTGCAGGCAAGGCACGAACGCCCGGGTGTGTCAGCGTCCATCGCTGGCTCACCAAAAAGTTCCTCTTCAGGAGAGGGACAGGGTGCGGAACCACACCAGGCATGACGACAGGCAAAGCGCGATGTGTGGCCCACACCAGGACTTGGGAGCGAACCGGCACTGGGAAACGAAGAGACGGTTAGAGAGGACCCATTATACCCGGATCTGGTTCAGTGACTTGGGCCTCCCGGATGAGGGACTCGATCTCCCCAGGTGACAGCAGCGATCCTGAAGCAGGAAGGAGAGATGAATAGTGTTCAGGGAGGGCCGGTGCGGATCTCAGTGTTGAAACTGACGAGAGAGGGCGTCAGGTTTGACGTTACGGGGAACACGGACGGTAGAGTGAGGATGAAATTAAAGCGCCCAAAAAACCAGGGACCAACGGGCTTGGGCGGAATTAAGGCGCTTCGCGCTGTCTGGATATAGGACAAGTTCTTGTGGTCGGTCCAAACCACGAACGGGTTGTTTCTGCCCCCTCTCAGCCAATGTCGCCATTCCTCCAACGCCAGTTTTCACAGCCAGCAGCTCCCTGTTACCCACATCATAGTTGCGCTCTGCAGGTACAAGCCGGCGAGAGAGAAGAACGCACAGGGGTGAATCTTCTCGTCAGAGGCAGAGCGCTGGGACAGGACCCGCCCCCCCACACCGTGTTCAGACGCATCGACCTCCAACGATGAATTGCCTGGAGGGGTCAGGTTGGATGAGAATGGGGGCCGACGAGAAAAGTCTCTTTGAGGTCAGAGAAGGCAGTCTTCGCCCCAGGTGTCCAGGCAAAAGGGAGGGCAGGAAGAGAGGTGAGACGAGATGAGAGAGGGCTGCAACTCTTGCTGTATTACGGATGAAACCTCCGGTAAAAATTTGCAAACCCAAGAAACTGCTGGCAGTTTCTTGCGAAGAATTGGGAATGGGGCCAGTCTGTCACAGCCACTGACCTTCTCAGGGACCAGGTCCTCACTTGTCCGCTCTCTATGATGAACCCAAGGAAGGATACAGAGGCGACACAGAACTCGCACTTCTCGGCCTTCACAAATAGTTTGTTCTCCAACAGCCGCTGAAGAACTTGTCGGACATGCTGGCAGTGCTCCTCCTGGTTGCGAGAAAAAATAAGTATGTCATCAATATAGACAAAAACTGAGCGGTTGAGAAAGTCCCGGAGGACGTCATTTACAAGGTTCTGGAACACGGCAGGAGCATTAGTGAGACCGAAGGGCATGACAAGGTATTCAAAGTGGCCGAGGGGGGTGTTAAAAGCAGTCTTCCACTCATCCCCTTCACGGATACGCACCAGGTGGTAGGCATTGTCGGTAGGTCCAATTTCGAAAAACACTGTAGCGCCCTGCAAGTGGCTCGAATGCGGAACTGATGAGGGGTAGGGCATACTTGTGTCTCTTGATTGTGAATGTTGTTGAGTCCCCTGAAGTCGATGCATGGACGAAGAGACTTTGTCCTTTCTTGGAGACAAAAAAAAACCCTGCACCAACAGGAGAAGAGGAGGGTCTTATTGATGCCAGCCGGAAAGAGACTCCTTGATGTACTTCTCCATGGCCTCCACTCTCAGGACGGGACAAGTTTATACAAGCGACTACTGGGCAAAGGGGCGCCGGGGAGGAGATCAATGGCGCAGTCATAGGGGCGATGAGGAGGCAGGGTGAGCGCACGACACTTGCTAAACACCTCTCCTAGGTCATGATAGGTTGGGGGAACCAAGGAGAGGTCGGGGGGTACATGGGGCGAGGAAACACCTTCCCTCTGCTGGAGACAGGGGCAGACTGAAGGCAGGTGGAAATGACAGAAAAGTGCTCCAATTTCACCACCTTGCCCGAAGCCACAGTCGAAATGGGGGTTTGTGCCGCTTGAGCCAGGGGTACCCCAGGACCCAGCGGGGAGTAAGGGGAGACCAGGATGACATGAAACTGAAGTGTTTTCATGGTGATTACCGAGAAACAATTAATTCAAGGGCCTTAGTACGATGATAATAAGGGCCAGGTTGGCGGCCATCTAAGGCGTTAGCATTTAGGGGAGAGGGTAACTGTTTCCTAAAATGAGGCCACACCTGAGATGCGAAACCGGCGTCGATGAAGTTCTCATTCCGCTCCTCCGAATCCACAAGGACCGATAACTGGAAGGGGACAACACCGAGGAACAGAACGAGTGGCATTCCAGCAGCGGGCGCTGAAGAGGAGAGGAACGGGTACACGGAGGAGGCCATGGCTCAGCAAGGGCCCCGAGTCTCACTGCTGAGCCCGGTCTTTTGTGGCAGTGAGCGGACAGGTGGAGTTGAGAATGCCCGGGCAGGGCACAGTACAAACACACTCCGGTCCTAATCCGATGAAGCCGCTCCGCTTGGTGAGACGGGGTGCGCCCCAGCTGCATGGGCTCCTCTTCAGTGACGGCACGTGTCACGGGGGCAGAAGAGAGCAGCTCTCGGGAAGTTGGTGGAAAACGTGTAAGCAGCGCAGTGCCGGGGGCACGGAACTGCCTGTTCCTCCCCTACACCGCTCACGGTAGGCGATTATCCAGCCGAATGGAAAGGGAGATCAATTCATCGAGGTGTCGGTCCTCCTCCCTAGTAGCCAGCTCATCTTTAATAGATCTCACAGAGACCGAGAAATAAAAGAGCCCACGTAGAGACCTGTCGTTCCAGCCCGGCTCTGGCTGCATAAGTCCTGCTAACTCGACGGAGAACTCGGCTACGCTACGGGGGCGCCTGACGCAAGGAAATAAGCCGCTTGGCAACGTCCCCTCCTCTACTGGGTGGAATCAAAAACCTTCCTCATTTCAGCCACAAAAAGGTCAAAGCTTTCATTAGCTGGGGAATCACTTTCCCATAAAGCTGAAGCCCATGCTAAAGCATTGCCCTTAAGTGACCCAATATTAAAAGCGATTCTTAGCTCTTTCAGTGGGGTAGCTGAGGGGCTGCTGAGCTGAAAACTAAGGAGCACTGGATCAGAAAAGCTCTGCACGTACCCACATGTCCCCAGCGTAGCGCTCAGGGGCAGGAATGAGAGGCTCACGAGGCCCGTGGCAAGGTGTGCCGAGAGAGTGGGGGCAGGGGGAGGCGCCGCAGGCAGTGGAGGTTGAAGTGGCGAGGGGGGCCCAGCAAAGTCCAATTGTGCGCCCATATCTGTGTGACTCGGGTAGCGAGACTCTTAAGGCTTCCATAGCGTCCCGAGGGCGTTGCTGGTGCTCAGCAACCAGAGCGCCTTGGGCGGCGAGAGCTCCGCGGATGCTGTCAATGTCCGCTGGGTCCATCTTGGCCAGATCGTTCTGTTTATGGTTAAACGATGCTGAACCCAGAGCAGACGGAGTACGAAGTTGAGTTGAGGCAAAAAGGGTTTATTGAACGAGGCGAGGAGAGGCCAGGTATTGGATTGAGGTTGCTTGGGCAAGGAGCGGAGGCATGGCGAAACTGGAGTGAGAGGATCTCGCGATAACTGGAGGCAGAGGAAAAACAGAGTTGAGCAGTGGTCAAGAACTACATAGAGACGAGAGAGCGAGGTATAACACAAGTACTTGAGCCAGGCGTGTATCATTACCACAGTAGTGCGTAGTAACGATCTGGCACCCGACAGCAGGGAATCCAAGGGTTTATGAAGGGGAGTTTGATTGGAGATGAAGACCAGGATGTGAGCATGATTGCAAGAATAAGTCCAGGTGTGGAGTGAGGCAGACAAGGAGGAGGTGCAGACCCAGGAGGTGGAAAAACACAGCACACTGCTGTGACCACAACAGTATCATTTGAATGTTTGTAAGAGTGCATTATCTATAGTAGCAGCAGTAGTAGTAGTATTAGCGTTGGTGGTGGTAGTGACAGTAGTAGTAAGTAGTAACTCCTAGTGGGACGAGTAAATAGTAAATGGACTGCATTTACATTGCGCTTTTCAGTCCTGCGGCCACAAAAAGCGCTTCATAAATATTGCCTTGTTCACCAAATCCTACACACAATCATACACACATTCAAACCCACATGCATACACCTGTTTATACAGCCATTCAGACAGCCATTCAGACACACGTACCTACACCTGTTCATACAGTCATTCATACAGCATTTCATAAACACATTTGTGACTGCGGTGTCAGCCATGCGAGGCAGAAGCCAACCTGTCAAGAGCAGTCAGTCAAGTGTTTCCCTCAGGAACACAAACCAGCTCTGCCCCCCTGAGCCCCGGCAACCCCAGTCGCACTAGCACTAGTGGTGATAGTAGTAGTACTAGTAATCGTAGTAGTAGTAGTACTAGTGTAATAGTAGTAGTAGTAGTAGTAGTAGTACTAGTGTAGTTGTAGTAGTAGTAGTAGTAGCAGCAGCAACAGTAGTAGTAGTAGTAATAGTAATAGTAGTACTAGTAATAGTAGTAATAGTAGTAGTACTAGCATTAGTAGTAGTAGTAATAGTAGTTGTACTAGTAATAGTAGTAGTAGTAATAGCAGTAGTAGTAGTAGTAGTCTTCAAATGTTGGGTGTAGTATTAATTGTATAGTGCTATGGTTAGTGGTGATATTAGTAGTAGTAGTAGAGTAGTAGTAGTAGTAGAGTAGTAGTAGTAGTAGTAGTCTTTAAATGTTGCGTGTAGTATTAATTGTATAGTGGTATTGTTAGTGGTGATATTAGTAGTAGTAGTAGAGTAGTAGTAGTAGTAGTGGTAATAGTGGTAGTAGTAGAAGATCTATAAACTTGCTTTGTGCACAGTAAAAAGCTACAGTGTTGCTAGGTTACACATTGATCTCCCATCGATAAAATGAGATTAGAGTACTACTCAATAAGGATAACAATGGTCAAGCATCAATAGGAGAACATTCAAAGCCTCCATTAGCAGTCAATTTCTAAAGAATATACTTACAGCGTAATCTAATTCATAAATATTGTGGTTTCCTTTTAGATTTCATGGTTATTTACATACTTTCAATTCCACAATAATAATAAATATTTCACTGATTACTTACAGGAACTCAACATGTGATTCGTTACTAGCTGTGTGTGAAGTTACTACTATTGGTGTCAATCCATCCTATTTGATACACTGTTCATGTGATGAGAAAAATGGTACCCCTTCCCTTCCAGACAGTGCAGTATTCAATCCACAGATGGAACATCTAACCCATCCCCTGTTCTTGCACAGCTCTTGCCTAATGCTACCCAACTAGATTGGTCTGGGAGAGGCTGGATTTCCTCAGCAAGGTCAAACCTCTAAATAGGAAATACGTCCGAGAAACACATTCTATCACCGACTGTAGCCTTTTATAATGGCGTCAGCTCCCATCTCCACTTTTAAAACACAGTCGTTCTGACTCCACCGGCGATTGTCAAAGGCTAACTTTGACAACCTTTAGATATTGAGGGGATCGGGTGGGGAATGCTTTTAGGAAAATGCACCCTTTCCCGCGGCCTGGTTCTGCTGTGATTGATGTCGACTGGTTTTCAGGACCCTGGCAGATAGAGGATCCCCATGATCAAAGCAAGCTAATTAAAGAAGAGTATCTCTCCCTGTGCCTCCTTCTCTCTGTGTTTAGCTCCCCTGCTCTCTTGTCCTTTAGCTCTCTTACTCTGTCTAGCTCCCTCTCTCTCTCTCTCTCTCTCTCTCTCTCTCTCTCTCTCTCTCTCTCTCCTTCTCTCACTCTGTCTCTGTCTCTGTCTCTCTCTCCGTCTCTCTCTCTCTCTCGTCCTCCTCGCTCTCTCTCGTTTTCTCGTTTTCTCGTTGTCTCGTTGTCTCGTTGTCTCTCTCTCTCTCTCTCTCTCTCTCTCTCTCTCTCTCTCTCTCTCTCTCTCTTTCTCTCGTTCTCTCTCTCTCTCTCTCTCTCTCTCTCTCTCTCTCTCTCTCTCTTCTCTCTCTCTCTCTCTCTCTCTCTCTTCTCTCTCTCTCTCTCTCTCTGTCTCTCTCTTCTCTCTCTCTCTCTCTCTCTCTCTCTCTCTCTCTCTCTCTCTCTCTCTCTCTCTCTCTCTCTCTCTCTTTCTCTCTCTCTCTCTCTCTCTCTCTCTCTCTCTCTTCTCTCTCTCTCTTCTCTCTCTCTCTCTCTCTCTCTCTCTCTCTCTCTCTCTCTCTCTCTCTCTCTCTCTCTCTCTCTCTCTCTCTCTCTCTCTCTCTGGTGTTATTTGTATTCATTGCTCTGATGTTAAGTGTTTGCTTATGAAAGAAAACAGAACACTCTCTTTGTCTACTGTGCCAGGCTGCGCACTCATCTTAGAGTTAGCATGCATTGCATATGGGCTCACTGACTGAGACACACACATGCGCGCGCGCGCACGCATGCACACACACACACACACACACACACACACACACACACACACACACACACACACACACACACACACACACACACACACACACACAACACACAACACACACACACACACACACACACACACACACACACAACACAAACACACAGCGAAAACGGGAGTAATTCTGGGCAGCAACTGCCAGCGGAGGAGACAGGAGATTTGTCATGTCGGCACAAGAAAAATACACACCTCAGATGGAATGTTCAAAATGATCTCGTACCTCAGAAAAAGGAAAAGAGAAATTGTGCTATTTTGTATCCAAAATCCATTCATTCATGCTCTCTGTGATTATTCCCACTATACCTGGTATTAGTCATCACTACCTCACACGTTCAAAACACACACTACTTCCTCTGAAGTACAGCCCCCGTGGTGACTGGCCATTCATTCAGCATGGGGGGGGGGGGTGGGCGGCACCTGAAAGAGGGCTCAGAGTGGTGACAGGCATGGCAGCCGTTCTGCGCTGAGGGCTCCTGCACATGACCTCTGACCTCTGTGTCCGCCGCCACGGCCCAAAGGGGCTTTCATTAGCGGCGGCGCCGGGCCTGGGCGGGTCACGGAGGATTAACCTGTACAGATGGCCGCGGCCGGGACAGAGGGGCTGCCTTGAATCACCTTTGACTCCCCTGGCCTTTAGGCTACGAACCAATACCTGAGCCATCCCGTTCCCAAAGAAACCATTAACCTGCAATAGGGTTTTCCGAGGGGGAAAAAAGCATAGGCCTCAGTCATTTCATCGCTTAGGTACAAACATACCACAATCACACTGAGCCAAGGGACAGGATGTAGACATGAGGTGTGAAGAATTGTGGCGTCTTCAATCGGGGAGATAAAAAAGTGAGATACGCCGATTCAAAACGGCATTTGACGGCTGATGAGGGACGGGCCGCGTTTTCTACGTTTTTCCACTCACCGCCCGCGTGACGGACAGGAAGCGGTCGTAGCTGATGAGCACGATGTTGAAGACGGAGGCGGAGCACAGCAGGTAGTCCATCACCAGCCAGAGTTTGCACAGGGCTCGGCCCAGCGTCCAGCGACCCGTCAGGACGTAGGGCATGTAGAGCGGGATGCAGAAGGCCCCTGGGGACGTCAGGGAGAACAAGGTTACTCAGGTGGTCACACAGACGCACCGTGAGGACTGAGGTGTGGAAGGGGTGGAACTTGCTGCATTGATCTGTGTGTACGTTCATTCATTTGTATGTTTGTTTGTTTGTTCATTCATTTGTTAGTTTGTTCATTCATTCATTATTTATTCAATCATCCATTCATTTATTCATCCATTCATTAAGAGTACAGTAAATGTGCATACATATACCCCCACAATACATATGCATACAGTTATTATGCACATGCAGACAGACAGACAGACAGACAGACAGACAGACAGACAGACAGACAGACAGACAGACAGACAGACAGACAGACAGACAGACAGACAGACAGACAGACAGACAGACAGACAGACAGACAGACAGACAGACAGACAGACAGACAGACAGACAGACATGAAAAGACAAGGAAGAAAAGACAGAGAATGTTCGTGACAAGGTCGTGAAACTTGAGATAGTATCTATGCGTAGTGGGTGGTCAAAAGACGAAAAGCATTAATAGGCTACATATCGAACTTACCTACAAGGAAATCCGATATTGCCAAATTCAGAAGGTAGTAGTTGCATTGTCTCCTCAATCTCTTGTCTACTTTGAAAGCGAAGATAACCAACGCGTTTCCCAGGACAATCACAACAACCAAAGTCACCATCATCACCACCAAAACGACAAACACAGGTCCAGAAAACGCGAAGTTGGAGTGGATTTTGGTTGAGTCGTTGCCAAAATAATATCCACTTGAGTTAGAAGAACCGTACAACTGGTCTTCCGACATTGTCCTGAATTGAAAAAAACAAAATCTAGGTCGCCGTCAATTCGTTCGCCCAAAATCTGTCAGAAAAGGCAACAGGTGCCACGCGGAAAAAAAAAACGCAAAATCCAGCGACCCATATATTATTTAAACACGCTCATTTTGATCTGCAAATGCATTGCATTCTGCTAATGAACTAATGAAAAAGCATAAGTCTAAAACATGGGTACGCGTGTTGTCATCTCAAAATGTGCAGAGCACCTCGTGGATTACGCACAGTGTAGCGCAGCCTCCCATCTTCAGCTCCGTCTCCGCTCCACACCAACACAGCTCCACACCACCACAGCCAAACCACCACCCCTCGCTCCTGGACATATGCCAACTGCTTTTCTATATCTAATGGCCGATTTAGTAAGTGGTTTTAAGTTATTGTTTTGTTTTGTTTTTTTTTAACATTTTGCCTAATGTGGGAAAGGGTCAATAGGCATTATCGGATTTTGAGCCCAATTTGTTTCCAAATTAATTTGGCCTGTCTGTCTGTCCGTCCGTCCGTCTGTCTGTCTTTTTCGTTTGCATTAAGAAGGACTAATAACATGTCTGTCTGTCTGTCTGTCTGTCTGTCTGTCTGGTCTGTCTGTCTGTCTGTCTGTCTGTCTGTCTGTCTGTCTGTCTGTCTGTCTGTCTGTCTGTCTGTCTGTCTGTGGTTCTATCTGTCTGTGGTTCTGTCTGTCGGTCTGTCTCTCTGGTAAGGAATTAGAGGAGCTAATAACAGGTCTGTCTTGTAAGGACTAATAAGGATTAATAATTAAACTGAAGAAATAACAAGGAGACGAAAAATGGAATGCACCAAATGCATTGTTCATGTTAACGTTATCTTCCAGGGCCTGTGCATCCGGACCCAACCAAACCATTGTTAGCGACCCTGTTTGGTCTCAGAAGCACAGCCCTGTTTATGACTCGTGTCTGGTCTCCTCTTCTCCGTGTGACTCTGTACAATCTGATTGACCCGTGAGAGTCAATGAGCAGCAACAGAAAGAGGTGGAGAGTGTACCCACAACATACCTGCTGGGAAGATACATGTACTCAGTAAAGCTGCCCGTCCCCTGTCAGACCCCAGCAATTGGACCTTGTGTTCAGGTCCATTGCAAGTGGCTTATTGTATTCCTGGTCACAGACACACATTTGTCTTTTTTTGTTGGCCTGACAATGTTTTGTGGATTTCCCAGCTGTGGTCTGAGGGGAAAATAAGAGGTGACCCTGCAGCATAGTGGAAGTGTTACTGAAGGAGTTGCTGGTGGGAACTGTTGCTATTATTGTGCAAAGATGTACCCTAGGTTGTATTGGAGCAAATCTGTTCTCAACTGCTCTCCCAAGGCAGAGGGCAGATTGGGACATGGCACAGAAGTAGGTTTATCAATTTGTGTTCGACATTCCCTTTGAGATTGTCATTTGAAATGAAACAAAATGTTTCAAGAAATTATAAAAGGCATTCCGCGATAAATACATAGATAAATAAACAAAACAATAGAAATACACATGGAATTGTAATGCTGAATGCCGAAGTTATCTGGCTCTAGTCCTTTTAATAAAAATTCTCTGATTAAATTATGTAAAATACTAATTTTATTTCCCAAGCGCACCTCATTCCTTGTTTGGATACTATTCCAGAATGCTTTTTTTTTTCAGATCAAAGGCCCAAGGTGCAGAAATGTAAATTTGTACAATGTGAAATGCTAAAATGATCTCATATATTTTTGAAGTGCGCACTCGAAAATACCCAGTAGTACACAGTGGTGCAGCACGTTACTGTCCTTCTAATCATTGCTATATCAACAACATCATTACATAAAACAAAAGCTCTGAATAATAACTATAATCAAAACAAGTCATTAGTTTGATGGCAATCTTTTTTTCCATTTCCTTTTTCCATTCTGCTTGTGCCAATGATGATGTTTAGAATGGCAGACAAGCTTTGTCTCTGATTGTATACACAACAGTTGTTTATCAAGAGTTGTGTGTCAATAAATATTTTCTGTTGACAATTACATTTGGTAACCTATATTGGAAACGGGAACCAAAAATATGACTTGGGACTTCGATAGTGTTGGGTCAAGTGTCCCAGTAACAGAAGAAGGTCAGAAAGATTTGAGGAGTTCAATTAACTTTAATCAGACAATTGGCATTGTTCAAATCTACCTAGGGGGATAAATGGTCTATGCTGAGATTTGAAGTGGAGCAAGATAGAATAATCAAGTAATTCCAATCTCATTATGAGCCATTCACATCCTGTTTAATAACAGTGGAGGTGATAATGTTCAGCTCTGAACATTCGCCTCTGCCATTCTCCACACAGAGCAGTGGAGGTGTGTGTGTGTGTGTGTGTGTGTGTGTGTGTGTGTGTGTGTGTGTGTGTGTGTGTGTGTGTGTGTGTGTGTGTGTGTGTGTGTGTGTGTGTGTGTGTGTGTGTGTGTGTGTGTGTGTGTGTGTGTGATCTATCTGCATGATAGATCATCATACAGAAGGTTGAGCTAATACAGCCCAGTAAGACTATGTATCGTAAAGGGCGAATGCATGTGAGGTTGAATGCACATTGGCCCTCCCCACACTATATTGGATGGTATAGAGTTCTTGGACTCCCAGCCAGAAGGTCTTGTGTTCAATCCAAAACTGCCTAACTAGGTTGTGGATATGTTTCCACTCTCTCCCTCTTGAACGACATGTATTTGAATTCACTACGTCCCTTTGGATAAATATTTTACTCACAGGACTGAATCGTAAATATTAAGGAAACGCGCCATTACAATGTGGTGTGTTTCCAAATCCTGAGGTGTTACTACAGAGAGCCAGTTGTCAGAGAGCACGGAGAGGGAGTCAAATGATTGTGTTGGAACATGAAATTATAAATAAGGTTCCCAAGGTCTGTGGGTGTAAACCGCTGGAGTTTAACCTGTAAAAAAAAAACACTTTGAAAGAGATTGTGTCAAAAGATTGCACTGTTCAAAAATGACCTGCCCTATCTGAACACAGCAATCAGTCATCCAAACAACATCGGGTGACGCCTCACCAACAATGATTCATGCTTTAAGGGTGGGGGGTAGCTATAGTATGGGGTATAGGTATTCCAAACACAAGAGGTTGAGTCACCTCCCTGTGCTGTTTATAAACCATTGGTTTTTTTTCCATTTCAACGTTTAAATTGGCCATTGGATGCATAATAC
>OLKM01000450.1:20000-92500 GCA_900291075.1 Melanogrammus aeglefinus
ATCAACGGCACGGCGCAGGTCCCCAGAAATTTCACCGAGGACGACGAAATCATCACGATGCTGGAGGGTATGGAGAGGCCGGGGCTGGACGACCTCAATGTCTGACGGAGTGTGATTACCACCGTCGCTCGAGTGCTCGTTCTCCAGGCACTTGAGTTCATTTAGGGGTGTGTGTGTGTGTGTGTGTGTGTGTGTGTGTGTGTGTTGTGTGTGTGTGTGTGTGTGTGTGTGTGTGTGTGTGTGTGTGTGTGTGTGTGTGTGTGTGTGTGTGCAGCGGCGGAGAGGAGAGCTGTGAGAAGGAAGGAGGATAACCTCCTACATGCGGCCCGAGAGGGAGATTTCGTCGCTCTTTCTAAGCTGGTCAGCGCTGCACTGACCGTGTCTCAGTATTTTCTCTACGATTTTTTTGTTATTCTGTGTTGCAAACTGTGTGTCATAATGAACGTGTTGTATTTCACATTTTCACACAAGCTCTCAAAAGTATCGGTGAAATATGATGAGTAGGTTTTGGAGTATGTCCAAGGTCGCAATTGAGATGTACTTCCATCCATTCTGGATGAAATCATTCATAAATGGCTGAGATCCTCTCAAGGCCTTGTTCGATCGTAAATTGCGTTTACGATCGTAAAAAACTGAGTTTAGCAGGTAATGGGCAATAAAGTGGATGCTGACTCTTTTCTTCTCGTGATGTTGGCCCCAGTCACATATTATGGTGACTTGTTTCTCCGTAGCTGAACTTGAAGGAGGCGCCCGACGTTCACTGCAGGGACCTGTTGGGCAACACGCCGTTACACTGTGCTGCCTACAGAGGGCAGGAGCACTGTGTTGTCAAGCTCCTCAAGCATGGAGCCAGCCCCAGCCTAACAAACAAGAACGGTACGCTGCTCACAATAGAACGAATGCTGTAAAACTATGGAGATATACCTGTTTTTAGTGGTTGTTTTCGTGAAGATTAATGTTAGGCTTTTTTTTTTCTTAACTTAATCGTAATTATTCTAATATTTGTGCATATGGGTTATTTTATTTTACTTTATTAAGTAAACTTTTAAACAAACCTAGTGTATGCTGAATCATTTGTGATTCTCTTCATGACCTTTAGTCAAATAAAGTCATACTTATTTGGCAAAATCATGCGCATCTTTTGATTATATTATATCATTGTGCAGCCCATTCAAATAGTTTACTTGTTACTTGGTTTTTCAGTGCTAAATCAAACTTGACTTTATTTTGCCATTCAACTCACTTTTGGCACATTCGTCTAGAATCACACGCTTTGCTTTTTGGTTAGAGAGGCCAGAGGTGTATAATAAGCTACTAAATTAATGTGTCTGCAGCCCAGACAGCATTTGACATCGCTTGCACCGATGAGCTGAAACAGATTCTGGCAGCTGCTGCTGTCAAAGTAAGTATAAAACTAGAACTGTGACAAATTGCTCAAATTGAATGGCTGCTAGACGGAGCACATTATATTCGAATAGATTACATTGAATCGGCAATGAGCATTGTGTAGCATGGCACGGCTGCCCCCACACAAAACACGACTGCAATCCATCCTGGAACAGAACAAACTAGGTCTTGCCGTGAATGAATATCTGCTAATGCATATTTATTTCAAGGAAACAAGCAGCACAGTTGAGAAGTTTGAAGGCCCACTGTGGAAGGTACTTTCTTTTTTTTCTTTTTTTTTTACCAGATTTCTCAAATATGGGAAGACGCTTTATTCCCCCGCTGGGTTCTGAAAAGTGAGGGGGTTGTTTTTGTTGTTTTTGTCCCACAGAGCTCCCGCTTCCTCGGCTGGCGGTATCATTGGGTGGTACTCGAGAATGGAAACATATCTTGGTACCTCAGCCGGTGAGCGACATCAGTCTCCTACGAGTCACTCGTTTTGGCAGAGGGTTATCTTTCTCTCACTTTCACCGTGTCTCAATTGCGACGTGAACTCCTCGTGGAAGATGTCCTGCGGTTGTTTGTTTACCTTTGCGCCGCTGTCCCACGTCTCTCCAGAGCTGACGCGCGGCGCGGCCACCGAAGGCAGGGCTCCGAGGCCCTCGCACTGGCCTACTGCATGGTACGCAACGTGCAAGTTCAGGGCCCACGGCCGGAGCAGCCATCAAACACTCTGCTCTGATCATGTGGTGAAGTGTCTGCGTCTGATGAACCCCCCCCGTTTCATCACGATCCATATCGTCTCAGATCAAACCCTGGGACAACTGCTACTTCGCGCTCCGACGCCTCGACAGCACTGATTTCCACTTCAAAGTGTCCTCGAAGACCAACTCTAGTCACGACAAGAAGAGTAAGATGAAAGGTTATGTCTGCATAAAACATAACCCAAATCGAATCCAATCTTTGTCAAGGGACGTGTTTGCCTGTCTCGTTATATTTCATATATTATATATATATGTATATATGTCAGGGGTCATAGGCTGAATATTTCTTCTGTTATCATTTAGAAATGGTTGGATGCCTTCGATGTCCATTCGGCCTACAGCAGCCGCCACAGTAGCCAGGAGCAGGCGATGGCTGGAGAGGATGAGGACGAGGGGGGCGGTGTCGGTTCTAAGGCAGCAGATAGCCTGACTCGCGCCTTCGAGGTGAGCCAAAGCTCGGCAGAAGAGTACAGAATGGCAAAGTGAGACCCTGCTATGTTGCGCTGAGGGGAAAGTTGAGATTCAGCTCTTTGCACTGCTGTCCGCTACAGTGCAGCTGTGTTGGCTCGATTCTGGGGGGTCTGCGCTCGTGTTTTCTAAATGCTGTGCTATTCAGGAAGCCAGTGCCTCCCAGCTGAAACTGGAGTGTGAGGTGTCTGTGTTTTTAGCCATGGTGAAGAATGAGCAGAACGACGGTAAGAGTGCTGCTTATATAGATGGTATCATATTAAACGTAATTTAATAAGGTTAGGGTTAACCCTAATCTTGAATAATGAATATATTACCCTAGTTAACATGAAAACCATTACCTTAGTTAACAAACACCATTCCTAAATTAAGACTAGACCGTTGGATAACTATTAATTAATTGTTAGTTAAAGATTATAACCCCATTAATTCATGTTTATTAATAGGTAATTACTGTACCCTTATGGTAAAGTGTCACCGATCTGGTTCTGTCGTCGTCTCTGTTCTCCTGCAGCGCTGGCTGCTCCTCTGCTGCTGAAGGCCAGGCAGACCAGTGCTCTGTCTGGGGAGACCTGCACCGCCCTCCAGTCCTGTCTGGCCCTGCTCTCCAAGCAGGAGGAGGTAGCGTACGCTGTCACCTACTCCTTGGCTGTGGTCCTGTATGTTCCACATAGTGGAGCACTATATAGTGCAGTGATTACTGAATTGAACAGGGGGGGGATTTTGGAATGATTTTGTTGATGGAAATCCAGGGTTAGGGTTAGGAAACATTGAAAAATGTACTTCAGTTTTACCAATAGTCTTTCACAATAATATTATTGCTACTACTACAACTATAGTTATTATCAGGGAAAAAATACTAGTAGGTCAAACGGATTTCGGACTTTATCAGAAATGAAACTCTCGATTTCAAAAAGTGAGTAAAAGTGACTCGATCTTCATGTGCAAAAAGGTTGCAAAGACGCCCTTTATAGGGAGTTGTGTATAGGTGGCATAAACAAGTGAAAATGCAAGTGCCTGGGAGCTACAGTTAGCATGAAAGCGTTAATAAACAACCATGCATGCCCAGCTGTGCCGTTTCATTATTTGAACAATCGCTAGTGATTGTGCATACAGTACACGTTTAGCCATTTTACGGGCTAATGCTTTCAAGGGCGACGTTCCAAACAAACGCTCTCAAAATGTCATCTCTCTGGCATAAACAATGTCAGGGGGTCGTACAGCTCGCCGCGTTCCTCTACCGCGACTATCAACCCCGTCCATGACCACAGGTTGGAACTAGCAAGAAGCTGCGAAGTAAACAAGAGGTGCTAGATTTGCGGAGGGGCACAGGGCTGTAGTTGTTTTTGGGGCGTGATATAACTAGTGATTTCATTGTACATGTTATGGGGGTGCCACACGATCCCTACGGTGCGATCGGGGTGCAACTCAGGCCTACACCCTTATGCTGCAGCCGGAATGCAATCCATTTGTACGCAGGAACGCGACAACTAGTAAAGATGTTTGTTAAGGCTGTGAAACGCTTGTCATGGGACGCAGTGCAAAATAACTAAAAAAATAACTATAAAATAATATACTTGTTGTATATGCACTGTACAATAAGTACATTATAGTAAATAATGTACTTTTTTGTACATTGCGTTGTGGGTATTACGTTTTGAACTGTAGAGAAATCACATGCACTTCAGAATGGTGACGCCCTAAATAAGTAAGTAAATGGGCCATGGGTTGGCCAGTTGGGACACAGTTGGGATCACGAGCATCAAGTGCGTTTGAGGATGCAGTACGGGACCTAGCTGTGGCAAGATGGTGCCACTACACATTGATTTTCCTCTCTAGTGCTTTTCAATTATGGGAGGTTTGAAACCTGGGCGCTCGAATGAGACTTGTGAGGCAAGCATAGCCAGTTAAGGGTGAAGGTAAAATATGTGCAGTCGTAATGACTATTAGGGCATGTAAAGCAAGGTCAATTTGTTGTGAAGCATCATGTTGTTGGAGTTTTATGCACCTGACTCTGTTTCCCACCCCCTAACCAAATGAACAGGTCTGGTTTTGAAGGATACTGTTTATAAAGTTGGATACATGCTCCACAGTGTTCTTTTGTGTTGGCCAGAGTTTGTTGTGAATGAGATCATCGCGTCCTCGTCCATTCGTCCTTCCACGAGCCACCCTGTGCCGTGGTCCTATTGGCTCACGGATTCATGTTGTCATGGTATGAAATCAATTGGCTTTGCGTTCAGTGCCGGGGCTACGCACAATTGTGTGTGTGTCGGCCTGTGTGTGCGTGCAGGGGGTAAAAGCGCGGACGAGTTCCTTCCCACCTGTCCCAGACGGTGGCCTGGCACCTTCCTTGGGAAAGCCGTGGAGCGAATCCGGGCAGGAAGCCCAACGCCAGATCCGCTTTTATGCTGAGCTCTGCGTTTACAGAGTAAAGGCAGCAGGCGCACGCACGCACGCACGCACGCACGCACGCACGCACGCACGCACGCACGCACGCACGCACGCACGCACGCACGACACACACACACACACACGCAAAGCCACACACACACACCCAAGCAGCCGCTAAGCACGTGCATCACACAGAGCACGTACACTGCACGCACACACGCACGCACGCACGCACGCACGCACGCACGCACGCACGCACGCACGCACACACACACACACACAAACACACAATAGCACAACCAAGAGCCCTAAGACGTGCATCCACACGTGCACACTCTGCACGCTCGTGTCCAAGGGAAAACGCTGTGCGACGCTGCGAAACTTGAGTGCGTGCATATTCCCAGCTGCGTCCGGACGGGAGCCGCGCGGCACGCTGCATGCCGTCTCCCTCAATCTTTGAAGAGCTCCTCGCTGCTCCCAGGCTCACATTGAACCCCCACCGACGGAGCATCCCGGCACAGGGCGGGGGGAGGGTGGAACAGAGAGGAGATAAAGCACTCTTCTAGTTCCCCGCACAGGTAAAAACAAGACCTCTCTTCTCCTCTGTCAGTGGCGGTGATTGTACGCTCCGTATTAAGAATGTCTGGCGGTCGTCACAACTAGGCTAGTCCCGGGGTGTGTGTTGCTCCAAGGGGTTTTGCAATTGAAACGCTGTAAAATTATTTGTAACTCCTCGGCTGACGCTTGTTTCAGTTCGGTGTTGTGAATTATGGCGTTGACGTCTAGCACTTCTACAAGCGCAAAAATTAGGGACTCTAGGGAATACTGAATTGTTTGGTTCTTCTGTGCATGCTAAATGGATTCATCTGTTAACTGATATTAAGTGGTTTTTTTTACTGGTATGTTGAAGAAATTGGATAAGAAATGCATTTTTATATTATAATGAATGCATTTAATGGATCCTTCATAAGTAATCGGGGATAGTAAGCACTTCAGCAGCAGCATTAATGCTCATTTCTATTTTTTTTCAATAACCTATGGAATACCAATTCTTTAAACTGAACTGAAATTAAAAATATTCGTTTGTGGTTCTGCACTTAAATGTTGTGCCCAATGAGCCCATTGACCTGCAGAGAGCCAATCCTTGGGGGGGGACGGGGGGACGGTGAACAAAGTCCAGGTGCCATTAGATTACAATCCTCTTGGCTCGGCGAGGCATGCATGGCTGCAAACCACAGCGGGCTCCTCATAATACAGACAACCACAGCTGTGGCTCTACATCTCCAAACAGAACGTCTTCAACTTGGTACAGCTGTGTTTTAGCAACCCCTTAAGCTGTGTGTGAGAGCGGAACCCTCTCTGAAAAGTGTGCGTCCCGAAAAGGCAGCTCCATCGCGTAGTCACTGTACAAACAATATTGCACTACATGAATAAACTCCATGCGATTAGGGGGTGGGTCTGTTTGAGCGACTACACAATGCTAACTGGATTATGATAACAAGAGGGCTGCTGAGTGCCAACTCCAAAGACAGTATTAGCCTTAATCCCATAGTTTGCCATAGTTCACGCCAAGCAGGCAGTCGCGTGGAAAGTGTAAACGACTCGCTCCTCAATTTCAGCTGGTGTTTGCCCTGCGATGCCCCTGTGTATGTGTGAAACTGAAGCACGGACCCTCGGGGAGAGTAGGGGGGGGGGGGGGGGGGGGGAGTGTAAAGCAGCACTTATGGCAGTGCCCCTTGGCAGACTTGTCTGAATTTGCTCTGACCCAATTCATCAGTGGCAGAACTGGAGTGCACTAGTCGCACAATGCCACATCTGTGCACGTATGACGAGTGTGCGGGATTGTGCGATGATTGCATGTCTTGTGGGGGAGAGCGGGAGGGAGCTCTGTCTTCCCCTGTTGGACTTCTCCTAGAACTAGAATAGGCAGTATGGTATCGCCGCGGAGACGGAGCTGTAAATGGGTCGGGTATGCACAAACATCCGCGGGTCGGGACAATCTGAACACTAGTATACTAAAGTGTACAAGCAGAAAACTAGCTGCCCGCAGGCACCACTCCGTGGGCGATCGTACTCGGGCCATCGTACTTTAAATCACGCAGCCACCCTGCACTGACGTGCACATATGCAGGGTTGTCTCACTGTGTTGTTCTCGGTGGAGTGCACTCTATTGGTTGCGTTGATAGTGGTGGCATGGGGCTGTTTTTAAGTTATTTATATTAGGCAGCACATGAATGTTGACCTGCGGTGGACCAGGCACCAGTGAAACACCAATGGCTTGTGTTATCAACCTTTACCCTGAACAGAAAGGGACACACGCAGGCTAAATGCCCCGCTTTGAATATTGTCTTATGTGGTAGGCATCCTGCGGTATACCACAAGCGTAGAGAAGCTTAAAGAGACATATTTGCCTCATCTCCAGTACTGGCTCCACTAATAAAAAAAATAAAAAGAAATGGCATCAAGAAATATGTACCGCATCATTCCGAGTTTAAACCATTGGCTAGGGTCAGTGCTGCCTTGATGCACAATCCAGTGTTCGTAGCGGGCCTTAACGGTCCATTACAGCCTGTGTTTGCTCCAGCCTGCAGGGCGGAAGAAGCCCAGTAAAAGCCCATCTCTGTCAGGGGGTCTCGGCCGGGGAGACGGCGTCTCTTCCCAGTCGTCTCACGATGAATACGCACCGCCGCCACCGCGGCAGCGACTAAAATAGAGCGGTGTGTGTTCTGAAGCGAAAGGGTGCAGAGGGCAGTGGGGGGATAAGTGTGAGTGCAATCTTGCCCAGGATAGTTAAAAGAACAAAAGTGTTTCTGTCCCAAATGGGCTCTTAAGCCAAGTGCCCCGGTCGGTGTGCGTTGGCAGCAATCCCTCACACTTGATTCATTTACATAACATTACACAGCGCATAACTCAAAGCGGCTGTCGGATCAGAACCTCTGCATAGGTACTCATTCATTTTGCCAGCTGTAGCCATTTTTTTTTTACAAGTAGAGTAAAGGGATACTTGGCAGACTCTCCCATGTTTGGAGTGTGTGTGTGTGTGTGTGTGTGTGTGTGTGTGTGTGTGTGTGTGTGTGTGTGTGTGTGTGTGTGTGTGTGTGTGTGTGTGTGTGTGTGTGTGTGTGTGTGTGTGTGTGTGTATGTGGGACTGTGAGTTCAAGATTCCTGAATCAAACATCCACTCAGCAGCCAGCCAAAACAGCCCTACTCCGGCTGGTACTCGGAGGGGAGAGAGAGGAGTGCAGAGGAGAGAAGGGGGAGATGAAACAGAGGTCCCAAGAGTGTGAAAGTGATCAAATTGTTGTTGAGCTCAGTTGCTAGTTAGCCGTGGTCCCTAGTGCCAGAGGAACAACGAGGAGGAATTAACTATAGTTATCCGGAACGTAGAAAGCAACCCTGCTGTGAGGAAGATCCCTTTTTAAACCTCCATATTGAACCAAAATGTGTCTTGTGTTTGGGTTAATAGTGAAAGGGTTGCTTATGAATAAGAATCAACCGATTTTCCACACTTTTAAAATGCGGTTCTTTTTACATGGTGAACAGATGACAGGCCACCTGTGGTAACGGAGGGCGTACCAATTGTTTGTTTGTTTGGTAATCAGTGAACCAAATGTCGCTTCTACATACTGAGTCATCCTCACTTTCTATGACCTCATTCCCAGTGGGGGGCTATGGTTGGTGTCTAGTCCACTGCAATAAGAGGAAGTAGGTCAGGGTACATGCCAGTGATCCTCCTTATCACAATACTCTAGAGTAAAATTGTTTGTATCATTGGTATTATTATTATGATTATTATATAAATGAGGATCATAGAACGGTTATATGATCTTATATGATATGGTTATATAATAACATGAATGTAGCGTACAATATATGAATTGTTTATAATATAACCAATTCATATAGTGTACGTTAAATGTATGTTATGACTTGCCATCATGTTATAAAAAATACATTAAAAAAAGAAAATGAAACAATCGGTCTATGAATCATTGTACTTGGAAAATAAGGTTTATCATAATCTATGTGCGGGACAATTTTACATTTCTGAACATCGTTTAATGCAACTCTTTTAATTATTCGTGTGACATTTTGATGTGGGAGATCTCCACGAGGTTGAGAAGCCTTGGCCTGGTAAATGCGTTCAGCCAGTGGCCCCTGTAGCTGTAATCACCGACTATAATTACCCCTCCCACTTTCTTTGCAGCAGTAATATCGAAACACGTTTTCGTAAATGTGAATATTGTAACTTCCGGTCTTCCTGCTGTCCCTGTTCTGTCTTTCTGCCGACTTTCTCAAGGTGACCCTGTTGTTTCCTCACCTGGTTAGAAGCGTACTTTTGAGTTGTTTATTTTGGTACACCCTATACTCTAAAAGCACTTGAAATCCGTTCTTCAAATGTTGCTCTATTAAATACAACCTAGAAACACGACGCGATGAACGCGTTCCTATTGGAACTTTGTCTGGGGAGAGTTGTTATTGTGGACATTATATTCTACTCCTTTTTTTTTTCCCATTGGACTGTTTGTTCAACACATTAATATCCACTCATCGCTGTGAGAGAGTCATCTTCTTTAATGTTTGGCATTTGCGAGGAGACTTGGAACGACATTTAGACAATGGGTGACATTGGTCTGGTCAGTCCCCTCGCCGCTGGGCTCAGGTTGCCTCTAAGGGACACCCAATCCTGGGCTTCAGAGCTCCTGGAGACTGTGGTGTTTGGTTCTGACCGGAGGTAACCGGAGCCGGGGACTCAGGTTAGGAAAATAACCAACTTTCCGAAGCAGCCTCCTTGAAGGACATGCACAGACAGACTGATTAGCTGAGGAAGAATTGTGTACCCAAACGGGTCAACATGAAGTGATGTACATATCGACATCCGAATTCTGTCAGACCCTTCCATGTTAAGATGCATGTTACATTTCCGTCCATGAGTTTTGCCTCAAGGTGTGTGTGTGTGTGTGTGTGTGTGTGTGTGTGTGTGTGTGTGTGTGTGTGTGTGTGTGTGTGTGTGTGTGTGTGTGTGTGTGTGTGTGTGTGTGTGTGTGTGTGTGTGTGTGTGTGTGTGTGTGTGTGTGTGTGTCCCCGCTTCAGGTGTGGCACTTAAAATTGGAACAGGAGCTTGAGAAAAACAAGGCTCTCACGGAGGCGCTGCAGATCTTGGCCACCGAGCGCTACGACACAAGCCTCGGCAAGGGCAGGAAGTCACCCACTCCCAGCGCCCTGACCGGAGACTTCTACGATGCAGAGTCGGGTGAGACCCCATGCGGCGACGCCTCCCCCCCCACAGCTGCTGGCCTGTTGGTCTGTATGGTCCCCTTAGGGTGTTGACACACCCTAAGGGGAGTGGGGCCCTGGCAGTCCCTCTGGGTGGGGTTCCAAGCAGCAGCCATGTGGCACCAACATGTAGTTCCTCACACAGCCTATAGGTGGTGCACAGTGGTTTGGAGTCCAAACGACCCACTCCCAGTTAATAAGGAAGTGTTGTTCATTTTCTTGTCTTTACTTTCTGGTAGTAGTGTGTGTGTGTGTGACATGCCTGTTTTTAATTGCATGTAGGGCATTTAGCAGACGCTTTTATCCAAAGCGACTTACATCGTTTAATACACAAATTGACACACCGACGGCAAAGTCAACCACGCAAGGCGACAGCCAGCTCGTCAGGAGCAGTTAGGGTTAAGTGTCAATGCTCAGGGACACATCAACACTCAGCTAGGAGGAGCTGGGGATCGAACTAGCAACCTTTTTGGCTACAAGACAACTGCTCTACCTCCTGAGCTAAGCCGACCCCTAGTAGTGGTACATGGATGATTTTTTTTTAGTGCCACTGTCAGTACACCAGTTGTATATTTAAAAACCTCCAGCAACAGCCCGCTCTGCTGTGGACGGCCTGGGATGAACACATCGCACCTCAACCCATCAATCTGCTCACTTAACATCCTGCCACAGACGCATTCGTCATTTCCTTTTCCGACGGGTAAAGCCCATCATCCGCCTCCATGTGGGCACAAAGTCGGTAATTCTGTGCAGTCTTGAGTCCCAGACATGCTGTCCACAACAAACAATGAATGCTATTAATGAGCGAGCGTTACGGTGTCCAACAAACAAGGAGAATGTCTGTACAGCGCTGAGTCAGCGGGAAGGGAAGATGAATCCGCTTCAAATGTTTACACCGTTGGTGCCAATTTCCGTAATTAAACGGAGTACTTTTGCGCTTTTTAAAATCGCTTTACTATAAATGTTCCAACACTATTCCTCAGCAATCTGGTGTGCGCATTACAATCTCCAACTGTACCGCCTGATTGGCTGAGAGTCTCCCGGATCGCTGCCATTTTGCAGGCGCTCAGTGTGCCAGTGGTCATGGGGATCAACTTCCCATGCTCCCTTTTCAGTGTGATGTTTGTTTTTCCATTTGATTGCACACGAGCCCTGGGTGGCTCCCTGGGGACTCTCGTCACATACACAATGTGTTTACGGAGACGGCAGCACTCTCGTTGCCACACGCCCCCGCTATAGGAGGTGTAGGGCGGCCGACCACGTAATAATACTCCCCAAACAAACCCCGTCACCACGACGCCTGACGATAAGGACGCCCTCGAGGCTGGGCCGTCCTCAGGCGGACGTTGTGCCGCCTCGCCTCCATCCTCCCCCTCTGCAACACTCCCTCATCCACCCCTCTGCCTGTGTTGTCCCCTGAGGGCCCGTGGGAGGGAGGAAGGGAGGGAAGGAAGGGAAGGAGGGGGGAGGTCATCGTAGACAGCCAACAAGCTTGGCGCAAAACAATGCAGTAGGAAGTGAGTTCCCTGTGCGGCCTCTCTCATTGGATCAGGACGGCCAGGTGGAGCTGCTGGCGGGGGGGGGATGGAGAGGGGGTGTGGGCAAGGCGGAGAAGCGGGAGGAGGGGGGAGGCGGCTGGATCGGAGCTGGAGAGCAAGCTGAGCGCCGTGTTTCCAGTCGGGTCTACTGTTGCGGGGTGCGTGTGTCCTTGTTGTGCCGTGCGCGTCTCGTATGTGCGTACGCGAGACACCCGAGTGTGTGCGCGTGCCTGGCATGACCCGCCGCCTGTCCCCTTCCGCCCGGCAGACACCGACTCGGAGCTCTCGCTGAGCGGGTTCCTCTCCGTGGCCAGCCACTCCTACGAGGAGGAAGAGGGCCGAGACACCCCCCTTTTCAGGAGCCTCCGCCGCGGACGGCCCACCGGGGAGCCCAGAGCCATGTCCGGGGACAGGGACCATGGCAACCAGGCGGCCCAGTGCAACGGGGTCAAGAAGTACAGGTGGGTCGCCGTGTCGCTTTTTAGATTCGTTTTTTCTGGTTTTTGTTCGGCGCCGTCGTGAGGATGGCCTTCCTCCACGTTGCTTTCCACGCGACGGGTTGCATTATGCATCCTGTAACCTACTGCTGATCTGCGTGCTTGATGATAATACGCAGCTGGTGGTTCACTCTGAAGGGCCCGTCCTCTGACACTCCATGTAACGGGATACCTGGCTCTTCACTCCGTCCTGCGTTTGCATTCAGGTGTTTTTTGTTTGAGTGGCCAGTCAGCAGGGAATACACCAAACCTGTTTCCTGGCCAGCTCCATCTGTCCATAGCTTTCCTACGGCCCGCATATTTTCCTTGTTTCTTATTCTATAATTTCAGAAAATGCAGATGTTATTTAATTTATCGCTCCAACAAGTAACACATGAATAATTTAGCACAGACAGCACCTGAGATGGAGGGAGGTGTGTGTGTGTGTGTGTGTGTGTGTGTGTGTGTGTGTGTGTGTGTGTGTGTGTGTGTGTGTGTGTGTGTGTGTGTGTGTGTGTGTGTGTGTGTGTGTGTGTGTGTGTGTGTGTGTGTGACGTGTGACGTGTGTGTGTGTGTGTGTGCGTGCGCATAATAGATGATTGTCTCTGTATACATGGTGAAACTAGTGTCATTCAGGGAGACTTCAGGTGCTTTGAGTCCAATCCGTTTTAGCAAGGCTTTTATAGAACTCAAAGCGAACTACTCACAGAGCCATTTGAGACTCTTTGCTATTTCTCTGAATGCATGAAAACAAACTTGACCCCCAATTGGTTCAGGTTTTTGTGGTTGTCCACGCACCAATGGGCTGCCTGCTCCACCGTTGGTAATGTGGCCGTCCACTCACTCCTTTCTTGTTTGTTCAGATTTACCGTCACCCTTCTTCTGTGTGCAGCTGCCTCCCTGCTTATCGGGGCCTCGGGGGGGGGGGGGGGGGCCACGGGGCCTGTGCACCTGTGGCAAAGTGGGTTCACTCCACGTTTTAGCAGGGCTGTGTAATGTCCCAATAAAGGACTACAATCATGGAGAATAGGCTGAGTGTAGAAAAGTGTGAAAAAGTCAACATAAAATGGTTTCAGCTAGTATCGGCCCTGTCACATCTTGGTTTCAAAACACCGCAGAATCAAGTGTAAGACACCGAGACGCATGCGATTCTTGAGACCAACGCATGCGCCGTCTCCCATTCATTCATGGGTTTTGCATGAACAGAGTGGCTGATTGCTTATTACCTTACAGGTGTCGGGTGACTTGGCTTCCAAAGCGAGAGAGCAATCCTAGTCAGAACTGCTTTGTGTTTTTAAATGGCATCCCCTTCATCCTTAGGTCAGTTTCTTCACCTTATTGCGATTTAACAGCTATACCATATTACCATTTTACTACTCTGATACTATAGGCTAATGTTTAGAATTGAAGCAGGTGTGGTTTTCCTCAATGAAACCGCACACTGACTCACACCTAATAATGCATACTAGCACGACTGTATAAAGGCTTAATTTGGGATTTTTCGACGTTCCAGTTTTGAGTGAGAACTCAACTATCTAAAAGAACCAAAAGAGAACTAAAATCCAGGGAATAGGCGGCAGTGTAATCCATTGGGGCAATTTTTCCTCATCAATGTCTTCTTGTTTTTGCTGCTGTCAGGTTCAGAATGTTCGGGGTTAATGGAAAGGATCTCTACAGAGAAATACCGCAATTTTCCTTACCTTTTGCTTGGATCCTGTCTCTTTTTGTTATTGTGTCTAACCAAGTGTATCTCACTCCACCCCCTTCACCTCCTCCATCCTTAAAAGTCGACAATTTCCCACTCCTGGCAGAAATGTCTGTCCAATTAGAGGAACCTTGCACCCCTTCCCATGAATGGGTGCATCGTTCTGCTCATTAAATGCGCTCTGTCCTTGTATTGTCTTCGCCCAGATCGTCCCTGCCCGCGCCCATGTTCTCTAGGAATGACATCAGCGTCTGGAGCATCCTAAAGAAATGCATTGGCATGGTGAGAAGAACAAGTGTGCATCCCCTCCTATTTTAATCCTTCTGTTGGGGGGGGACGGGGGACGGGGGAGCTGCTGCTGACGCAATAAATGGCACCCAAAGTTTTCTGAATAACGAGTTGAACTGTGGGGAAACTTTGCTAATTGTGATGAATGGGTTCCTGATTTGCATTGTCTGCGGGGAAGTCGGTAAGCGCCTCTTGGGAGTCTACGGGGATCCAAATGCCCTACCCCTGCAGCCGTGTTATTACAGTTACTGAATCTCGTTCTAGTCTCTGCCGTGCAACTGAAGGCAAGAGGAATAGTTTTCATTAAACTGACTCAAAGGCCAGCGTTATCATCAGCAAAATGAATCCACCGGTCGCGGAGTGTATTGCGCAGGGGATCTTTTGTGGCCGATTAGAATTAAAAGTGCACATCCAAAAGGAAAAGTTATTTTTTCTCCAATGGCTTCACAGTGCAGTGTGTCATTACTGTGTCTTGTTTTGTTTGCACACACACACGCACGCACGTGCACACACACACACACACACACACACACACACACACACACACACACACACACACACACACACACACACACACACACACACACACACACACACACACTACCTCTCTCTCTCGACTTTTCAGGAGTTGTCGAAGATTGCCATGCCTGTGATGTTCAATGAGCCCCTGAGTTTCCTCCAGCGGCTGGCTGAGTACATGGAGCACACCTACCTCCTCCAGCAGGCCAACACCTCCACGGACTCTGTGGAGAGGATGAAGGTATATCCGCCCTCTGCAGCCCCTCTCCACCCCCCCCCCCCCCCCTCCACACACAGACTACCACTCACATTAAGGCCGTTGTCGGATGGATATAGATGGTACAATGGCCGGTTCCGTTCATTGAATGAATTCATCCTGTTGTTTTCACTCGACTTAACCTAAAATTGATTTGACCTGACGAGCGTCACTGTTAGTAATGCCCATGGCGCTGGACACCAAGGGCAGTGGCGCTCATTGAGTGTATGTGGACTGCAGTGTGTGGCAGCGTTTGCCGTGTCAGCCGTCGCCTCGCAGTGGGAGAGGACTGGGAAGCCGTTCAACCCGCTGCTTGGGGAGACCTATGAGCTGATCAGGTAAATTACCCAGCAGGCCGCTGTGAACTGCTGAGTCTCTCCCCCCCACCTAAACAACACTTATGATGGAGATTTGCACAGACAAAGTGCAAGTCGAGGGAGTCATTAATGGGGATTAGGGGGCCCTCTAATATGTTGATTGTAAGCCTTCCAAACAATGGATTCGTAGCACCGTGATGAGAAATTACATCATTGGTGAGACTCCCGCTAATGTGTTTTAAAGTTGTGTTATTATCTGGCCCGCCGGGCACCAAGGGCTCAGTCTAACGCTCCACCACCAAGACCACCGTCCTCTTCCCTGGGTTTGTGCAGAGAGGACCTGGGCTTCCGCTGGGTGTCTGAGCAGGTGAGCCACCACCCGCCGGTCAGTGCCTTCCACGCGGAGGGCCTGAAGGAGGACTTCCTGTTCCACGGCTCCATCTACCCCAAGCTCAAGTTCTGGGGCAAGAGCGTGGAGGCGGAGCCCAAGGGGGTCATCACCCTGGAGCTGCCCAAGTAGGTTTGGAGACGTAAAAAAAAACGCCCCAACTCGTCCGAAATATAACGCCAACAGAAGTAAAAACAAGAACGATTCAAATGCAAACATTTACTGAACACGATCAAACCACAGCATGCACCGGATTAATTATTTGGCCTCGTGTGTATTGGAAAGAAACATCACCTGGGGACCAACCTTTAGCTGATCCCAAAGAGCAACTGTAATAACCCTTTTTCTCCAGAGGTGGCGCTGTCCCTGAGGTTGAATGTTGGCACTTGGGTTAATCTCTGCTGGGCAACATCAGTATAAAACTTGGGTAAACTTGAGGTAAATCAACTCAAGTCTGATGCAGTACCCAATCAAACCTACTGGTGATAAACACGTGTGTGTTGAATGTGATCAAACCTAGCGCTGTGACGGAGGTTGAGCCTTCACACGCTCTTCCTCCCTCCTCCCCTCTGTGCAGGCACAACGAGGCGTACACCTGGACAAACCCCACCTGCTGTGTCCACAACATCATCGTGGGCCAGCTTTGGATCGAGCAGTACGGCCAAGTGGAGGTGATCAATCACAAGTAAGGTTGAGAAGGCTTTTGACCACCACCACCCCACACCTTTTTTTTATATGTCCTGCTTTGTTCCTCCTGTGTGCGTTCATGTGTTGACACACTCAGCCCTCTGTTGTCTGTGACAGGACTGGTGAGCGCTGCAGCTTGACATTTAAACCCTGCGGCCTCTTCGGCAAAGAGCTCCATAAGGTGGAAGGGTACATCCTGGATAAAAGGTAAGACAAAGATGTCTACCCTTTACGCCGTTTCCGCGGGGGTAGGCACGGTTGTACAGGCCCTCCTTTGCTATTTAAGTTACGCGTGTGATGTACAGCGAGTGTAATGTACCTGGTCGTACACCTCCAGTAATTACTACATTCCCTAGTGGTGTCGTGTCAGTTTACCGTCTGGGCCCGGAGCCTCTTCTTAATAGGCTCTGTCAATATTTCAGCAAAAAGAAGCTGTGTGCAATCTACGGCAAGTGGACCGAATGCTTGTACGCCGTAGACCCCGCTGCCTTCGAAGCCCACAGGAAAGCAGACAAGAAGAGCGCAGAGGAGAAGAAAACCAAGCAGGTATTACTTGTTGATGCCGTTTGTCCCGCTTAAATCTGAGGTTTAGTGGCTGGTGGCTGGCAGCAGGAAATCAGCCAAAAAACGAGTAATGCTGGGCTCATCAGGGCTTTGGATGCGGTTGAAATAGATTGGCGAGCCCAGAGTCTGCGCGGAAGAGGAGAGCTGCCCGGGGTTTGTCTTAAGGACAGCAGATTGAGAGATACATTACACTGAGTGATATACTGCAATGCCGCTACTTCAACCACTCTTTTATTTGCTAAAATAGATTGGTCTAGTATTAATGCACGAAAAGGCTGGAGGCTTTGTGTGAGCTTGCAATAGTCATCATTGCATTTGATCCCCACTATAACCCAGCCATTCTTTATTTTATAATATTATTTATATAATTATTATGGTGTCCACCAAACAATTTAATTACATGTTGCCAATGCGTTTCTAGCAAAAGGATACGCTGCAATTGGTTTCCTAGCAAAACCCCTTGAGCCTCTTTAAATAAGTGGTGTGTGTGTGTGTGTGTGTGTGTGTGTGTGTGTGTGTGTGTGTGTGTGTGTGTGTGTGTGTGTGTGTGTGTGTGTGTGTCCGCGCGTGTGCCGTGCGTGTCCGTGCGTGCGTGCGCGTGCGTGTCCGTTCTTCCAGGGCAGTGCGGACGAGGAGCCGGAGGAGTTGCCCCCGCCCGACGCAGAGACGGTGCAGGTGATCCCAGGCAGTGAGCTCATCTGGAGGATAGCCCCGCGCCCCGACAACTCTGCCCAGGTCAGCCCCCAGCACAGCGGGGGGGGGATGGAGCAGGCAGGGGGTCGTTTGACCATGACATTTGGTCCTGCTGAATGCCCCAAATGCACCCTAGTTGAAAGGGCTCCATAAAAAATAGATTGATATGCCCTTAACATTTGACATACTCATAATGGGCGGTGGTATGGTCTCCAAAACCATAGGTCATATCTTCTCTCATCGCCATCTTACTTGTAGGCTGTCTATAGTTTGTTATGGACTCTTTTGTCCTTTCTGTACTAGTGCAGAACCGTGAAGCTGCAAATTAGCCCGCTCCGGGGGTTGGCTTAGCCCAGGAGGTAGAGCGGTTGTCTTGTAACCGAAAGGTTGCTAGTTCGATCCCCAGCTCCTCCTAGCTAGAGTGTTGATGTGTCCCTGAGCAAGACACTTAACCCTAACTGCTCCTGACGAGCTGGCTGTCGCCTTGCATGGTTGACTCTGCCGTCGGTGTGTCAATGTGTGTATTAACTGTTGTAAGTCGCTTTTGAAAAGCGTCTGCTAAATGCCCTAAATGTAAAAATAATGTAAACGCTCTGTGGAAGGGAGAACGACATCCCTATGTAGATATAAAGAGCTCATTAAGGTAATCTGTTTCTCTCGTTGGCAGTTCTATGCCTTCTCCACGTTCGCCATGCAGCTGAATGAGCTGGAGAAGGTCATGGAGGAGTCCCTCCCCATCACAGACTGCCGCCTGCGGCCCGACATCAGGGCCATGGAGGTTGGAGACATAGGTACCAGCCGGCTCTCCCCTAGCTGTTTGAAAAGCGTGTGTGTGTGTGTGTGTGTGTGTGTGTGTGTGTGTGTGTGTGTGTGTGTGTGTGTGTGTGTGTGTGTGTGTGTGTGTGGTGTGTGTGTGTGTGTGTGTGGTGTGTGGTGGTGTGTGTGTGTGTGTGGGTTGTGTGTGTGCCTCGTAGCTGTTTGAACTGTGTGTGTGTGTGTGTGTGTGTGTGCGTGTGCGTGTGCGTTGATGTTTACATGTTTATTTCCCTGTGTCAACCTGCCTCTAGATTTGTCCAGTGGCGAAAAGAAGAGGCTGGAGGAAAAGCAGAGGTTGGCCCGGAAAAATCGCTCCAAATCCAGTGAAGAGTGGAAAACCAAGTGAGGACATGTTTTCTTCCCCTGTATTCGCACATGGACTGATTTGCTAATGCCTTGCTAATCGCTGCTTTGTCTTGTGCCGCCACACTCTTCCGACCCCCCCCCCCTTCATGTTATTGAGAAGGAACCCTGCACTTGGCCCAAGGTTTGGCTCAATCTTTCTAACTATTTGTTTTGCAATCTGTTTTTGCTTTGCTTGCACCAGTACTGAACTGTTAACTTATGCGCCACAGCAGTTGTAGACCTTCTTAATCATTCAAAGTGTTGCACTATAGCTCCCTCTACAGGACGTCAAAAGCACATGCAACACTTGTTCTCAAACCCTACTGGGCACACTGCCCTGCGAACACTAGGCTCCTAGACTCCTAGTGCCGACTTTGTTTGCTGTAGCACATGTTTGTCATGCTTGCCATCACTTCACTACACGGGTTTAGCAATTTGCACGCTGCACGTTGACTCCCCACCCGCTGCCACGCCGTCAGTGACTCCCCTTTGTCATTGTTCCCGTCCGGTAGGTGGTTCGCCCAAGGGCCCAACCCCCACAACAAGGCCCAGGACTGGCTCTTCTCCAAGGGCTACTGGGAGAGAAACTACAACCAGTTGCCCAATATCTACTGAGAGCACCGGACGTCTCGGAAAAAAATAACAAACAAACCTGTATAAGATTATCTCCGTCCTCATTCAAACCCTGCTCTGGTTCAGTCTGTTCAAGAGCTTCTGATGTTGTCCGTTGATCTGATCGCGAGGTAGAGGAGAGGTCTTCGTGGCTGTGGTGCAGGCGAGGAACATACCTTGATGTGAAACGTGATGTTGGATGTGGGTCGACACTTGGAGGCAGGGTAGGATTGATAATGGGCCGTGAAGATGATTGACACCGCTGTTTCAGTCCGTTTTCGTGGTGGACATCTTGTTACACTTAAAGCACAAGGTCAAACCTTTAACAACCTCCATAACGCTCCGTTTTTCGACGATATAGAGAACAAGTGTAGATGTGTTTTGATAAAGACAAGGGTGTATTTTATCATACTTGGTAGTTTGTGTGTTTAAACCTGAATGTGAATTAGTCACCCTATGCTGTTATTGAATGTGTGAACCAACCGCTTTCATCTGTACATGTAAAAGAACAACTGAAAGGCAATCGTTAGCTCTCGCCTCCTCACTAAGCTCATTTGTTGTTCCCGGAGTCGTCGTTGCATTCATTATTCTATTCGTTATATTACCTCCTCTGTTGGGCTCCCTATCAACTGTCCTCATGTGAGCAAACCTTTGAGGCAAAACGTACTGTACATTCATCTCAATTTCTTTGGAGATATAATGCATTGTAGGATTTAGTGGGTCACCAGTTCAGTGCCGCACTGAAAGAATGGCATCGGCGTTGGTACAACCCTATCTCCCTCAGTAATGGCAATGAATAGGTAGCCAACAAGCTGATAATCTCGACCTGCTAAGAGGTAGAAGTTTAAAAGTTTTGTTTTTGTTGTTTTGGCTATTCTGTTGTCTATAGAACATGGCTCAAATAGATTGAAACCTACAGCGTTAATTACAGGATAAATGCATGTGCAACACTTTAAACTATGCAAGCATTTAGCAAGTACTATACTTGAGTTTTTTTTCATTAAATGTAAAGCACTGATACCACGCCTTCCCTCTGTTGTGAATAACTGGTAGAGGTTGTTGAATCTGTAGGTTGTAAGTGCATCTCGTTGGACTTGGTCTATTACGGTTTTCCTTCTAAAACATAAAATTAATCTAATTGTGGATAAATAAATAAAGGCAAAAAGTTTATATTGTTACTAAATAAATCTTAACTGCTCATGATGGTCTTAATGTCTTGTCTTATTCCTCTGGCTCTTTGTAGTTATTACGGGGTAATGCAGAAGGATGAAGCAAACCAGGTTCACTCAAAAGATGCATGGTCCTTTATTTATTTGAAAATTAGCCTACATTATTGACGGCAAACGATTCCTTCACCAGTATTGGGGACTGGGTGTCAGCGTGGGTTCTGACTGGCAGGACAGGAAACAAAATGGCCATCACTTCCTGTCACCTGCATCACGTCCTGTCACCTGCAGACGCTGAGCTGGTTAACCGTCACTCTTTGGTGATGGTCTTGTTAGCCCGGGCGATTGCCTCAGCGCATGGCTCCCACCCAGAGCCCCTTTTCACCACCACTCGGATACAGGAAGCAATGGGGGGGTGTCGATGGTCTGGTTGGAGGGATGAGACTGGAGAGCCGGCTAGTCTGAGGTGAACCAAGGCTTTCTCGAGAGACTGCACTGCCGCTGAGGTCCAGCGTGTATGTTGGAAGAAGAAAAGGCTGGCGGATGAGGTGTCTACTCCTTAAGCCAGCGCCAAACTGCCTCATCAATGATGTTCCGGTATACAGAGGCTGACAAAGCACTTTAGAGAACAGTGCACTTGCGTCTGACGGGCTTGATGAACGGTAGCATCCAGACCTGTCGGGGTATTTCCTCGGATCTTGGCTGCAACGCTGGCGCCCTCACATCACCAGAGGGTCCCTTAGGGACACCTAATCATCAAACAGATGGATAAACTCTTCCTCATTTCATCTGTCTCTTGGACCTCCAATCTTTTCAAGGGCACACTTTTCCATTTGGCAAGCGTGCACCAAAAAACTTTTTCTATATTTTATTCTCTTTTCTATGCCTCCCTTTTCCCCGAAATATATGCTTTCCATCATTTTTCTATACCTTTTTTCCAAGCGATTTCTGATTGGTAAAAACTGAGGGGACTCGAATCTGTGCCTAGAGTGTTAACCAAAAGCCCTTATCTCTGCACCATCCAGACTCTTCCAAAATCTTCTCTGAGGTAGTACTTGAAGACATTACAAATCACATGATATAGAAATAAGAGGCTTCAATCAGAGTACCTTAAAGTGACTTGACCCCGGTTTCCAGAGTGTTAGCTCACAGCTCTCTCCACTCCCCTTAGCCTTTGACCACAAACACACACACACACACACACATACACACACACACACACACACACACACACACACACACACACACACACACACACACACACACACTTACTTGACCTTTTACATTTCTGCATTTTTAGCATTTGCTTTGCGCTTTTCATTCAGCTGTGACTTTATTTGTTGCATGTGTTTTTGACGTCCTGGAGAGGGTTTCCAACCATTTACTTTTTCTTAAATGGTGTGCATGTTTACATTGTTTACTCCATTGAGACTTTTGAACTTTTGTTCAAATCCCATCACTTGACTTAAGCCATTTAACGTTTCTTTATGTCTTAATCTATGTGGCTTTATTCAAAAATATTTTCAACCTCATTTTGTACTACAGCACTCACGCATTTTCTGCAGGAAATGCATTTTCTAGTTAAAAAATGCTACAGTAAAAAAAACTTACACCAAGGGACACAAACAAGAATTCTGCAGACAGAAATGTCTAGCACTGGTAGACCAGGTACCTGAAAGAGTGCATCTCTGTGGAGAGAGGGCGTCGGATCTTGGGCTCGCTGTTGTGTCTTCTCTTTCAACTACCATGCTCCCCTCACTGCTGGGGACCCTGACTGAATAAACAAGAGAGCGAGACAACTCTCCTGAGCCAGGTTCACCTTGTGTGCATCTGACAGATCTGTGTGGTGAGACACTGTCACAGAGAGTCCCAAAGGAGAGCCGACACATAGATGTATCACACAAGGACTGGGGAGATGCCGTTGTTGATGCATGGTTTGTCGCGCACACACACTCTGTCCTCTGTGGATTTGTTTGAAAGACACTGTGTGGGATATTCCATTTATTATTTGCTCCAAGTTAGTCTTAGAAATAAAGTCAGCGGTAGCACTATCCATGAATTGGGAAGAGCTGCTGAAAATCTAACTCTGGGGAAAGAGGAATTCATGAAAGATTAACTGGTAATTGAATAGCATCCGAGGAGACATCCTCTGCTGCACACTCCCTTCAACCGCAACTAGGACTGAGGAAAGGCCTTGTATTTCGACCTTGTTTCCCAGGGGATGGCTCTCTGATGTGTTCCGAGTAGAGGACTTTGACGGTATAGGTCCATTCAGGACAGCCAGAGGTAAAAGCAATTCCACTCTGAGTTGGTGTGTAATGATGTCCCTTGCATGCCCTACTTAGCTAGATGGTATTTCCATGGGAATCAGAGATACGGAAAAAATATTTTTAAAAGAATAATGAATAACTAATCAATAAATGCAAGAATCAAAAGTCTACATTTTGGCATCACATTCTGTTTAATACTAAATAATTACTAGTTATTAGACAATTTAGACCAAGAAAAGATTTAATGTAACTTGTTACCTAAAAACTTTGTCAAATCTTATGTCCTTAAATCTTAATAATGACATAATCTTAGGATTTGGTACAGGGAACTACCATTAAAATACATGGGAATGTCTAAACCGGCTGTCTCCTTAGTGCATCTGAGAAGATCTCTCTTTACCAGTTCTGGAGAGCAGGGTTCGGAGGTTCTACGCAACCTAATGTCATTTTTAAACTTAGGGATGTCATGGGAATTGTAATGTTGAATTGATTATTTATTCTCAATAATTGATTCTTGATGATTGTCCCTGTCTCAGTGGTGCAGTGGAGAGCACTGTTTGATAAACCTCCGGAGAGGTCAATTCCTGCTGTTTCCATTTAACCATAATGTAGGTTTTAAACGTAACGTCGATCTCATGTCTAGTGTAGTACTGTCTGTAACCTCAGACTCTACCACTTTCCCAATTTCCCAATCTCCGTGGGGAAACAGAGGGAACTGTTAGCTAATGCGCCAGCGACCAGGGATCTAGTCCTGCTGCGAGTTAAAACCAAAAGAAACCTGAAACATTATTCACACGTTTGAGTGAGTCAACGCATTCAATGTGTGAGAGTTGGCAGCTCTCATAACAGAAACAGCGTGAAAGTAACTGAAAAATATAGGCCTACCATCGTTAGCCAATAGCTAACCACTTAGCAGCAGACAGCTGGGAAATCAAGGCTTATTTTTTACAAAATATACTAGCTACTTTCTATCTTAACATTCACAGTCAAAAATTTAATAATTATTGGGGGAGTTTTTGCCTACAGCTGGACGACTTGACTTTCTGATTTGAATACATTTCCCAAATGCCATGGTTTCTAATGGGAACCCCGTTATCTCTGTTCACATCAAAACAAACTCCTGTCCAAGCAGTTCAAACACATTGTCAGCGTTTAGTCTAATTAGATACCAAGTCACATCACACTCCCAAGTTAATTCCTTATTAATTATGCTCGCAATTAACAGAGACTTTAAGGCGATATCTAATCAAAGACTTAACCTCTAGTGGATATTGTCTAAGAATAGCTGCAATTTTATTTTCCCCTTCATTTGGTTAATCATTCTAATTAAAGTAGGCCACGTAACATGACTAGGGGATATTCACTAGGAGATATCCACCAGAACTACACTAAAGTTATTTTCCTGGAGACGATGTGCAGCCACTGTGACGATAGGTTATTGCATGGCCTATATAAAATATTGTGAAGCACAAATCATCGTGATTGAAAAATACTGAAGTAGGGTTAGAGTTAATCTATTTAGGCCTACTAGTGGGAACTAAAAGTAGAAGCGTTTATATATACACCACGCCTTTAATCAGCTCCAAAATCCGTCCTTAATCACGTACGTTTGGGACCATCATCAAGATGGACAGAGGTATTACATTATAAGCTCGGTTTCAGTAAGTAATCTGGGTCTCCAAGACAAGAGAGCGCTTGCATATTGCCGCTTCGCTTTCTAATCATTCGTTCAAGAAATAGAGACTCGGTTCACGGTGACTGCTTCTCATCTGATGCGTTCTTATCTTTATACTTCTTCATTGACGGGTCCCAATTGTTCTCCTGTCATCAGTAATCCTTCTCCATCGGAGCAGTGGCTGAGTGGCATGTAATCAGCTGAAGGAGTTGATTTATGCAGAGTTCGTCATCAGCAGGAGATCATGAACACATTAAGTCCTCGTCCGGCACCACGCGTTTTAATTATTCACACCGCGGGACACCCCAGTGGCTGTTGTGGGTTTATTTTGTGTTTTCGATTGGTCGTGTCCAGTCTCCTCTTTCCACTCTGTTGTAAGAATATCCTGTTCCTCCTCAGTTCCAGCCTGAATATCACTTCCCCCAGCAGGGCTTTAAGAGGAGCCTGAGGATCAGCCAGTCCTCCAGATGAGGGAACATGCAGGCGCACACACACACACACACACACACACACACACACACACACACACACACACACACACACACACACACACACACACACACACACACACACACACACACACACACACACACACACACACACACACACACACACACACACACACACACAACCTTTTGTCTCAATGCTGCAGTGCGAGTGTGTGTTCCAGCTAAATTACTGGAATCACTTGGCGGCTGTCTGATCTTCATTTAGGAACACAACACGAAAAGATCAGGGACATTGTGGAGTCTTTGCAGTCGGTTGATATTATACCCGAGAACATATGAGATAACATACGGGGTTAGTCATTTCGAGACATTTATTGGTTTAAAACAAAGTAAAACCACCGACCGGCAAAATGTACAAAATGTGCAACTAGGGCACTTGTTAGTGCAAGGACATGTTGGCACATGTAAACAAACCGCAAATTATTTACAACAATGTATTGTACCTATCAAGAGAACAGGCTATTGTAAACGAGATGGCTTCAGCTTGCAGTAGGGCTACTGGATTGAGCAACGTTCCGCTCGTTGTAAAAATGAAATCAATTCCTGACACTGAAGGGGATTAATAGTAAAAAGCTTTTATAGATCAAAGTCATTATCAGAGTCGTGTGTGTGTGTGTGTGTGTGTGTGTGTGTGTGTGTGTGTGTGTGTGTGTGTGTGTGTGGTGTGTGTGTGTGTGTGTGTGTGTGTGTGTGTGTGTGTGTGTGTGTGTGTGTGTGTGTCCCTACATTCAAAACATTAATAAAAATCCATCTGGATAATGTTTCAGCTGGCCACAAAGAGTAAGGAATAATTTATGCCAACTAGAGCACATTACAGCTCCGTTGGTGAATTGTTGTACAGATAGGGCATGGAGGGGCCATAAGTGCAGGAGTGTAACAGTTCTATAAAATAACTTAAATATCGACCAAGCTTGAGTATTTTCCCACCAAGTTTTAGAATTGAGTTAATGGCTCATTATGTTAAAAAACATTATTACAAATTGAACCCGATGAGTTGTGCCAATGTTGTGCCCGAGGATGATACTTTCTATTCTTCTTTTCCAGTGCATCTTTCAAATCAAAAACCGTGCGTTCCTCATTGGAGGGCCTCGGCCCTCGTGGAGGCGAGGGCCGAATGGATGCGGACGTGAAGCCTGTTTTCAAAATCATAGCCGGCGTATTCCTCCTGCAGGGTCCAAAAGCACAGCAGACGGCCCGGTGATTAAAAATCAATCATTGATCAGGTATAATGAAGTAAACAGAAGCACCACAACAACAACAACATGGATGTGCGCGTTGGGGTATTGTGAAAAAAGGTTCCAGGGTAAATCACCTTGGCCTGAAGCATGAGTGCCCTCCCTCTCTCCGCAGCCTAAAATAAAAAAGCAAGAAGACAATGTTTTAATCCAAGTTCGCTTCCTCAGCAAGTCCAGAAAGAAGTACCAGCCCCCCCCCCCCTACTCCTGCTCCCACGCCCCCTGGAACCCACCTCCGGGGAATCCAGCAGCACGCAGGCCACTTCGTAGCAGGAGTACGGCTGCACGTACGAGTTGCTCAGACACCCCACCTCGTCTCTTTCGGCCAGCTGGAAATGCTGCGAGGATCCAGAGAGAAACGGCCGAGTCGTGGACTGTGAACTACGGTCATGTGTTTCACGTGGGCCTGGGTCATGTTGTTTATGTATTTCATCGAGTGTGTGTGTGTGTGGGGGGGGGGGGGGGGTGGGGGGTACCTGAATGGCGTCCTTGGTGTTGTGCAGAGTTCTATGTATGGCGCCGAGAAGCAAGTGTTTCAAGCCTGCACACGAAGCGTCTTCGATTCCCTGCAGGACTGGAGAACAGAATGCCACGGTGGTCTTCTTGTAAATGGTAACTGGAATGCATTTATACATCGCTTCTCTAGCCACTCTGGGCATAAGCATTTTACAATATTGCCTAACATTCACCCATTCACCAAGAGCAGTCAGGGTAAGGTGTCTTGCTGTAAGTGACAGCTCGACACTGAGCTCGGAGGAGCCGGGAATCGAACTGACACTGTCCGGTTCCCAGCCCAACCCGCTCTACCTCCTGAGACACCTTCCACTTGAGATGCAGAGAGTGTGTGTGTGGGGGGGGGGGGGGGATGTCATACTTTGGATCATGGTCTGGAGCTTGGGGACGGAGCAGTTGGCCAGGGCCTTCCACAGGTACAGAACCTCGATGACAGCCAGGCTGCACAGGTCCTTCGACGGCCGGGGCTTCCTCAGCTTCTCTGCCTGTCAAAACAGTTCCCCAAAAAAACAGCACATGTAATCAAGTACTTAAGACTTTGTGTATCCTGACGGGGGGAGGATCCGCGTGTGCGTGTGCTTACTCTTTTGAGGGAGAACAGCTCTATTTGATTGTTCTTGCGTTTAAAAAGCCTCTGGACGTCCTTCAGGACTGCCGCCGCTCCTTCCAAATCCCCGCTGGCCCCTTGGCACACTGCAGCAGACCGACGGGACACGGGCGTTAGCTCGGGGGGCTAGCTCAAACGCTACAAGCTACAACCACAATGTGTATGCTGGCGTACACACCTCCTGTGAGGTAGGCGTAGTAGCACTGGGACCAACGGGACTCGCTCTTCAGCCGCTCGAACGCCCGGTAGGCGTCTGTGAAGCTCAGCTCAATCATGCTGCACCAACCTGAAATGGAAATCCATGTTGTGTCGTTTTTGTGTCGTTGTGGTTTGTGACACGAGCGACTGGTACGGACTATTTGGGCAAACTAGCATTGATAATTTGCAATTAGCATGGGCTACTTGGGCCACTAGCATGGGCTACTTGGGCCACTAGCATGGGCCACTTGGGCCACTAGCATGGGCTACTTGGGCCACTAGCATGGGCTACTTGGGCAACTAACACGGGCTACTTGGGCCACTAGCGTGGGTTACTTGCTAAACTAGCAGTTGAGCAACTTGAGCAACTAGCAGGGGCTGCTTGGGCCACTAGCGTGGGTTACTTGCTCAACTAGCATGGGCTGGTTGAGCAACTTGAGCAACTAGCATGGGCTGCTTGGGCCACTAGCTAGGCTACTTGGGCCACTAGCATGGGCTACTTGAGCAACTGTTGGGGTAGGGCCTATGCATTGTGCGCGCCTGTTTTTCTTTCTCTCTCTTTACATATATTTCTTTGTATGGCTTGTTTTTTAGTATTTATGTGTATTTACATCTGATTATGTATACATTTTTACACGATTTTCTTCATTAACATTTCAACATGTCTGGGTGTCCCACATTTTACAATGTTTTTTCTTTTCCTAGAATGCTGTGAAGAAAACATTACAGCACGATTGCAGCCGGCCCCTCTAGCCGAACAACGCCCAGCCAAACGCAGCAGTTGGAATGGTGCATAACTGCCGCTGGCCACTTAAGAAACTAGCACGGGCTGTTTAAGCATCTAGCACGGGCTAAACGTAACAGAGTAGTGGTACCTATTTCATATAAACACACGTGTTGTATCTCCCTCTGGTCGGTGGCCAGCTCCAGGGCATTGCTGAAGGATGTCAGGGCATCGCTGATCAGGCCCTGGGGAGGACAGCAAGGGAGGTTAGGAGGCCGGGGGCCAGAGCAGGGGAACCAGACTGGTCAGGCCGGTTTCAGCCCCAGGCACTGTTGAAGAATTGTCATTTGGCAGGAAGTCAAGCTGCACCAGTCTATCGTTTGATCCATTTTTGAGATGTTGCACAGATTAGCATGATGCCTTACCCCTCGAGTTAGCTGTAGTGAAGTTTGCTCAAAAAGGCTCAAGCATGATGCTCAAGTCAACGAGCCGTAAATAGAATCCAATATATTCCTAAACACAAAACTAAAAAGGTATCCTTTGCCAAGTTCTCTGCTAATTAACAAAAAGCAATAACAAATTATTTATTCTAGTGGTTACTACATTTATCATTTGGCAACTGGATATGGATTGATAGATAGATCGATCGATTGATCTTCAATCATTAGAATAATGAATTCGTTTTTGACAATTACTTTGAAAATAAATAAAAAATGGATCATGTTTTTACACTATATCCATATTTATCTAAATTGTGCTGAATAAAAGTAATTGTTTGGGTGCACAATTATGGTTCATCAACTTTAAATTTAGATTGTTTTACAACCAAACTATTTCTGAACTTCTACCTACCTCGAGGCGTTGTACTCTCCCTTTAAAAAACATGAAGAGGGAGGAGTTTGGGTAGACGGGCTCCCTTCGTTGAAGAATATCTTTGGCCTCCAATAGCCCTGCCTGTGTGTCAGCTCCATCTAGCGCAAAGAAGGGTTGCACTACCGTGTGATACCACAAGAGGGCCAACCTGCATGGAACGCAGAAAACTGGCGGTTCAAGAAAATACAGTCATACAGCTGTGGGGGTCAGACAGTCCAATTCTCGAATCACAGTTCAAGTCTACATTTGTACTGCACAAATCAAGGTAAAAAAAAACACCACACCAATGAAATACAGGATACACTAAGTCAATAGTACAGTATTTACATATCTCGACATGCAAACCTTCCATACACAAGTAAAAATGTTCTTCTGTAATAGGTTGTTTAAGCACAATGTGTGGGCCAAAGTCTTCTGAATTAATTCAGAATTTTAAAGTTACAATATAATCTTTATACATAATAATATTCAAACTTGAACCCTCCTGAAACACTGATTTATCGCAGCCATCTTTTACAGAATAGTTAGCTCTGAGACACGTCCACACTTGCTCTGCAGCCACACACACACACACACACACACACACACACACACACACACACACACACACACACACACACACACACACACACACACACACACACACACACACACACACACACACACACACACACACACGCGCATCCCTGCCGCCCAGTTATTTTACTAGCGCGGCTTAAGGTTGCCCCCTGAGAGGAATGCGGAGCATGTCTTGGGCTCTAAGGGTCTTTATGTGTGGGTGCGGGTTTGCTGGGTCGAGATGTTTACTCAATATCAAACATGACTCATCATGACTTGGAGTAGGACTGGTGATCATCAAGGTGCTTCACATTCTACAGTGTGGAGAGTGAGGCACCTTGAGGACCAGCGGTCCTACTTTACTTTACTTTACACTCTACACTTGGGACTAGGGGTGGGAATCTCTTGCACCTCACGATTCGATTCCAATTATGAGGTCAACGATGAGATTCTGAAGCGATTATCGATGCCACAATTTTTTTCTATGTACATTTCCATGCGTGATTTTCAAAAATATATATAGATACATCTGGGTTTGCTACTCAGAGTTTGCTAATCACTTCCTACTTTTGTGAGTATCATTTAAGACGTCAACAGATGAATTAACTTATCTAATATTTCAGAAGAGAGAAAGCTTTTGTCACAAATATGACTTTCTATGAACAATGCGATAATCAATGCAGCTTGCATTATAACACAATATGGAAGCATGCAAAAAATAGGTTTCAGTTTTATTTTCTTTCTAATCTTTCTTTTCTACGCCATTAAAGGAAAAGCTGCTCTTGAATTAGGAGGAGTTCTTGTGTCTGGCTGTGCGTTTGCGCGCATGCTATGCGTAGGCTGAATCGCAATCGTGTCAAGACAAATGAGATTGGCCAATACACACTGAAGATAAATTAAATATTTTTTAAATTACAAAAATTACCCCTCTCTGGCGAACAGAATGTTGCAGCAGGCAAAAAAAAATAATATATTTTTTTAAAAAATGGATTATTAATTTATCTGCATCGAGACTAGGTTGAACCGCGATGCATCGAAGAATCGATTATTTTTCCCACCCCTACTTGAGACGCTATCTGCTATTGTGTACACTGTACACAATAGCAGATAGCGTCTCAATTCCCGCAAGACTCCCGCCCACCCCTTCCTATCCTGTACTGATCCGGTCTACCGTTCGGTCCTATCCGTTCGGTGAACACAACATATCGTTTGCATCCTAGCGATAATTGCCGTGGTCATATTTTTGGGCCAAAAGGGTGATATGTAACCTATCTCTACTCTAACCTAACGCTGATGATTCACTGTTCCTCATTGGCTATATCCGAAGCCAATCAGAGTGTTTTCTACATTCCACAATCGCTATCTACTTACAACGACACACGTTCACACACGGTCACGGTCGCGGCCGCTCGGCCGCGACCGTGACCGTGTGTGAACGTGTGTCGTTGTTTTAGGGGGTTGAATCCTGTTTTTATTATCATCTTTGCATATCACGGGGAGATGTGTGGCACGCCTACTCACGTAGCTAGGGGGGCCTTCATGTCCTTACTTTCACTGGCATACGCGAGCGCCGCGAGGCCCTGGAGACGGTCGCCGGGGAAACCCAATAGGTTGACGATCTTCAGCAGGTGCGGCGGCACCATGGAGATGCAGAGGTGGAAGAGGCCGTAGCCGAAGCTGACCGAGCCCTTGAGCCTGTCCAGGGCCTCCGAGTGCCCCCCGTCCGAGACCCCGGCCGGGGGCGGCGGCGGGGGTGTCGGTGGGGGGGTCGCCGAGGGACTGCTGGGACCTGGAGGAGGGCGTGGGCGAGGCGGACCCCTGGGCGTCTGAGGGCCGCCGCTGGCTGCCCTCCTGCAGGTGGGTGATGTCGCTGTAACACTTGTTGTACATCTTCCAGGCCTTGCGCAGGAGCCAGCCCCCCTTGATGTACGCTGTGTCGAGGGAGGGGGGGGTCAGAGGTTAAAGGTTTTTCGAATCAGAAAAAAACAATCTCCAAATAGTATTTGTACCGCCCTTAATCAAAAGGTACAGCCTCAAGGGCTTAACAAGCCATATATATATATATATTAATGTCGCCCCCTAACCCTAGCCCCCCAGAGAGCAAAAAACCTCCCTTAATTAGCAAGGAAGAAATCTTGAGAAGGAACGCAGAGTGGGGGATCCCCTCCTTCCAGGGACGGTCAGGAGTGCGATGGGTACGTGTTGATACACGTGTACAAGTTGTCAAAGCGACACGAGCAACTCTTGCTCTCACGGGATCAGTACACACCGACCCCACCACGGTGTGCCCATAGCGGTCAGGAGGCCTCTTACCCGAGAGCTCCTGTTTGATGAAGGACAGCACGGCCAGGTACACCTGGCAGTCGGCGATGATGATCTGCCTTTGGAGGCGATTCAGCATGGCCAGCCATGACCTCCGGGAGTCCACCTGCACAACACAGAGTCACGTTACTAAAAGCCACTTAGCGTTGAAGGTTGTGCAGGGCATGCAAGCCACCGGGCGACCGCAAAACCTTGGTGTCTGTGTGTGTGTGTGCTACTACTTTGAATAACCTCCATTCTTACAAATCATCAGATTTCGTGATTTGAATAAGCACAGAGTACTAGAAGGGCTCTCTCAGCAGCGGTGTGTGAGTGCATTATGTTAAGTGGGTGCATTTACGCCCCCGTGTGTGTGACGTCCATGCGCATACATCCATGACTCACGCCGACTCACGTTTCTCTTCAGCTTGTTCTTGATGGTTTCGATGACGCCGGCGTTCTCGCTCTCGCACAGCCTCTCCGTCGCTTTGAGGTCTTCGAAGGCCGTCTGCATCTTCTCCTCCTCGAACGTCATCATGGCGTTCTGCGGCACGGAGAACACAACATCTCAACGATGCACAGACAAAACTAAATAAAAGCACTGGGTCGATAAAATAAACAATAAAGCAGTGATAAATTGATGCGAAGTGTGTTTCGATTGCAAACCATCTATCACACCCATTACTTTCAGGAGGATCATAAAGAAAATAAATGACAATACTTTGCATGGTGGAATAGTAGTAGGCTGTATAGTACGTCGATAGTATTTATATAGTAATGACACTCAGGATTGATAGCCAGGAAAATCAGGGCTCAGTGTTTTCATGTAGAATGCTGCACATCTACTTACCAAGAAACTGACAAAACTGGCTCCGAAACTCATCAAAGGGCTGTGGTTCCTTGAAAAGACAATAGACAAACTATCAAGGGTGAAGGCTAAACATAGCAACGGGGGAGTCTTTTTGCAGAAAGAGCCAGCGGGGTACATGTGTAAGAAATATGTGTAAACTTTAATGATGCCTCTAGGATTGGTCCTTAAATAGCTGGCTCACTGTGGCCTACAGTAGTCACAAGTTTCACTCTGAGTAGATTTTGGCCTTGTCAGGAAATTGCCCCGATCGCTGTTCCTGTTTTCACAACCAGTGTGAGGTCCTTCTAACACGGAGAGCAATTAGAAGTAAAGGGTGACATTTAAGCTTTCACCAGGAGCCAGGGTCTCCCACTGCTTGACCTTCTGTGCCATTGATAAAGTCATGGTTGTCATTCAACCTTGACAGCAATCATAGCCAATAGTAAGGCTAAAGGCTAGAATTCACAGACTGGTTGTAAGGTTTTCATAGTTTTGTTATAAAACGATATAGTCAACTTGTAGGAGCATGCTATCTAAATGAGCATTGTTTTTACATCTACAATGGCCATGGCTTGTTAAGCCAGGGCAGACAAACCTGCTTGGAAACGAGTCTGAGCTTCCAAATCAATACACCAGTTGTATGACCTAGTAATAGCATGACGTAACGTGATGCCTATACATTGTGTTAGGCTATGAGAAAACAGAAGTGAATGCCTGTCTAGAAACTACGAACATCTCTCTCTCTCTCTCTCTCTCTCTCTCTCTCTCTCTCTCTTCTCTCTCTCTCTCTTCTCTCTCTCTCTCTCTTCTCTCCCTCTCTCCTCTCTCTCTCCTCTCTCTCTCTCTCTCTCTCTCTCTCTCTCTCTCTCTCTCTCTCTCTCTCTCTCTCTCTCTCTCTCTCTCTCTCTCTCTCTCTCTCAAAGGCCTATAATGGGACGCAGTTGAGACAGGGATGTCAGGATAATTGATATTCCATGCATTTCATCTCCCTGGGATGACACACCTAGATACACAGCTACAGCCTGAATGTGATCAAGACATGACATGTCACTTTGCTTATCCGGTCCGATGCAAATTGAAAGTGAACACAAAAGCGCCACAAATAACGACACTCGCTGTAGACCACAATTCATTGAGATCCACTGGTCAACGAGAGGGCTCGAACGGGAGAGGGTAACACGTGCTCCCCCCGGAGCCGCTGCAGAAGTGGACCGCAGTCGTCCACTGACCTGTGTGCTTTGAACAGATCGTCACTTTCTTTGAAGCCATTGTTCAGCAGCATGTTTATGCCTTCCAGTGCCAGTTCAGCGTCATCGATAGTGTCCGGTTTATCCCCAGCGGTCACTGGTTTTGTTTTGCCCGCCATCGAAATATAATTGATCTCCTAAAAAAAGCAAATAGTTACAACGGAGAAAAGGCTCTGCGCCAGGGAGGGGAGGAAGTCTGCTTGCTGGTGGTCGGCTTTGACAGGGCAGTCAAAGCGTGGAATATAAACTAGGTCGTATCGTGTCCATCTTCGGTATTATTGCCATAGTAATACCCGGATAATTCAAAAATAATATCCGCAGCTCTGGGTTGCTTGTTTGTTTGTTTTCCAGTCCGCTTGTCTTCCGTATTCCGCGGCGGTGGTATGCCTTGGATTGGTGTAGCCAGAGAAGAGAATGGAGGGGGGGGGTTCATTTGTTAGATCTGAGCAGCCAGCCAATCAGCGTCCGAGGATCCTTCTTCAGTCGCTTGGGAACCAAAAAGTTTCATCAGAATGTGATAGTATAAATCTTTAATGTTTTTGCTTGAATGTCTTATTTGGAATATAACCAAAAATGTAACAGGCTGCCAGTTTCACACACTTTGTTTATTTGCTTTCACTCAAACAGCAGGTCTACAGTGGGCAATTACCCTCTTCCAGACTATCATGTAATTGATTTACTTTGACACATTCAGACAGTTAATACGTTTTGAAATGAAGTACATGAAATATCAATCCAACACTAGTTATGAACTCAACCATATTGTTGCATTGCTAATGAAAGCATAAAATACCCCTGGAAATGTGGGACAACAATCCGATTAATATTAATAGAAAAACATAAATATTTGTGGAACAATATTTCAATTGTACAGTCAAATAAAAATTCTAAGTTGTACAAATCAAGGCATTTTGATGTTAATATTTGTAATAGCAAAGGCTAAATAATCCAAGCTTTGAAACAAAATTTACATTCAAACACATTCCGAAAAAAGGTTTCAGATTTTACGTCCACAAAACAACAGCTTACACTTTCACTTCGGAATGCACAACAACGAATGGAATATTAATTCAGGAAAATCTGGTTTGATTTCAAGGATGATCAGTTGATCAGATGATCAGGTCTAGATCTTATAAAAAAAAAAAGTAAACATATAATCCGACCAGTGGTCATTTAGTGTGATAGATAAACCTTTTCATTATCTGACAATGGCCTCATTTACAAGACCACCTATTGGCTGTACAACTTGAGCTGAACAAAGACATTAACTAATGATAATGATGCTCTGGTCATTTGAATACTTAAAGTGCTTGGTCGCTTATGCTTCGAAGTCAAACAGCAATGCAGCTATTTCCAATAAAAGCATCATACAGTATCATGTACAGTCAAAGAAAGTCAAACAGATTTCTTAATTTGATGTGAAACGTCATTGGTATAAATGCATCAATACAGTGATACTGTAATGTAGGATTTAACAAAAAAAAGAATAAATACTGAAACATTGAACGGAAAAGCTTAGTAGTTGTATTTCCTGATACAGATCAATAAAGGCATGTTCTCGTTTGCACAAACACACGCACACGAATACACACACATACACGAGCACATACACAAACATACAAAAGCACTCACGCACGCACACACACTAACACCCACACACACACACAAAGACACACACACACACACACATTCAATATACTGTACATAATTTACACATTGAGATTGCACATGGTCGTAGCATATGGACATGGGCGTGGTCATAGCAGCGCAGTACTAGGCCTGCGTCAGCCCGCCGGACATTCCCTGAGGTTGACCGCCCCGGACGCTTTGGACAGCCTCTCGAAGTAGACGGGTTTGCCGTTGATCTTCATGTCCTGGATGCAGCCCACGAAGGAGGAGGACACAGGGAGCGAGGGCTGCTGCCGGGGACTCTCTGCAGCACACGACATTCAGTAAGTGGGTTAAACCGGCCATCCTTATCACTGGGTCTTTGTGTCTTTACTGGTTTAGAAAATATTCTGAACTTTATCTACCGGTATTCTTTTTTCTTAACTTTTATTTTATCAACTTCTTTTCCTATTTTGATTCATCTATTTACTATTATAATTCTAATATTATAATTATTGTTATTATCACACAAATATTATTAATATTATGTTATTATACATAAAATATTGCTTTTAATTTAATATATATGCATATATAAATAAATACATATTATACAAATATATATATTTTAGAACCTTGAGCTCTATTGGGAACACCTCACCAAATGTTAGATCCATCTATTCAATGCTTGCAGCCTTACTGCCCTATGCATCAGACCTTTGCTGCAACGTTTAAATAGCACCACATTATGGGCACTTGGTCATGCAGCACTCCAATTTGCAGTTACTGTAATATTGATCGTATACATGGAAGTCACTTTAGATAAAAGCGTCTGCTAAATCCCTGATCTGTCGCTCAGTCTGTCTGGTCTTGACGTGTCTACCGTGGCCCTGTGTAACTGCCGGGGTTAGAGGTTAGATTCCCACTATAATATTATCCCTTTCACATCACACATGCACTGTAAACCGGACATTCTCTGGATTTTACCCGGAGGAACTTTATGTGCGAACTGAACAGAAATGTCAGAATCATTGAGGGAAAGGCCTCATGTTTCTGATAAATGCATCCACTCAATGCAATGTAGGTGTCTTGTCTGTGGAGCGTCTGTCAGTTCCAACCTACCTGGGATACCTCCCACATACAGAGGGCCTCTAGTCAGCGTCGTGACTGCAGAGGGAGGTCCGATCTTGTGGTTGTCCACAGTATCCACATGCAGTTGCACCACATTTTGCTGTTTTATCACTAGGAGAAACACACAAACACCCGGTGAATTCATATCACTTTCTACTGTTAAATTGTTAATAGTCAATTTTGTTAAAACAAATCAATTCTGTGACCTTTTTGGTGCCCATGTGTTGTAATGAAACCGTTGACCGGGAGTTTACCTGATATTTTATGGAATGTCCCGTCACATAATGCAGTCTTGGGCATGACTGACACTAAGAATTCACCTGCTCCATTGTTCACCTGTGCTATTACCTGTAGGTCAGAGCATAATGAAAACAGAGACATTCATGAAGAAGCAGAGAACTTACCAGGCGATACAATCCGTTCTCATTGTAGTACATGGTAGGGCATGAATAATTGATGATCAGAATCAAATCTAGACAACGAAACGTCAACATGGATAACTTATGATGATATTGAAGCCAATGCAACCCATTACTTTGCAAAGAAACAGCTCACCTCTCCTTTGAGCATGTAGAGACTGAGGTGGTGTCCCTCACTGGCTCCATGCTTGGCCCGGCTGAAATTCCCAACGTGAAGCAGGACCCCGGTTAGACTCCTCGGTCGGATGTCAAACAGCAGCTCAAATTCTTCGCCCACAAGAAAGTCGTCCTCTGAGGGGGATAATAGAAAAGGATGGTATCAATGACTCTCTGACAGACGCCATTAAAATGCACTTATTACACGGCTCTATTGAATGCTGCTCTCTGATTGGTCCAGCGCTGCGTTCTGCGGTCTGTTATTTCTGTATAACGGACCGTCGTCATGTATAACAGACCGTTGCTAGGGACAGCGCTCTGATCGTTTTTGGTCGTTTTTGGTTTTTTGATCGTTTCTGATCGATTGTGGGTTATTATCTATTGTTTATTATTTATTTCACTCGTAAAGCCGTGTAATAAGCGGGATAATGGATAGTTAGTCGGTTGTTATGGAGAAATAAACCCCTTCAGGTTGTATGGAACCCTCCGCTTCGCGTCGGGGTTCCATACAACCTGTCGGGGTTTATTTCTCCATAACAACCTCCGAACTATACATTATCCCTTACTTACTTCAGTTGACTCACCGTAAACGACATGAGCATTGCTCCCCGGGAAATAGGCACCGCTCTGCAACGGTCCATCAAAGCAGGGGCCGGCTCCGTGATTGGTGGTGGGTTCCAGCATGGCATGGCCGTTCATTTGGAAGTTGCGGAGGCAGCCCAACACACTGTGCTTGCGTAGGCTTTTCCGCTAAAAGTGGACAAACCATAAAATCATATAAAGTTCATATAAAGTTCAAAGTCAGACTCGACCCCAGGGAGTGAGTTCTACTAGTCCAGACAACACTGCTCTTGGCAGTGTTTAAGGGTTTATTAGAGTAAACTTCTTTCAAAAATCAAGTATGTCTGGTCAACATGATGGCATTTCAAGATAGTAAATGGATTTTAAAGTAGCATATTCAAGTCCCTTTCACTCATCTTGAAAGCCACAGATCAATTATCTGTCTGCAAGCCATACAACACATCTGATCAATGAAAAAGACTGGTTCTAAAATCGGTACAATTAAATGTATAATTGGAAAGCAATGTAATAGAATGATAACTGTTAGACGACAAAGCAATACAGTGGGCTAAAACGGTGTGTTTTACCTTTAAATATTGGTGAAGGGATTCAGGGGCACTTCCTAAGTAAAGTGGGGACAGCAGCTCCAGCGAAGCCACCTCATTATTAGTCAGCTGGCCATCCTGAGCCCTGATTCCATCCACAACCAATTTGAATTTCTTCTTCTCCAAGCTGAACATGACCTGCACATGAGGACAACAGGATGGCAGACCTAAGCAACAACAGGATCAATACCCTCCGAGTCCTGAAAGGGTTTGTGATGTCGTGACGTTCACTGACCGAGTGCCACTTCCCGTCGTTGTACTTCTCCCGGTTGAAGATCTCTTTCTGTTTGCCCACAGAGAATCGAATTCTGCCTTTGGACATGTAGACAGCCAGGTGAGAGTTCCCCCTTCTGGTTGCAGCGAAGAACAACAGGCCTTCTGGAGACCTCGTCCGGACCTCTAGAGAGAAGTGGGGCCTATGGGAGAGAAATAAAGGGTCCCAACCGATTAGTTCTGTGTTTGTGTGCGTGTGTGCTTGTGTCTGTTTGTGTGTGTGCGATTGCATGCAAGCGTGTGTTTCTGTTTTTATGAATGTGTGTGTGTGCATGTTTGTGTGTGTGCTTGTGGGACATGGGCAAAATATAACAGGTCCAAACCGAATAGTTCTGTGGTCATGTGTGTGTGTGTATGTGCATGTGTGTCCATGAGTGTGGGTCTGTAAGTGTGTACGTGTGTGTTTGTCTGTGTGTGCATGTGCATGACTACATATACACGCACATCTTATTATACGATATGGGATCTAGTATTGAACTTTAGTGCAATTTTAGAGTTAGTGTAGTAGTTGCTAGTCGAGTGGTGTGGTAGTTGTGCATACTTTGGCAGCAGGGCTTGTGGGGGCAGACTGTAGCTGAGGCTGCTGACCGCGGCCCCCATGCGGTAGGCGTGCTGCAGCGAGGCAGGCTCTGTACACTCCGACACCAGCGACGCGTTCGCAAACGTCTGCACGGCGTCCTGACACCACAGACGGGGAGCAGACAAAAAAAACAAAGACAGGCCGAGTGTCACAGTGGGCCAGTGGCAAGGTGTACAAGGCCATGGTGGGCATCTCGAGCCTTCCAGCTCTGCAAATGACGTTGACTTCAAGATGTGTTCAACTTTCATTAAGAGAAGAAAGGAAATAAAAGTATTCTATGGAAAAGGGGGGCTGATATACCCATTGAGACAACAACAAACAGCAATGTGAACACGCACCCTTGGTGTCAAAGGTAACACCAGGGTCCTGACACCAGAAGTATATGAGGTGCCACCTTTGAAAGTATCGCTAAATTCTTTTCGATATCAGATTTTATTTGTTCAAATAATTTGAGCCGTTCTGATTCTGATTCTGATTCTGATTCTGATTCTGACCGAACCATCGCTGAGATGGCTGTAAAGCTCTAGAAAAGATCTATCAAGAAATTGATTGGTAACATTTCAATGACGGTACATTGATTAACATTAGTAAAAGCAGTTGTAAACATTATAATATAGCATTAGTTTATGGGTTATGGTAAGGATTAGAGGGTTTAGGTCTAACTCTAACCCTATTAAATAATAATAACGTGTATACCTGAACATCATAATAAATAAATAAAACTATAAGTCAATGAATACTAGACCATTAGTTAACATTTAGGTAACTGTTAGTTAATGTTTAGTACTGCAGTAACTAATTAACCAATTCATGGTAAATCAATAATTCAAGTGTAATCAATTTACTTCTGCATCGGCATGTTACGCTGCCCTCGTGTTTCTAATACTCAGAGCTTGAGAATGTGTTGAAACCATCACTATAGTAACAGCTCAGTATTGATTTATGAGGAATTTATTTTTACATCCGATTATAAGCCGGTAAGAAGTGTTCTTTAGGTCAATCAATTGTTATGGACCTCGGGAAGAAGTGTATCAATGGATATAAAATGTGTATATGATAATAGGTAATATCATTAAAAAATGTAGTTAATTATGATTATGATTAAAACATTGTCAGTCATTTATACTGCTGCCATATATGTGGCACATTTCAACAGTTAACTGTTTCAACGGTTGAATAATGGATGTTAATCTGTATGTCATCAGATGAAAACTGTGTTTGTTCCTCAGATGAATACTGTGTGTGCTAATTTGTTTTTGCACATTAACTTTGTAACACGTTATTGATTACATTGGTTTGTTAAGTGAGTCATTTGTGTAAATGTGGGTTTGATTTGATGGAGCTGTTTATGCTTGTGAATACAGGATATAACAATACAGATGAGACAGTGACTTCATCTTGAGGTTCAATACTGCTCTGTCCTCCATCATAATATGTATTTCTATATTTATTCATATATAAATATATAAACTCAACAATGGACTGGATACCTCATAGATCACTGAAGACCATAATGAACAATCATTAGATTAAAATTAGAATTAGTATTGTTATTAGTGGAAGTGAATGAGACAAAACATAAATTGTTATTTGATCAAGCACAGGATTTAATACTTCTCCTTCTTAGTCATACACACAAACACACCATGCACCCCACTTCCACCTATAGGTTGTGTGTGATTTATATTGAATAGTTATTGGAGAATACTGGTTTATATTTTAGGTCGAGGACGATTGGTTTTCTTTGATTCAGTCCACTTTTACCATCTTAAAAGTTTATATCAAAAATATTGTGACCCTTTTGGATGAAATCAATACAGAATTAGCCATTGAGGGCATATGAATGGTTAGTGAGAAATCATTCGATTATTGATTTAGATTATTGCTGTATTATTGTGTGAGATGAAGAAAGACATGACAGACATGAAAAGATCCTTGTTTCTACTTATTTTCATTATAATAATAAAAAAGACAGACATACATAAAATAAAATGGTTTCGGTAACATAACTGTTCAAATGAAATACATAGGAAATGTTTAGCAACAGTTTTTTTCAGTTCATATATTTTCTCTCAATGTCAGCAGGTTTTAGGACATCCTTCTGCTTCTTCAACTCTGGAAACAAAGCAGCAAAGCAGATTTTAAACAAAATACACAGATTTATATCAGGCTTAATAACAAGAGAGACTTGATCCTGGTTAGGGTTAGGATTTAGGTTTGGATGAGGGAACTGGTATATGTGTGGTTTTGGTCCTAGTTAGGGTTAGGATGAAGTAACTGGTATACGTGTGTTTTTTTTGTCCCGGTTAGGGCTAGTGTTAAGTTTAGGGTTAGGGCTAGTGTAAGTGGTATGAGTTTAATTTTGGTCCCGGTTAGGGATAGGATGAGGTAACCGGTATATGTGTGGTTTAGACAAAATGTTTTGAAGGGGCAAATAGAAACTATTGCAATACTATCGTACTGCTGTATGGTATACAAATGCCCTAACCTTAATTCCATTTATCTGCTTTTCCTTAAATACAAAACCTTAGAAGTCGGCCCTTTGACTTACTCCTAAGATTGTGCCCGAATTGCCAATAATGTGGTGAATGCCATTCACGTTGGTCAACACTTTGATGACACCGCTCAAATGAATTAAAATTTCAGGCTTCATGACTTCCTGGGAGGGAAATCCCTTCCTTGATTTGACTTTAACAGATCAACCCATTAAAAATCCATCGTCTCAATCAACTGCCATCCTGACCTGGCGGGATGTGTCAAGGATCATCATTGGCGGTCTTTCAGGCGAACAAACGTCCAGCTCCACACTCCCAGAGGGCTGGAAGGTGCTCAGGTCCTCCGGTCGATACAGATGGTCCGGCCTGTAAAAACAGAGGAAAAGGGAGCATGTCTCAGTGGAAGGCCACCATAGAGTACCAACGCTATGACTGTACTGCGATGGAACTACAGGCGTGCGCTACATGAACAGTGCTTACCGTTTCAGGTAGACGTTTGAGATGCATCCCTTGAAGTTGTCCTTCCCGAGGGAGACCTGACTGTTGCGGTCCGGTCGGAACGGCTCGTTGGGCTGCGGCTTTGCTCCTCTTAATTCGTCGATGATTAAGTCGATACTAGGGCGAGACGGGATTGAAGTGTTTGATGTCGCGCACATGCTTATTTTCATATATCCATGTTCTTTCAAAAACAGATTGTCTGACATGTAAACTTCAGTCTGTCAATTCATCCATCCATCCACCAGGTATATTTACCTCTTTCCAGATTTGGTGACAGTCAAGTAATGCCATTGGCCATCGTTGTATTGTCTGGTCGATTTAAACACCTTGTCTCCAAATCTCAGTTTGACGCAGCCGTCCGACAACTCCAGCTTAAGCCCGCTGATCTGAAAGGTGGACAACATAAGTGGGATAGGGATAAGCCACCTGAGGAAACATCTAGCACAGCGAAAGGCAGAGGGGGCATGGGAACTCACCACTTGGCTCTGCTCCAGTATAAGACCCTGGTCCTCTGTGGACCTGAAGCCCAGTGACAGACTGACGTTGCCGTCTAGACTAATGGGAGCCGGGTGGATTGCCAGCGAGCTCCCCAGGTTGAACTCTGCTTTACGAATAGCCTATGAAAAGGAGACAGGGCGACACAAGAATGGTTCAATTAACGGGAACAGTATGGCACCATATAAGGTGGAAGGGTGGATGAGATTGGAATAGCAATGACTACGAGACCAGATTCCTCACCAATAAGTCTTCGTGGCAACCTCTGCTGACGCCGACCGTCTCCAGGATTTTAGGGATTTTCTTTTTGGCCTTTATGTTTTTGATGCACCCTTTGATAGCTGGCATGGTGATGTTGTTCCTGTAAGGCGGTAAAAGATTAGAAGGTTTGCTAGAAAAACCTTCTTACATGGTCTTTCCTGTTGTCGAAAGGGGGGAGAGGGGGGGGGCTATGGCAAAACATTGAATAATCATTTCATTGGATCAAATCAACAAGTTAGAGAAGATGTAGGAAGCACAGCCCTTTGAATCAAAGCCTCATACCTTTCCCTCACGTCGGAAGACACACCACCGATGTAGTACTCCACAAATTCTGCCCCATCATATGTAAGATCTGCATCGGGCAACCAATCATTACCGATTTTCACTTTCATCTGCCTCTTTTTACTATCAAAGATGATGAGGATATCTGTTGAATCCACCTGTGAAAGAAGAACAACAATGTTCGGATGACATTTGAAGCCATCTATTTTCACAGAGGACTTGCGAACTTGGGTAGTAATAAGTCAATATCACAAGTGGTATATAAGCCAGGCTCTTGACGGTAGAGAGTTGAGACACTTACCAGAGGGAAGATCTTCTGTTTGCTTCTGACTGGTGCAGGCAACAGGTCACTATGGATGACACCATAGCCGCTCTCAACCCCAAAGGTGTAATATTTATCCTATAGAACAGGTTTCAAAGAATACATTCAATCAAATTCAGCAAAACATTGAAAATAAAAAGTGCATTCATTCATTTTGTTTTAATGTTCATGTATTCAATTAATACAATTGTGTAAATGCATTCTAATCATCATTGTCAAAAGGGCTAATTGCTTTAATTGTTATTTTATTACTTATTTTTATTCAATTTTTCACCTTATTTAAATATTTTATATTTTGAATGTTGCACAATCTCTGCAGGCTCTGCCAACTTTTCATTTCACTTAATTTCTTGCATATGCATGGGACCAATAAAACTCTTGAAATCCTGAAATCTTGAATAGTCATCCAACTGTATTCGGATTTGATCAAACCATGAAGACATGAAGGGACCTGGTGACTGTACCTGGTTTCCAATGTAGAGGACCAGCCCGTCAACCGAGTGAGTGAGTAGGCTCAGTTCCAGAACAAGAGCCGACGCATATCCTGTACCGATAGCTAACTTAGCGTAGCCTGTGCCTTCCAAGTATTGTGACTCGGTTTGTTGCCTAAACCTGGGAAGCACATACAATTTCAGTTAGAAGCCAAACATCACATCACAACAACCCAGAAATCGCCCAAACTGAATAAGCCTGACTTGTGAGCTCTTTATAGCATTTGAGTATTGATAGATATCGTCGCAATACCCACTAAATTGTGCTTTCATGCATCCATATATCCGTATCACTATCGCTAGTACAGAGCACAAAGTACAGTATGTTGAACGCTGAAAATACTGACCTCTGGCATGGGTTCTCCGGGTTGATTTTGACGGCCTCCTTGAAGTTATACAGGCTGATCAATCGTTCGTTGAATGAGTAGAACTCAATGCAGCCCCTGTACTTGGGGTAGTTGAGAGACGCCGGGGGCTGAGGTGAAATACAAATGGAGAGAACAGGGTTATAACACTGTTGAAGACACCAAAACGGCAGCTCGGCAGTGTGCCTCACATTAGTTTCCTGTGTGACCGGCCCCCTGACGGGACAGCGTGTTCTACTGTGTATCAAGCCGGTGGGGCTGACAACGCTACAGGTTTAGCTTACAGTGAAGTCGGCCGGGAAGCCTCCCACATAGAAGACCACATCACTTGGTGTCAGGCTCAGCAGGTTCTCCAGCATGTCTCCCTGCTTGGCGCTGATCACGGCCGGTTCGTGCTTGCTGGAGGTGTAGTCCTTGGTGTAGGTCACTTGTACGTCTTGGTAAATCCTAAACGATGGAACACACGATGCATTTAGGAAACAATCATACGTTTAGGAAACAACCACAAGCAGGAGCTGTGACCGGATGCAATGAGCTCTATTCACTTCCCTTTTATGTAATCTAAGAGGAATACAATGTCCAGGTGCAGGATTTTAAGGATTTAAGTTACCTTTGAAGGTCCACTTTGTCAAGCCTGGCCAGGTTTGAAGCCGAGTGGCCGACGCTTTCTGTCTTGAACTCGTACTCCCTTCCGTTGAGCTTGTAGATGCAGTACAGGAAGTCATCCTTCACCGCCATGCCTATGAAGTCCCCACCGGACTAACGGAGGGATGAGACAGAGTGTAGGGTTAAACACACCATCCCCACATTCTCCACCCACGTGTCGGTAACAAACGGCAAACGGTAAAAGGACTGCATTTATACAGCGCTTTTCTAACCAGCGGCCACTCAAAGCGCTTTACAATATTGCCTAACATTCACCAATTCATGGACACATTCACACACCAGTGGCGGTGTCAACCATGCAAGGCGACAGTCAGCTCGTCAGGAGCAGTCAGGGTGAGGTGTCTTGCTCAGGGACACCTCAACGCTCTAGGAGGAACCAGGGATCGAACCAGCAACCTTCCGGTTACCAGTCGACCCGTTCTACCTCCTGAGCTACTGCCGCTCCCGGTAGCACTGTTTATACGGCGCCACGGTCCAGCCAGCCCAGCAACTCACGTTTCTATTGCCCAGGTACATCACAAACATGTGACTGGGGTCGTCGGGGGCCTGTCGCCGTCTTCGACTGCCGTCTCCCCTCTTGTCCTCGAGAGGCCTCTGCAGGGACAGAGACAGCTCCGTGTAGGCCTTGAGGTCATCCAGGTTGGTAGGGGTGTGGAGCTCCACATAGCCGTCGCCCATGAACTTCATCGGGATCGTGACCTGAAAGGTTGTAAGTGGGAAAGGTGCTAGATGTATCATACATGCCGTGTTTCATGACAATCCACTGTTTGGACGAGGACTTCCAGGAGCTCCGCACAGAGCATAGAGGAGAGTTCTTAGAATGAGAGCCGATTGGTCGAGGCCTTTGTGTGTTCAAGCGTCAATTGGCTTTATAAGCAGTAGAACTGTTGAGGACTTCTCTCCCCCCAGTGTCCTTTTGACCATGCATGTGTTTTAATGTCTAATGTTTTAATGTTTTGTTCGTTTTGTATTCATTGTTTGTGAGGTGGGTCACTGTTAGGCGGTGTAATTGTTTTAACTATCAATACTACTACAGTCTGCAAATGGTCCCTTGGGGATAGGAAAGACTCTACTCTCCGTGAATACTGTGGGTAACTTGTTTACCCTGTTGGCTGCGTCACGGGCCTTTTCGATGAGCTCCTTGATCTTCTTGATGTTCTCCGTTATGTTGCTGACAGGGGAGAGCTGCGAGGTCAGGTTCTCCATCTCAGAGAGCTTGTCCTCCAGGGTTGGAATTTGGTTCAGCAGATCCCTCACTTAAAAATCACAAGGGACACCATCATCAGGCTCAAGAAGTAACTTGATGATTTCAATATGGAGCGAAATGACTAGTGGACAATCCACGGTGGAAGAACATGGTCTCTTGGTCCTCACCTGATTGGTCCACTTCGTCCATGAGGTCAGTGATGTTAGAGTCCCCCGGAGTCACCTTGATCTTGTCCAGTTCACCCTTGATGTCGTTCAGTCTGTCCTGGGTGTTTGCTGTCGTGGTACTGGCACTGGCCGCCTTCCGTTTGGCTTCGTCAATCATAACGCCAATGTCATCTTATTGGGAAATAGAGCAAGCAGATTAATAAACAGTTGAATGCCTAGAACGTGGGCAGGTCGTTTCATCCCACAAATAATGAGTATGTGTCAATCTGATTCATTAAAGCCAACCTCTGTTTATGTTATCCAGTTCTGCCTGGACACTCATGAGGTCCTTCTCCAGTGCTTTCTTCTTGATGTCTGCGTTCTTCAGACGCTTTTCCTGGGCACTGAGGTTATCTTCTGTGGCTGTAGAAATGAAACACAATGATAAATACATTTTGGTTTTGTTCTGGCTCGTGGGTTGATGCAGAGGTCGTTAACCGTCTAGAAGGACGCTCACCCTTAAGATCTTCCTGCGAGTCCTTGGCATCCTTGAGCAGGTTAATTCCAGAGTTTTTCAACTCCTTCGCCCTCTCGTTCAGGTCAGCATTTTTCACGTTCTTAACAACGGAAGAGATTCATTTGTTAGACGGTTTTCAGTTGAAAAGAAAATAATTCAAAAAAGTTATGGAATTGAGGTTGATTTGAGGCGTACCTTCAGCGCCTTGTCGGCAGCTGCCTTAGCCTCATTGGCTGCGGCCTCCGCGGCGTTTATGGCGTCTGTGATGTTTTTGTAGGCGTTGATGGCATCGATAGCATCACGCACGTCCGTACGCCCGCTGGCATTCCTCACAGCGCTGGAGGAAAGGAAAATACGTGCAGGTTAGGGCAAGCAGTGCAGGAAGGACATCAAAACGGCAGGGAGAGTGTTTACATTTCTGATGTAGTTTCCCACCGTACATCACCAAAAAAAAGTAAAAAGTAAATTAAAAATAAATAAATTTATATATATATTGAAAGCAAAAAACATAAAAAATATATATAAATTAAGATAAAAATAAAAATGTAAGCAAAAATTAATGTAAAAATAATAAAAATAACCAAATAATACATTATTATATAATCTAAATAGTATAAAAATCATATGACAATATCAAATTTAAAACAAACCACAATGACTTCACTCGCTCCCTTCCTGCTACCAAGAACACGTCTACGACTCTACTACTACCACAGTGAAACTTGCGTGGTTGCGCTACGTCTCCAACCCATAAAGCTCTCTTACTCCTGGAGGTCCATCGCCATCTTGCTGAGCGTGTCTGCATGCTCCTCTGCTCTCCTGACGAGGCCCTCTTTGTCCGCCGCCTGGGAGATCTCATTCACCTTCTGGGTCAGCTCCTTCTTGGCTCCGTCCAGCTGTGCCGCCAGCCCTTCATACTCCTGCGAGGGGAGGAAGGGTGGGGAGACCGTTAATCAAGAAATTGATTCAATGATACGATTAATACAACAGGTTGTGGAAGTGGAGTGTGCAGGCACGCATGGCACCTCGGCGTATGTAGAGAACAGCAATTATCATTATCAATTATAGGATTGTCTCTTGGCGTGATGGAAAAGGCATGTCTCTGTCTGTCTGTAGTGGATTGTTTCGAGACATAAAGGGTGATACAACGTAGGAAGCTCGATGGCGTGTTTGTAACTGAGCTAACCCTTTTTAAATGTGGGTCTACGTTGTACCGTTTTCTACCATTAAACCCGTCGGAGAACATCACGACGAATTTTCTGCTACCCAGCTGCATTTAAGTGACATCGTATTATATTGTTAAAAAAAAAGGTGCGCAATTGAGATCAGACAGAAAAGCCTTCATGATGGCCTGTGGTCCGTACTTTTTTACTGTCAGCCAGCATCGTGGCCAGAACCTTTGTCTTGTGCAACTCATCCTCAGCCTGCTCCATCATGTCCTCCACCGCCTTCCTCTCCTTCTTCACATCCTCAACCACGCGCTGTATGGTGAAAATAGATGCAAACATTGAGCTGAGTATAAAAAGAAGCAGGATACATAGACCACAAGAATAACAGTATTGGCATAGCAACCAGCGCTGTCTTTGAATCGTATCGCTTGGCCTCAAACACTAGCCAGGTTCGGAAAGTTAAACTTTTTATGGAAGTTTCTTAATAAGGCTGGTGTATTTAAAAAAAAGAAAGAAGTAAATCCCGAATTTTGATTGTTCAGTAATCCATCATCAATGATGATGATGATGTGAGCCATTACCAGAAGTTCTTTCAAGGACTTGTCGTTGAGTCCGTTTTGGGTGTTGGCTTTCTTCACGTTGTCTTCAGCCTGCTTCAGGGTCCTCTCCAGGTCTTCCAGCTTGGCCTCGAAACCCTTCAGCTGGCCCTTGATCTTGTCGGCAGCAGCCTGGTTGGTGTCGCACTGTTTACTGACGTCAGCCTTAATGAAGTCCAGCACTGCAGGAGAGGAGAGGAGAGGAGAGGAGAGGAGAGGGAGGAGGAGGAGGAGGAGAGGAGGAGAGGAGAGGAGAGGAGAGGAGAGGAGAGGAGAGGAGGAGGAGAGGAAGGAGAGGAGAGGAGGAGAGGAGAGGAGAGGGAGAGGAGAGGAGAGAGAGGAGAGGAGAGGAGAGAGAGGAGAGGAGAGGGAGGAGGAGAGGAGAGGAGAGGAGAGGAGAGGAGAGGAGAGGAGAGGAGAGGAGAGGGAGAGGAGGGAGAGGAGTGCGGAGGGAAGAGAAAATAAGAACAGAAATTCAACACCATGGGCAAACTATATTTTGACCATATATCTTTCTCAACATAGACACAGTTGCTCAGTGTTTTCCTCCAGTATACTAAATCCATTACTTTTAAACGGCTTGTTTGCACCGAGGCTGACCATCGTCCCATTCCCACGACAACAGAGCTCTGCTCGTTTTTGTAACAAGTGCATTGGGACAGAAAAGCTTTTAAGGGGAGGCCTCCTGCAAGGAAAGGGCGGGGGCTGTCGAGGAGTCAGTAAACAGGAAGAGCTCTCACATTTCCTGGCCTCTTCTCGCTCTTTCTCAGCTGCGGCCTGCTGGGGGTTGAAGTTCCTCTTCTCCATTTCCTTCACAAGCCTCTGAGCCACGTCCAGCTGCACAGACAGGTCAGGAGACTGGGGGCCGCCACCGTCAGAGTTTATCAGCTCCTTCAGCAGAGCTGCACACACACACACACACACACACACACACACACACACACACACACACACACACACACACACACACACACACCACACACACACACACACACACACACACACACACACACACACACACACACACACACACACACACAGCACACACACACACACACACACACACACACACACACACACACACACACACACACACACACACACACACACACACACACACACACACACACACACACACACACACACACACACACACACACACACACACACACACACGCACCGGCAGGATTTTATAAGACAATGTCATTTGATAGAGAGAGAGTTAGTGTATTCCACATGTAATGGTATTATAAATCAACCAAAGGTAATCTGTAATGAACATAGCTCATGGTCATCATCATGATATGGGAAAAGTGAAAAGGAAAAGGCCCCAAAGACAGAGAATTTTTCTGAAGGTCACCCCTGCATTACCTTGGATTTTCTTCAGCATCTCCTGGATGTCTGTGTGCAAATCTTGGGCTCTTTGATCGGTTTTCTCTGCATTTTGGACCGCTTTCTTTGCCACGGCCATCTGTTTATCAGCCTACATAAAAATCATAAATAACAAATTGTATCTTTATGTGTTTGTGTATGTCTGTGTCTGTATGTGTGCATGTGTGTGAGTGTGTGCATCTTTGTGCGTTTCTGTGCATGTGTGTTTGTGTGTGTGTCTCTACCTTGGCTTTAAGGGTGCTGATATCATCGTTGAGGGTCTCTACATCTTGCTCCAGCTGAGCAACTTCAGGCTTCTGGCTTTCAATGGTGTTGTTGAACATGTTGAGTAGAATCTGCAAGAATCCAGAAAGCAAACACGTTTACATTGAGCAACATAACGTAAGTACTACAAACTAATACTGATACCGCCATACTTAAACTTGAGATCTCATGCAAAGCTTATTTGTTGGAGGTGTTTGGCCATATTAAAAGATCTGTCAAAAGATCTTTTACGAGAGCCGCAATACATTCCTTTCACGCCGCTACGGGAAAGAACCGAAAATTTGACTCCCAAAGCAAACGAATAGAAAGAAACAGTTATGGGGGCCAAAGCCCTATCTCAACCCATCTCTCCCCCACAGCAGCAGCTCAATGAGGCATGAATGGCTGATTCCATGGGGGTCTCAGGTCAAGCAGGCCGCAAGCTCTTTGCTGCCATCCAAACCGTGCAGGGGCTTACGTGTGTTGACGCACACCCCCCCACACACACAGACACAAATACCCATAGACATGCACAGATCATTTTTCAATGGAACTGTGGAAACTAAGGCATTGCATAAAACACAACATAGTCACTCCACGTCCGCGTATGAGTGTGTACTACACAATTACACCAGTGCGAGATGGAGAGGCAATAAAATGGAAGTGGATGCTAGTCTACATTATGGCATTACTGTAGTGTAAATGCCAGTGCTATATCACTGCGGAACCACTGCAGACATCGAGACAGAGACATGCCGGCGCATACTAAAACGTCTGTGTGCATTACACTCGTCGCCTTGTGGAAAAGCCCAGCCTTTTCTTTTAAGTGCCGTTTGACACCATTCACTCATGGAGATGAAGAGTTATGGAACATCATGGTGATGGTCCAGCCACTACGGCCACTCAAACACCTTACAGCCTTTCATGCCTCAGGTTTCAGACTCGCAGTTTCGACCAATGCGAGCCCACGACCCCCTGGTCTGGCGCCCTTGGGAGTAATGTGTGTCTTGCTCAAAAGCACGTTGACACCACAACCTCCAACACCCCCCGACCCTCTGGTTGCAAAGTGAGCTGAGCCACACCCGTCCCTGTAGCCATAGCAAGCGGCAGGCCGGATGCTCTTTTAGTTTAGTCTCCCATTCCTGGCAAACAAAAAGACATTCCGCTCCGACGTGGATCTCACTGCCTGTCCGGCGCTTTAGACTTTCATCACTTTCTTACATTTAGCCAACAATATTATCCAAAGCGTCTGACAACGGTTCATACACACAATCACACACCGACGGCAATCACGAAGACGTCAGTCCGCTCGTCGGGAGCAGTTAGGGTGAGGTGTCTTGCTCAGGGACTCCTCGACACTGGGATCAAACTTGCAACCTTCCCGTTACAAGTCAACCTGCTCTACCTCCGGAGCTAAGCCGACCCTATTGAAGGAGAGCCGACTTTCCGACCCATTTCTGCCCACGTCCACTCTGCATCGGCCGGCTCTGCTCTTTCGCAAACGGCAGGACCTCTCGTTTCCCCGGGAAGCCGTAAAAGCGCCAACGCCTAACGCGAGCGTGTGCGCCCAGCACGCGGCGGCGGCGGCGGCGGCGGGCTACCTTGGTCTCGGAGATGGCCTTCTCCAGCTTGCCGAGCCGGTCGTAGGAATCGGCGCTGGCGGAGGCGTTCTCTAAGGTGGCCCTTGATCTTGGTCAGCTCGTCGTCCAGGCGCTCCAGGTCGGCCAGCAACGCCTGGGCGCAGCTGTCACACTCTGCAAGACAAAGCAGGGGGGGGGGCGTCAGTGACATGGTCGTCGTCGTAGCGACGGAAAGGCAAGGCAAGGCAACTTTATGTATCTAGCCCTTTTCATACACGAGGCAGACTCACAGTGCATCTATATTGTATGACGATGGACATCCTCATACGAAAATGAAATAATAAAATATGATAGGTACGTTTAACATTTTTTTAAGCGTAAGCAAACATACACTATAAGGTAAGGTAAATAAAAAAAGAATGTCAGCCGCGAGATGACCTCTGACCTTGGCATTGCCCCTCTGTGTTTGTGTCTCCGGGCTCCGTGTTCTTGCACACTGAGGGGAAAAGGAAATACAATTATTTAAATAATACAATTAATATAATAATTATAATAATTATAATATCAACGTGGGTAGACAGTCATTCTGAAAAATACAGTATTGATCCATTTCTTGAGACGCACCTCCGGTGCTGGGGTCACAGCTGTTGCCGTTTCCGTGGCAATTGCAGGGCCGACAACTGCCCCCTGCCAACATGGGATCGCCATAGAAACCTGGAGCACATCTATGGAAGAGGAGCGAATGATCGGTATTGAGCGACCGCGACACTCTTCGGTCTTTGACCTTTAACACTCATTATCACTAATGACGTCCCGTAGGGTCTGGGTGTACTCATCGCCCCGTGGGGGGGGGGGGGGGGGGGGAAGGGATTCAGCCCCCTTAAACCTCTCATCATCAATACACTTACTTTTCACATCTCTCTCCGGCGTAGCCTTCTTTACACACACACTGGAAGCCACCGGGACCCTCCTGGCAGCCCAAAGCAAAACTGGAGAAAGACAAAACAAACATGGTTACCCCACACATGATGGTGAAAGCCTCCGTTTGTATACCGGTAAGTTTCATCATGTGTTTACTCTCTCCTTGATGCTTGTATGTATATTCAATTCAATTCAATTTCACTTGTATACACATATTTATGTCAACCTCTTGATACCTAGCCTCCCAGAGAGAAAAGAAAGTATACATGATGTGACAAATGCACACACACACACACACACACACACACACACACACACACACACACACACACACACACACACACACACACACACACACACACACACACACACACACACACACACACCGACACACACACACACACACACACACACACACACACACACACACACACACACACACACACACACACACACACACACCTGTTGGATGCCACATTGAATGGGCACGGGCACACTCTGCATGATCTTTGAGCAGGGTTTCCATAGTAACCCTCTTTGCAGCGCTCACATCTGGGGCCGGCCGCGTCAGAGTCACAGTTCTGGAATGTGTGGAGGAAAGAGCGTTCATCAGCGCCTGGTGAGGTGTGCGGTCAACAGGCGATAACGGATAGACTGGTGCTTCTACCTGGTCTTATATAATGCTATGGCACAATAGTCGCATTTGATGATTAAAATGGTAATAATTAAACTAAGAATAATCGGCTAGCTGGTTACAGTGGAAGATAAATACCTTTACCTGGGCAGTCAACATGTCTACTTTACTTTTGATCATCAGTAGGTTTTTAAAGAAGTATTATTATAAAGTATTTTCAGATTCAGTTGATATTGTCCTCCTGGCTAGCTCTCGGAGGTCCTCATCTTATTCACAGATGAATTTAGGTTTTTTTCGAAACATTGTTCCCATTGTTTCTTGTTCTGAAGCTGTTTATAAAATTAGAACTGGACAAACTGTACAGTTTGCAATGTACACCACAGTAGCATGAAATGGAGGGTCTCCAACTCCACCACAAAGAGTTATTTGTGGGTGCTGCGGTGGGAGAGCAGACGAGAGAGCGTTAAGCTATGTGTTTTGTGTGTGTCTCTAGGCAGACCCCTATTCTGCCATGCACAGTACAGTACACTACAGCTCAGATACAGGCCCTGTCTTGATTGACTTATGTAAGAGGTGGGGGGGGGGAAGAAAAACACTGAGACTTTGGGTCTAAGGTTTCCTCTGAGAGCTAATCCTTGGAAGCCAGAAGGAGTCATATGACAGAAGAACTGACTGAGAAGACAGGAATAAGGTGAGATGATGTGTCATGCTAGAGATTTAACATGAGTAATGGCTGCTTGGCTACGCCAAGTGGTGACCACGTAATTTAGCCACAGAGGTCTAGACTGTGCGTGCACTGGTGGTAATCACCGTTCAATTTGATTGGATGAGTATGTGTGTGAGTGAATGGATGAGTGAGTGAGTGAAATGAGTGAGTGAGTATGCTTATTATTAAGTGAATATGATCATGATTGAGTCAGAGGAAATGAGGAAGTGAGTGATTGACTGACTGAGACACAGATGGAGATGAAGATTGAGGTCAAATCAATAAGCGTATGACTAATTGGCTCTTACCAGACATCTTCCTGTTTTGTCTTCACACTGACTGGACAGGCCGTTGCACTCACATCGTACACAGCGTCCGAGGTGAAGCCCGCTGCCGTCTCTATAGTAACCAGGACTGCATTTCTGAAACACAAAGACTAATTTATATAGAGACTGGAGAGATACATCATCATCAACCCTCACACAGGCCTATCATTTAGAACGTCCAAAACATGTACGACATGTGTTTTTCCTGTCACAGTGTTGATCAAAAGGTGTTAACAAATGATTGTTGTTCCCTTGAAAATGACACCAACCTAAAACAATGTTAAAGACACAGCTCAAATGATTCACTTCTCTTAAGTCCAACAATGTTTTCCCTTGATAAGGGCCGCTATGCAGAAAGTCTGATTCCCCAAGCAGTGCTTAAGAAAACGGTTCATGCAGTTAGCGTTTCTCACTTGGCGGCGAACCCGTTGGCGAAGTTACACATTAACGCGGTAACGTCCACACATGCCCTTTTGCTTTCACCGATAAGAGTGTTTACAGTCCTTCAAGGTCCGCCTCCTTAGTCCTGGCACGAAAGCGAAGCGTGACAGAAACACAAACAAACGACCCTTCCTCGTCCTGTTAGGGCCGACCCCGGCGGCGACCTCCCTTTACCTGGGTCTGAGCGTCGTCCGCACTGTCCTCAAAGGTGGGGTACTGCACCACCTGCCCTCTGTCCTGCGTCCACAGGGGCTGCAGCCTCTGGTAACCCATGTCGCTAAGCGATGGGAAGTGAACCCTCTGAGCGCTGTCCTGCTCATCCGCCTGAAACGTGGGCCGCTGTGCTTGTCGGTCGGGCGCCCCGGGCGGCTGGGGTCCCCTCTCCCCTTTCTCGTAGGGCCTGTGTCCGGCGGTGCAAAGCCCCAGCAGGGTGAAGCATACTAGGGCTCGTAGGGCGGTGGTCGGAGCGCTAGGCCGGGCACCGGGCCGCTGCCAACGCTGCCGCTGCTGATCCATAGTTATGTCTGACATTCCTAGCGTGTAGTCGGGTGAACTGACTGCCTCTCTGCCTGGAGTGCGCCTCTTAAAGGGGGGAGTGTGAGCACACACACACACACACTCACTCCCGACGCGAGCATGACACACCCTGCTGACGCTCACCTGGCTGACTCAGCTTCGGTGATGGTTGGTAGGTACACAGTCAACACACACACACACCTTCACCTCTAGACATATACACACATGCATATGATCTCAAGTCCACACACACTCACATCATACATACACTCACACGTACACACACACATACACACTTGCACGCACATTCACATATACACACACAAACACAGCTTCTCACACACATACACACAGCTGCATTGTATAATAGGCCTATGCTTATTTGTATTTATATTATGTATATATATATATATATATATTTTTTTTTTTTAAGATGCTGGTCTCTGGACCACACTTGGAATGATTCTGTCCAATACAGATAGTGTATGTTGAGATATTTTTCTTGCATTTACCTAATTTTAAAGGAAATCCCTAGAAATCATATCCTCAAAGGAACTGGTGTCTGTAAGTAGCAAATAGTGTCAAACCCTGTTAGAAGCATAATACATTTACTCGGAGGGCTGAGGTTATTATCAGCTATTATGACCGTGATTTCCAGACACTTGGCACTGAGAAGAATCAGACTTCTTAAACATAACATTGGGACAACTGGGTGTGTCACAATGCGCACACACACACACACACACACACAACACACACAACACACACACAACTCGACAGCACACCACACACACACACACACACACACACACACACACACACACACACACACACACACACACACACACACACACACACACACACACACACACACACACACACACACACACACACACACAGTACAGACACGGAGATTGAGTAAGAGTCTCGTCGGCTGCCACACCCTGCACTGTGTCAGGGGCCTATCCTTTTCTTATGGCCTCCAGGTATGAATTAATAATTTCCGCTTATAACACACCCAAAAGGAAGTAGAGCACACGTACACCGACGTAGATCCAACACGGCAACAGCGTTTTGTGTACAACAACGGGGCGGCCCATAAAAGGAGGCTACATGAAAAAGGACACCAGGAAAAACACGTGGTGCCCGCCGCGCATTAGTGGGTTCATAAATCAATGATGTTGATAACAAATAAATGAATCTATGATTAATATCCACCATTAGATTTTTTTTTTTTTTGAAAAGCCGATTGAGACCGGGAGAATAAAACGGTTGAAATTGCAGCTGCTGAAATGGAATTATAACATCATGCACTGTAAGTCATTCACAAAACTTCTTCCATCCCAACCCAAAAAATACAACCCACCAATCCAGCACTGGATGCGGTAAGAAACACTGTTGCTTAGAGCAGTGAAATCCCTAAAATTATGTCTGCGTGACTGCACATCTCCCCTCAGGGCATCGACGTTGATGCAGTAATACTCCCGGTCAGGTATTTTCCAGTGCATTCAGCCCCGGAATCCTCACTTGATGAATTCTTCCTCATGCGGCAGACATCATTTGCCAAAGGGTGGGGCTCTTTGTTCAGGCATGTCAGGACACCCTCCTGTCTCCCTCCCTCCTGTCTCCCTCCCTCCTGTCTCCCTCCCTCCTGTCTCCCTCCCTCCTGTCTCCCTCCCTCCCTGCCTCCCTCCCTCCCCCACTCCTCTCCATTTCTGAGGAGAAATTCGGCGTCTGCTGAAGTTGTTGAGGTGCTGTTTCACTCACCGCCTTGTCTCCACCTCAACTGCACACAGCCCACCCACCACCGACAGCACCAGCCAAACCCCACCCACCACACTCCAAGACACCACCTAAACATCTGTCATCTACATCAAATCACCTTCACTCAATTCCTCAGCAAAGCCTTCACTGAGCCGGGAAAAAATACCCTGTTTGGGGCCAGGGTCTCAAGATGTGTGTAATGCTAATGTAAAGTAGATATAGGATACACTAATGTAAAGTAGATATAGGATACACTGATGAAAAGTAGATGGGATACGCTAATGTAAAGTAGATATAGGATACACTAATGTAGGTAAAGTAGATAGGATACGCTAATGTAAAGTAGATATAGGATAAACTAATGTAAAGTAGATATAGGATAAACTAATGTAAAGTAGATAGGATACACTAATGTACAGTAGATATAGGATACACTGATGTAAAGTAGATGGGATGCGCTAATGTAAAGTAGATATAGGATAAACTAATGTAAAGTAGATGGGATGCGCTAATGTAAAGTAGATATAGGATAAACTAATGTAAAGTAGATGGATACACTGATGTAAAGTAGATAGGATATGCTAATGTAAAGTAGAGATACACTAATGTAAAGTAGATTGGATACGCTAATGTAATGTAGATATAGGATACACCCATGTAGTAGATATAGGACACACTAATGTTAAGTAGACAGGATACAATAATGTACAGTAGATATAGGATACACTGATGTAAAGTAGATAGGATACGCTAATGTAAAGTAGATATAGGATACACTAATGTAAAGTAGATAGGATACGCTAATGTAATGTAGATATAGGATACACTCACGTAGTAGATATAGGATACACTAATGTAAAGTAGACAGGATACACTAATGTTAAGTTAAGTATATGGGATAAACTAATGTAAACTAGATATGATACCCTGAAGTAAAACATATAGGACACCCACATGTAATGGAGATAGGATTGGAGTTAGGCTCTTGGGTTACAGATGATTAATTTAAGGTATACTGTTTCACATGATAAATACTTAGGTTAAAGTGTCGGTAGAGAATTGTACGTAGTGTGAAATGAGTGCTGTTTATATTTAGATTACTGAGCAGCTACGGGTCAGCGATGGGGCAGACTGTAGCCAGCACAGACATTTGATATGGGGGTAACCAAGCGCAAACCATTTAGTAACTATTAGCACTTCCATGGCTGGCCAAGCTTCAGTCAATAGAGCACTATATTAACCTGATCCTAACGGTCTTTCACTTCTTCGTGTACAATTCTTTCAATTGTTGGGAAGCAGCATTCAGGGAATTAAATGTGTGAAACAACAGCCATCTGCACGTTTACTTTGCTAGGTGAGAGAAAAGGGAGTGAGCGCATGTAAATAAGTATGAAATACAGACGACAAAGAAATAAGCCAGTGCAGGGAATAGGTAGCCAGGAGACGCCTTCACCAGAGGCAGATGCGTGTAGCGATGCATGCAGTGCATTTTCATGGTTTCAAAATCTCTTTGCAAACTGATGTTGTTTACGTTCAATTTCTTTTCTATTTACCTGCATAAATAAGATGTTAGAGCATAAGTCTACTATTTTGGATCAAAGTGCATGTCCACTGATTCTCCAGCATGATTCTAGAGATACCATTATTTGGTAATTTAGGTCAATATTGACTTTGTTTTTCTTCATGCTGAAACATTCTAGCTGTGCTAGAACGGATCTCAACAGGACAAGCTATTGTTGAAGATCAAATAAAATAGGTAATCAGAACAAAAAGTTCAGAATGTTGATACATGTCTTATCATGTCCTCCAGAATGAAAGGTCCCAAATGGAGTTTTGAAACGATAGTCACTGCTTGAAAAATCGGACCTCACTTTGGAGTTTATTAATTATGATGATAATTAACGATGTCTACATAACGTAATAGCACAAATAATGGTTTGAGGAGGTGTATACCCAGATGTGGGAATAAAATCTTCTTGCGCAAAACTGTCATGAACTTTGATCAACTCGGTTTATTAATCTCTGTTGGTTAATGGTTGACTAATTATGTGATGATTCCAACTGTAATGATAAGAGTACACAATTAATATTAAGATAAAGACTACTACCAACCACTAGGTGGCGACACCTGTAACTAATTGTATACAAACTATATATATGGGTTATTAGAATAAGACAATGATAAGCCACGCTGGAGTTGCTCACTGAGCTACATCAATAAAACCATCTGTTACTAAAGGCACGTTCTGATTAATGTAGTAACATTACACCAACGACAATCACCCATCTTTATACCAAGGTGGAAATGTAACGGTGTTCAGCTGTAGAACAAATAATATTCATGACAAGAATTTCACTGGTATCCCGTGTTTCTCGTGGATTGTCGACTTATCCAGCAGAGGGAGTCGGGCAGCAGGAGCACACCCTATAAAGAGCCGCCATCGTTTTGATCAATATTTCTACACAATAGGTGAATTACAAAGTAGCCTACCCCTCCCCAACTAAAACACAATTCAACTAAATATGTTTCACAGTCGACCCAATGGATACAATATTCAAAACGCTGCGTAGGGCGCTGTACAGCAGTCAGAAGCAGGTCCAAACTGTGACCAACTATGTGACCGAGCTCCGTTGTTGGTTTATAGCATATTGATGAGCATGACATAGCATAGCTTGATTAAAGTGATTCGATCAAAATCGAGAGAAAGGGCTAAGCTTGGTGTCATATTTATGGGGAGCAAGAAAGAGTTTGGGTCCAAGAGAGACGCCAAATCTCTCTTTTGGGTCTTCAAGCTGAACAAGATAAAATAAAAACATATATTCTGAATACATCAATATCTGTGTTAGTAAACTTTTGAAGCAAATATTAAGAGTGCATGTAGAGATGGGTTTGTATAGCTGTATGCTGGGCAGAAAATCCAGTTAGCTAGTGGCAAAAAAGTGAGTAGTGAATTAATGCTAGCTCCCCAATACTTTAATGGGTAGGACTCAAAGAGGCTCACAAAGAAGACTTTCAGCGCGATAAATGACCCTGTTTCCTAGGCGCCACATTGGGCCGCTTTTGAGACCAAGTCAAAAAGTAAAATCAGAAAGAACACGTTTGGTGTCTCCTCACCTGACACGAGTCTCCGGCGTACTCTCGAGGGCAGGTGCACTGCTCCACGCTGCCAGGCCGGGGCCCCGGGGCCCCAGTCTGACGCCGTCTCCAGGCCCACCTCCCCCAGGCTGAGGCGCTGGCTCTGGGTGAAGTACAGGCCCCGGATCCTCAGGCCCTCCAAGTCGGCGAGCACCATCATCAGCTCCTCTCTGGACACGGGCCGGTTGGTCAGGGCGTGGCGCCAGAGCCCCTGCACCAACGGACAGTGAATCCATTTTATTAACACTTCATTTCATTGTGTTTCTTACTGTGTTTCCCTTGTTAAACATTCTGTATGGGTTCCATATCAACATCTGAATGGATTGCTTTCTATTGATGGATTTAATATTGATGATCCCTGTATTGGCTCCTAGGTGTTATCGTAATCCGCAGGTCAGGAGAAAAAATACTCTTTAGAAGTTCTTTTGATGGGTCGTACTATTTACTATTTAAATAATGTACGCACTTATTGTATTTTGTACATCTGTGTACTTAGAAGTAATACCTTAGCGTTGTGTAGCATCTTATCCTAGCTATCTTTGTTGGAGACGGCGAATGGGTTAACCTAGAAATTGTTAGTGCTTGGCACTTGGTTCTATGAACATTCTTACTGTACCGACAGTTAAATAGTGTTGCTCTTTCTTCTGACAAATACACTTATTATATTGCTTTGGATAAAAGCGTCTGCTAAATGCTCTTAATATTAATATAAATGTATTTCTTTATATTTACTTTCTTTCTTGTGTGTTGCATGAATGTATTTTATAAATCGTCTGTATGGATGGACAACCAGTTTACAGTGATGACAATACAACGGTCAGCGAAGAGTCATGCATGCTAAGATAAGCACAGGGTTAACGAGTTCTTCTGTCATCTAATGCAGTGGTCAAACTTTTTCTACTAGTCTTCCCCCTCTAATATATTCTTTCTTCACCGGCAGGAAACACAAAATATGGAACATAAATAATGTATGTGCGTTCTATTTGGCAGTGTAAACATGAACATTAACAGGGTTACATTTTTAAACACTTTTCTCGATCTGTCTAACTTTTAGAATTTAACTTTAGCTTTACATTTTCTGAGTACCCCCTGCAGTACTCCAAAGTACCCCTAGGGGGAGAACCACTGGTCTAATGCATGGGAAACGTTTGGAATGAACCTCACCTCCACAAGCTGGACTCGACCGTGATGCAGTCTGTCTGGCGTCGGGGGATCCGTACCCTGGTGGACCAGGGTCATGCCCTGACCCTGAAGAGCACACCACAAACAACCAGCGTCAATATACTGTATATGGATGAGTACGGTGGAGCGAGAGAGATAGGGGAACAGGAGGAACCGAGAATCCACATACACTGAGGATGATGTCAGGGCTCCTGTCCATCAGCTTCATGCCTTCAGCGGGAACGCCGAAGGATTTGGACTGGAAGGTCAGGAATCCCCCGTACGATAACACCTAGGGGCAAAAACAGTGATAGACATCAATATTAAACCAACCAATCAAATCAATCCATCCAATGTTGATATGGTGCCCATACATGGGATTAACATGATTAACAATAAGAAATACAATGAAATAGACTGTATCAAATTAATTCACTTTCATATTCAAGTGTGAGTTGATGTATTGAATATTTTTGAAACTTGAACGTGTATGCAAAATAATATTTAAGATAGATAATATACGAATAAAAAAGTTCAGTCCAAATCAATGTGTAAAAAAATACCTCTTATACAAAAATACTATTTTAGCAGACAATACACAATACACCAGCTGTCTCGAATCAGTTCTGTCCTGACTAAACACAAAAAGGGAACCTGTTCCAACGACTCACTCTGTCTCCCAGGTAGGAAGGTGGCGCCACCCAGTGGAGAACCTGGGTTGCGGGCGACAGCTCCTGGATTTCTGCCACCACCGTGTTGCTGGCTGGGTTCAGCGTGGACGCCACCTCATTCTGGTCGGGCTTCTCCAGGCGCCAGTCCCGCATGTCCGTGAACTAACGGTGGAATGAAGGGCGTGAGGGAATGTGATCTGAGCTGATTAACATGGAGCCTTGAGATCCACTCCAAGGCTCATAAGTGTGTGTGTGTGTGTGTGTGTGTGTGTGTGTGTGTGTGTGTGTGTGTGTGTGTGTGTGTGTGTGTGTGTGTGTGTGTGTGTGTGTGTGTGTGTGTGTGTGTGTGTGTGTGTGTGTGTGGTGTGAGGGGTTTACTGTTGGTCAAATGCAGTAGCAACAAAATGAGTAATCTGAAAACTGCTGGTTTCCAGAGTGGTACACACTCTGGTACACGCAAAAACACGCACACAGGCACTAACACAAAAACGCACACAGGTACACAAAAAAACATGCACACAGCCACACAAGCACACAGGGACACAGGCACACACACACACACACACACACACACACACACACACACACACACACACACACACACACACACACACACACACACACACACACACACACACACACACACACACACACACACACACACACACACACACACACACAAACACACGACGGCCACGCACACACACACCTTCCCCCGGTGCTTGCCGGAGCTCCGACACTGGTCGGTGGCGCCGAAGCAGAAGCAGCCCGTGCAGCCGTTGGGGTTGGAGGGCTCGAAGTGGAAGGAGGCGCCCTTGCAGACGTCACAGCGGGCTCCCCCGACATTCCTCTGTGAGGGCGGGGCCACACGGACGTTACAGCGAGGTGGAGCACCAGGAGCCACCCACCGCTTGTTAACAGTGTTGCCATGGCAGGTAAAGAGTAAGAGTGCAGAGTACACACTGGGTTGATTGGGTTTGAAAATCCAGCAACCGTTTGGGGACAAACTGTCTTGGGCTTAGTCAACATTTTGGTTGGTAAAGCCGATTCACCGGATACAGATTAGAGCAACGGAATCATCTTTTTTTTTGTGTGTGATTCATATTAAGATAGTCTCGTGGTACGGCTTGTTTCAACAATTGAAATTTACATTCAGCAGACGCTTTTATCAAAAGCGACTAACAGCCCACACATTCAGGATTAGTGCCTGCTCAGTGATACCACTACACTCCTACAAGAAGTTCCTGGGATCAAACTAGCAACCTTTCAGTTACAAGTCAACACGCTCTGCCTCCTGAGCTACTGCCTACCCATGATGCATAGCAAAATCCAGAGTCATCATCTCACTTCGGTGTGCACACTCTTAACCTCTTATATCAGCAGCCCAATCACCATGCAACGTGTTAACCTTTAGAATAAATCTAATCTAAGGTAAATATCAACCCGCTACCACACTGCAGCCCGCCTACCTTACAGAGACACACCTCCCCGTGTCTGGGTGGCAGACCTCCGGCGTGACGCCGCTCTGGCTGCAGTCACATGGCCTGCAGTCCGGGTAGCCATGGAAACCGGCGGCACAGCGGTTGCACTGCCGACCTCCGATCCTCGGCTTGCAGCTGCAAAAAAACGAACAATTAAGTGTCAGCATGTCACGCAGGGCAAGGACTTTTCACCTGGTTTTGCATCGTTTTTTATGGTTTTATGGTTAGGGTGTCATAATGGACGTCAAACTGCCCAGGCCTCAATATAAACTGTGATTAGCTGTTTCGTGTCTCCGGCTTTGGAACGTAGTCGCATATAAGCATTGCTCTGCATGACCGCAGCATCAATGGATCAACCATTGTCTGTCACTCATTCACCGTATCCAATGTCAAGTTGTGGCTGACGCTTAAAGCGAATTACGACCATTTCGTTCATTCACACATCGACGGCGGATTCAGCCACGCAAGGCGACAAGCCAGAAGTCAGGGTGGAGCGTGTCTTTGCTCAGGGACACCTCCGACACTCGGCTAGAAGGAGCCCGGGATCAAACTAGCAACCTTCCGGTTACCAAACCGATCCAACACGTACACAACTCGACTGGGACTTTAACCCCTTCATCCCTGAACCTAAAGCCCCTGTCTTTTGCTCCACGTGATTCATCGGCGCACGCCGCTGCTCCACCCACGGGCACTGTCCAGTGACGTTGTTGCACTCGAGGCCCCCGGAGGGCCGCACGCCGGTGGGGGAGCAGTCGCATCCCTCGCAGCCCAGCAGGGGGTGGAAGCTGAAGGTCTGGCTGTCGCACACGTCGCAGGACGGCTTCACCGTCTGGGGCGGGCAGATGCAGCGGCCCGTCACCTCGTCGCACAGGCGGCGCCCGCACTCGCACGCTGAGGACACACACGCCGACACACACACACACACACACAGACACGCAAGCACACACACACATACACACAGACACACGTGTTGTTCAATAGAAGGAGAGGGAGAATGGATTGACAGACCCTTCTGTTGTGTCTTTGTATCCTTAATTAGTTTATTAGTGTTTTTTCTGATGATTTAGCTTATGGAGCGATTGTGAAGCATCTTTGAGCACTGGGAAAAGCGCTATACAAATTTGATCTATTATTATTATTATTATTCAATTTTATTATTCAAGCCATCCTAGAAGGGCATCCCAGTTATTTGTCAGCTGACCTCTCATTGGTTACTTCCTCTACACTTGTTTATCAGGAGTAGCAACATGTCATGTGTGATGCGTCTTACGAGTTAATAGGTGATTGTGAATGAGGGTTGAGTGCTTTATGTCGCCTGTATTCTGATCTCAGCCCAGTCAGGGGGATTTGCTAGTGGTCCGTGTCCACGTACGTCTGCAGTAAGGGAAGCCGTAGTATCCCGTGGCGCACTTGCTGCACCGTCGGCCAATCACGTTAGGCCTGCAGGTACACTGTCCTCCGTCCGGATCGCAGGCCGGCAGCGTGGTACCCGATTCGTCACAGTCGCAGGGGAGGGCTCCATCGTTATAGGCTGCGACCAGAGAGTGGGCGGAGCTTCTGCAGAACTCTGAGGATGTGCTGGGGCTAGAGAAACAAGGGAAACGGTTCACTACACGACAGTCACAGCAAGAGGGCGCTACTCACAAAACAGGTCAGCTGTGTTTAGGATTAAATTTGTGGTTGAGCAAAACATTCCTTACCTTTTTCTGAGGTAACGAGATTCTTACAACATTAGCGTTACGTTATCGTTTGCCTCATAGAATAATTGTCTATGTATTTTAAGGTTTTGGATTTTTTATTGAAATTGTAACAGTAAATTCAACCAGATGTGTGAACAAGTAGAGTTAGGCATACCTCACAATTTCGGCAAAATATGGCAATTATGCTATGAGGCAAACATTGTGTAATATTTATTATTATATTACATTTATATATGTCAGAAAGGAGGGAAACCTACTCAATGTGGAATCCCTCGCCACGACAGCGTGTGATGAACTCTGCAGACCTGTTGAGCGGCTTCTCTCTCAAGAGGTCTGGGCTGTAGCTGTCATCAGCCACCACCAAGACGTAGTCCTGGAGCAGACCAGAGAGCCAGCACATAAACATCACAGCAAAACACTGGTCAAGAAATATCTCTTTGAATGTTAGTACGAGAAATTGGACGTGTACCGCCGGAGATTGGAGCTGAAAAAAAATAGAAATTATAAAAATATGATTTTATGATATATGATAACATATCTTTTGCTTTGTTTAGTTTTAGGGGTAAAGCTAATGGAATAGTGATTGAGGGAGAGTGCATGCGTGTGTGGTTGTTTGTGTCTGAGGCTGCCACACTTGTGGTTTTTATGTTCAATGTGAACTGTGAACATACAGTTAAAATGTAACTTTCAAGGGGATGATTTACACATTGGTCCAATTTAAGTCTATAACATGTGTTAAAACATGAAAAGATGTCACTGATCTATTGATGTAAGCCTTAGTGCAGCAGCTGGGGATGTGTGTGTGTGTGTGTGTGTGTGTGTGTGTGTGTGTGTGTGTGTGTGTGTGTGTGTGTGTGTGTGTGTGTGTGTGTGTGTGTGTGTGTGTGTGTGTGTGTGTGTGTGTGTGTGTGTGTGTGTGTGTGTGTGTGTGTGTGTGCGCCTGTGTCCCTGTGTGCTTGTGTGGCTGTGTGCATGTTTTTTTGTGTACCTGTGTGTGTTTGTGTGTGCGTTTTTGTGCTAGCGCCTGTGTGTGTTTTTGTGTGAACCAGAGTGTGTATCTGGAAACCAGCAGTTTTCAGATTACTCTTTTTGCTGCTACTGCATTTGACTTTGTGTGTGTGTGTGTGTGTGTTGTGTGTGTGTGTGTCCCTGTGTGCTTGTGTGGCTGTGTGCATGTTTTTTTGTGTACCTGTGTGTGTTTGTGTGTGCGTTTTTGTGCTAGCGCCTGTGTGTGTTTTTGTGTGAACCAGAGTGTGTATCTGGAAACCAGCAGTTTTCAGATTACTCTTTTTGCTGCTACTGCATGTGACTTGTGTGTGTGTGTGGTGTGTGTGTAAGGATGATTGGTGCTGTCATTATGCTCTGCGTTGAACCGGAACTGACCAGAGTGAGGGTTTTTCCGGGGGGGATCTTGACTGTGATGGTGTGGCTCTCGCCCCCCCTCGAACTCCAGGGCGATGCGGTTGTCTGCGACCACGACCTCCCTGCAGCCTGACACGCTGGGGCAGAAGGACACATCCACCGAGCCTGGGGGAGAGAGGACATATAGCAACATAGCAGAGAGAGGGACATACAGTAATCGAGATGAGAGAGAGGACACATGGTAATATAGAAGAGAGAGAGGACATACAGTAATATAGAAGAGAGAGAGGACTCTTACTAGTAGATGAGAAGAGGAGATCGACATACGTAACTAGAAGACGAGAGAGAGTACGATACAGTCATATCGAAGAGAGAGGACATACAGCCTGACACGCTGGGGCAGAAGGACACATCCACCGAGCCTGGGGGAGAGAGGACATATAGCAACATAGAGCAGAGAGAGGACATACAGTAATCGAGATGAGAGAGAGGACACATAGTAATATAGAAGAAGAGAGAGGACATACAGTAATATAGAAGAGAGAGGACATACAGTAATATAGAAGAGAGAGAGGACATACAGTAATAAGAAGAGAGAGGACATACAGTAATAGAGAAGAGAGAGGACATACAGTAATAGAGAAGAGAGAGGGCATGTAGTAATAGAGATGAGAGAGAGGACATACAGTAATATAGAAGAGAGAGATGACATCAATAGAGAAGAGAGAGAGGAGATACAGTAATAGAGAAGAGAGAGAGGAGATACAGCAATAGAGAAGAGAGAGAGGACATATAGTGATAGAGACGAGAGAGAGGAGATAAGCAATAGAGAAGAGAGAAAGAGAGGACATGCAGTGAAAGAGAAGAGTGAGAGCAGTAGCAAGTTGAGAGGAGCTCTAATCCCAACCACTCCTCCCTGCTTTCATTACATAAAAGGAAGAGTGTGTGAACCCTTTGATCATCTTGAGTCATGGGACAGGAACGTAAAGGGTTTAATCTGCGCTCAGGGGAGAATTACGACTTTACCGGTGGAAGGAGGAGGAAGAGGCCACACAACCAACATCACACAGCTCACCAGACAGACACATTGAAACGTCTCCCATTGACCTACTCCCGTTTGGGAATAGGTCCTAACGGGAGAGGTTTCAATGTGATGAACTCCCAAGCGAGAGGTCGGCCATCTCTCAGTAAAAATATGTGAAGACCATCCCCCCCCCCCCCCCCCCATCCTCCTCACCGTTCCAGGCGCGTCCCGCCTCCACAAGGACCCCCACGGGGAAGGAGGGGTGCTCAGGCTGGCGGTAGTGGAGAACCACCACGTATCGGCCTGGCACTGGCACCCTGGGGCGGAAGCTCACCTCCGTCTGGGACAGAGGGGGGGGGGGGGGCGTTATCATGACATTAACAAATAACAGGAGGACCAAGGAGTGCTTGGTGGACTGGGCGTTAATTAGGTTTAAGGGGAGCAGTGTAATGTCTAATTAATTAAGCATAGCCCTTATGCATTAAAGCAATGAGGCAATACAGCCCATTCACTATCTGCACTGTTACTGTTGTTACTTGATTATAGAGATCATATATATATATATATATATATATATATATATATATATATATATATATATATATATATATATATATATATATATATATATATATATATACACGAGCAGGGGGATTGCCTAGGGTAGACAATTCATTTTATAAGCTTTTTCTGTCCTAATTGTTTAAATTTACTTGAAATTCCGACAGGGATTAAAAAAATCGAACTCGCTGACAAAATAAATACGTTTGGCTGTTCCAGGCCTGTAATAAGCCAGTCTGTCAGTCTACCTACCCAGTCAGCTCCTCCACACACTGTAGATCAACGGGGCTAGCCAGAGCTAGCCTATTGCTAATGCTAGAGCTATTTATCTGTTTTGGGTGAGTGGCTTTTTAAGGGCGTGGCCTGGCTGGATGGATACTTTCAAAATCCAGCTTAATTTGGCTGGTTTCTCGAAATCGCCTACCCTAGCTTTAATAATTACGCTCCATTCTATTTTAAAGACTTGTGCTGGCTGCACAAGTCTAATGTAAGGCTCTCAAAAATAAATAGTATGGGTATATTGTACATTTTCGGAATCATCAGAGTGACTTGAGTATTGAAGTTGTTGAGTTTTGTGTCCCTGGTGTTCATTCATGCCACAGGGACAGTTTAGGCGGAAATTGTGAGAAAATGTGTGTTATTTCTGGTTTAAAGAATTCATGTGATCTCTGTGTTTGTCAGACAGATTCAGTACTGGGCTTACATGAAAGCCTAAAAGGTCCCCTTTCCAACGATACCAAGCACCATATTATAGAATATCGACAATATCCCTACCATGAGCCTAAAGCAGATATACACCGGATTCCAAAAAGCAATTTATCTCCAGGGGTTAGTAACTTCATGAGCTGAAAGAAGTAATTCAGCTACCAGCCCTGCACTGCTATCGTGATTTATCTAGTACTAGGGGTGTATACCTTGCCAAAAATCACTACAAGACTTTGTCCCCCCAGATGATAACGATGGCCCACATTTGGGACCCTGGCTCATGGACTATGAGACGGATAGTTCACTGATCAGGGCCAGGGTGTGTACCTGTGGAGACTTCAGCAGCACCCCTACACTGGGGGGTCCGGTGAGGGGCAGCAGCCCGGTCTGACGCCGCTGCCTCCGGTCCTCGCCCTCCGTCCGCTGGGGGGCACACCCCCTGGGACAGGGACCTCCGGCCCTCCCTGGCCGCGTCCAGGATCCACGCCGAGGCCGGCCTGGGGAACTGGCTCGGCAGGCAGTACTGGCTGTGAGTACAGAAGCACAGATCCAACATGGCAGGCTTAAGTTAAGGATAACTTGGATCCTGTTTTCCCATTATTTTGGGTGGAAGGGACTAATGCAGACCGTTATTTTTAATTTTTAATTTTATTGTTTTAAGATTGGAACAGTATTGAGCGAGAACATTGAAGTCAACTTTGACTAAGTCTCACTTAAATGTAAATGTAAATGTAAATGGACTGCATTTATATAGCGCTTTTCTAACCATTGGCCACTGAAAGCGCTTTAAAATATATTTATATATTATAAATATTGCCTCACATTCACACACCGACGGCGGAGTCAACCATGCAAGGCAACAGCCAGCGAGTCGGGAGCAGTTAGGGTTAGGTGCCTTGCTCAAGAACACCTTGACACTCAGCTAGGAGGAGCCAGGGATCGAACCAACAACCTTCAGGTTGCCAGCCAGCCCCCTCTACCTCCTGAGCTACTGCCACCCAAGGAGAAGGAGGAGTCCTGTTGTGAAATCCCGTTGCTGCAGTGGAATCTCAGCCGTCCTCCACCCAAATCATTCTGATAACACTAAACTACACATTCTGTAGTCAAGCGCTACAAACTCTTGCTAGATTTCTCCTTAAGCGAGATTCGACAAAATCACACAGACCAGATCAAGTGAAAATTAAGAAGTTATATTTTTCGAAAGTAATCTTTTCAATCATGTCATGTATTTTAAAAAAATCCCATCCCCTTCAAAGGACGTACATTGGCAGTATGCTATTGGCCCAAAGGATAAGATATCGGCCCGATTTCGTTGATTACAGCTGCGGCATTCTCCCTTGATAATTAGCCAATTTAAGAAATTCTCTTCCGCAATCGTCCCCCAGCTTCAAAATGATGGGAAAATAGGGTCCAGGTTGAAACGTCTCGAAGTTCATCTTTAAGCCTGCCTTTGAAGGCACAGCTTGGCTACAGTACAGAACAATGTGACTCATTAGCGGTGGAGGTCAGGTGCCGGCCAGAGGTTGCGACCTACTCTATGAAACAGCATTAATCGGCCAATATCCCTAATCCGTCCTGACACCCGAGTTAAGTATGGTAGACTTTTGTGAATGTACAGGAGTAAACACGTCACAGGCAGGCATGCATGCTTCAGGATTAATCAGTATGATCTCATTCGCGTTTTCCTGCTCCACTTCCCACTCTCTTGTTCAATTCAGTTTCACTTTTAGGATAATATCTGAATTTAATCCAGCGTAACACCCTGGTTTTAGTAACTCATTTGTGGAAGGAGGGACAGTGTCTAGATATGTGTTTGAAGTATTACTGTGAAATAACAAGGTTGGCTAATGCCAGTTTGTTGTGCTTCACTGGTTTAAGGGAGGGTGAGAGAGCATGAGGGACAGAGTGTGAGAGGGGGGTCGACCTCAAGATGCAACAGCCTCAGCTGAGTGACCCGTGTGGGCCAGAGGAATGCACACACTCATACCTGGAACACAGCTGTTTCTGTTAACCCTTCACAACAATAACAACGCCAAGGCAATCGCTCACTGTCCAAGCCTAACCCCGCCTATTTTTCAGATCTCCCCATCACATGGTATGGTTTGCTATTATAGGAGAGCAGAATCCGAACTGCAACGTAAAATAATGACCGTGGAAACTCAATCAATCTTTGAAAGATTGATTTTTATCTATAATCTAAATTAAGAAAATGGTTGTACAATCTAGATATTTCTAACGTATAAACATGGGTAAATGGAGGCTCGTTCATTCATGGGGCATGGACTGGACCTACAGTCAGACTGAGACCAGACGTACCTGTCTTCAGTAAAACGGCCATGGACAGAAACACAGAGGACCCCGGGCTTTACGTAGTCCATGGAGAAGTCCTCCGCGGGCACCGCATACACCTTAGACTACAGGGAGGGAAGGTAGAAATACAAACACGTCATTAAATACATAATCAACCCCCGAAGGAAGGAACATAACCCGACGTTCCCATCGCTGATCCGAGCCGCAGGGTGTCCTACCAGCAGGAAGTTGGCGGAGGAGGCGTGCAGGAGAATTTCGTTGCGGTGCTCCAGTTGTAGGAACGTCACCCGGCTGTTGCCGTCCACCGCCACGCTCCGACACAGGAAACTGAGGCGGTATGGAGTAAAATAACCAGTTTATTAAAGTTGGAATCTCAAAGGTTTCTGGTGCCTTCCCATTAGTAACACCTTTGGCAATAACCAGTAGTATTTTCCCAGAGATACAAAGAGTGACACCCAGTTTGTAGCGTTAATTATACGGCAAATGCAAGGGATTTCATCAGAGGGCCATAGCCTCACCATTGTCTTACCTCCTCATTTGGCGATAGATTAGAACAGATTATTTACAGGAAAACCTTCAGATTGCCACTTTAAGGGTCAATTTAAAATAACACGAAGGGGTTTTTACGAGACCATTGCTCAATTAACTACAGATAGTTGACATGCCTGAGATGCCTGAGACTTATAATATGTATATATTATTTTTTATGTTCATGTATATAGACGCATTATGTAAATTACTAATGTTTATATGTAAAATTGAAAAGTTCCAAGCGCATGGATTAATTGGAATAACAACAGAAACAAC
>OLKM01000450.1:97500-157500 GCA_900291075.1 Melanogrammus aeglefinus
AACTTCAGCTGGTGCATGCTGGGAAAGTAGTGGCTCGGAGCCGGCCTGAGAGACACACGGGGGTGAGCGTTGAGGCGCGAGAGTCGTATGGTATTGTTGATACACGACTGTCGGTCGTCACCATGACGACTCGAGTGATGGGGATGACACAACGTGATGTCATAAAGCATGTGCTAAACAAAGGGGTTGCTTACTGAGAGCAGGTTCGGCCGACTATGTTCTTCCGACAGCGACACTGTCCGGACCCAAAGTCACAGGCCATGCCGGTAGCTCCGCCCACGTCACACTCACAGCCTATCAGGGAACGGAGAGAGAGTTACTTATTAGATAATAGTTAATAAAGTAAGACTGAGTCAATGGTCTTTAAATGGATGATTAGTTAGCTAGTTAGTTATTAGGAGCGTCTGTGTTGATTCAGGGACCTTCTGTTAATGCTTGCATTCTTCGGTTTTCTTATGTTGGATAAGCTGATTCAGAATTCTTAAGTTGCTACTTCTAACCAAAACACACTTCACACCTCAAACACGTTAACTATCCGACTCACTGTTTTGACGATTATTTTTCACCAGCAGCTATATGGTTTGTTCAATATTGTCACTCAAAGTAGTACTTTGATCAAGGCCCAATCCCATTTCTACCCCTTACCCCTTACCTCTCCCCCTTACCTCTTCAAAACAAGGGGGAGGGGTATGAGGTAGGGGTAAGGGGTAGAAATGGGATTGGGCCTAAACCTTCATATCCCAGGGCATTCTAGCATTTGCGTACCTTGACAGCCAAAGTAGTTCCTCTTCTGCAGCAGGTAGAAGCCCTCCTTGCAGGTGTCGCAGGACGGCCCGCACGTGTGCGGCTTACAGTGGCACTGTCCACTCTTCTGGAGGAGGGGAACCCATGGATGGGGTGGGTTATGATGTGCCATTATTTCCCCTTTCATATTTTTTATCTAAAATCTTTTATCATGATTGCATTTCCATAAAATGTGTTTATTCCAAAGGTTTGTTAACTTATGTGTTCATGTCATTTCTGGTATTCATATATTTACTTTTCTATTTGATTATTTGGACATTCAGTCAGTTTTGTTACTCAACAAATGGTTATAGTGAACTCTATTCTGTACAGGCCGACTCACCTGCTGGCATTCACCCACACTACTCAGGGTCCCTTTCAAATCACACATGCACTCTGAGGGGGAACAGAGAGAGGGGGAGAGAGGGGGAGAGGGGGAGAGAGGGGGAGAGAAAGGTGACAACGTTAAATCCAGAGGTGTGTGTTACGTGTGTGTGTGTGTGTGTGTGTGTGTGTGTGTGTGTGTGTGTGTGTGTGTGTGTGTGTGTGTGTGTGTGTGTGTGTGTGTGTGTGTGTGTGTGTGTGTGTGTGTGTGTGTATGCATGCTTAATATGGCCCTTCCGCTGTGAATGGGCGTCTGATTACAGACTTCTCTCACGTTCACGGGTGAAAAGCGACAGCTCATAACCTCCTACCCCGGTTACTCATGCACATCAAAGCCACTCTGGTTAGCAACCCCCCCCCCCCAAACGCCTGCCACAAAATCGGAATAAAATAAAAAAGCAGAACTCTGTGCAAACTCCGGGCCGCAGTCCGCCACACAAAAGGGCATTCCTGGGATATTAAGAAGGTGGTCTCGTTTTCTGGCTCCTTCCGCGGTGGAGTTCCTGACAGGCCGCCGGTGATAACATTCTTGCGGTGTTCCGGAGCAGAGCTGTAACAGTAGACAGGTATCTGGACAAAGCCTGAGGTTGTTCCCTGTCTCACCTGCATAATGGCAGCAGCAGCAGCGAGTCTACTCTTCCACTCGTTATGTTTTCCGATCTCAAAGATAAGGCGAAGAGCGCTAACTGTTTTGTTTTTCGCCGATGCTGTCGATAGAGTTGCTGTTATTGTTGTTGTTGTTGTTGTTGTGGTGGTTGTTGAGGGGCTACACAGTCTATGGGGATAGCAACATTACATTTTTATGCACTAAATATGTGTTTCTGTTAGTTGGGTAGTCATTGTGTTATTGCGGGCTACACAGTCTATGGGGATAGCAACATTACATTTTTATGCACTAAATATGTGTTTCTTTTTGCCGTTTCCCAGGAGCCTTGAGGTGAGGCCCCCACTCGTCTAAATATTACTCCCTGTAGCAATCAGCCAGCCAGTGTTTGCCTATGTCTCAGCCCTCCACCGGGGCGCCCCGGGAGTCGTTGACAGGGGTATGTTGACACATCCTCCCGTGTGAGAGAGGCCAAGATCTACCGTCCGCCCCCGCTACAGAGCGCCACTGAGGCTTAGCGCAGCTGGAGAAAACAAAAAGCGTCAGGGAACCAACGGCTAACAGGGAAATGATGGCTCAAACGGTGGGCTGCAAGTGGGCGGCCATGGTTTACTTTCTGTTTTTGTTCAAACTCTATCAGGACACTGAGCTAGTGTTGCATAATCTCCACGCCAATCTTTTTTAATTATCATCACTTCAGGTCTTGCGCTTTTTTTTTTCCCTAAAACAACTTCCGGAACTCGGAAGCTTGAAATATTTTCCCTCTAAAGTATAAATAATTCCCATTCGGTTTGGAGCTGGGGCGTGAAGAAGAAGAAGGAACTTCCGAAGATCCGAGGCAGCACCTCAGGCTGAACTTCTGCAGTATCAAGTATCTTGACAGACGTGTCCCGTTCTTTGAAGCCCCTGAATGAAGGTCCCGTCCCTCCTGACGGCTGAGTGCTGCTGGCCTCCTACCTGTGCAGCCCTCGGGGTTGTCCATGGTCAGCTTCCAGTAGAGCGGTTTGCACCGGTCACAGAAGGTCCCCTCTACGTTGGCTAGGCAGCGACAGGAGCCCTGCCGGGGTAGGAAGAGAAACGACAATCCATCGTTCGGACTCTGGAATTTAGGGCTGATCAATTCATTGCATATTAATCAAAACCGAGATTGTGTCCTCCACAATAAGCTTATAATTTTAAATTGTTTGTTATTAGCGTACACTGTAAATCTTCCACTCAGCAATACACATGCATTGGCGTTAAGGAGACTTCAATTTTTTTTTTTGTAAATGGGTGGTCTAAGGTATCACTACGGCTACATATGTGACGTGAAGCAATGTTACGAGGTGGCTGGGTTGGCAAATTGAATCGAAAATCGGTCAATCCCAATGAATAAAGGCAATGACATGTTTGCACACACACACACACACACACACACACACACACACACACACACACACACACACACACACACACACACACACACACACACACACACACACACACACACACACACACACACACACACACACACACACACACACACACACACACACCCCCTATATGCCTTCCGCCCTGAATGAGTACATATAGTGTTAAAGAGAGATAATGGACAATGGTGACATAATGGAAGAGAGAAAAAGTGTTTATATATATACATATACAATTGTAGCCACGGAAATTGGGAAATTAAAAAAGCTGTTTCTAAATAACATCCAGAATCGCACAGGAACTAGCATGTCTGTTGTGATTTCACCAAATTAAAAAAGGCGGCCTGTTGTGCTTCCTTGATGACTTCAGAGGACAACCACAGCAGACCTTGTGGTACTGCGCGCCGGATGAAGGTTTGGCAGCGCCGGGGGTTTATCAGTCGGGTGCTAGTGCACGCCCAGAGGACCCACACCGCCCATGTGTTGTCTGGGCTGTAACTCCGGCAACTCACACAATACAAGGCGCGATTAAGGGCCGGTATTAATAGACCTACCGTTTGAGGATGGCTGACGTCTGAGCCTGCCGGGTTACACTGTCTCATGGAGGCTGGAGAGAAAGGATGGGTGTAAACAGACGAGGTGAGACTGGGATCCATAATGAACTGAGAATTAATGCAGCAGGATGAATCTTACTCTGTGAGACAGGTTTCATGATATGGGCAACCACCAGGGATGACCAAACCACCCTGATATACGCCACTCAAAGGTCGCTTTTTCATCAATGTGTCATAGCTTGAGCGCATACATTCTTAGCACTGGGAATCAAACCCCGAACCCTGGAAGGGTAAATGCAATGCCCTCCTTATTGCGATTCACTTGACCACATGCTCCACTTTTAACTGTCCCAGGGTTAACTAAGACAAACTGCTGTTTGTTTAGGGCTGTAAATGTCGCGGTGGGTTTACTTTCACATTGGGGGAACTGAGGCCCCCATCCAGCACAGCGATCACACCTCTGGCCGGCCACCCCAGGGTTACACAGACACTGGCCGGACACGTGGTCACACGAGTCCCCATACGTGCCCTCCCGTGAACACTGGCAGGCTGGGTAGAGATCCCGGGACACACAGGAGGAAGCACACATGAGGTGAACAAGCCTTTTCATTTATCCTAAGTCGCGACTTAGATCGTTTAATACACACCGACGGCAGAGTCAACCAGGCAAGGCGACAGCGAGCTCGTCAGGAGCAATTAGGGTTAAGTGTCTTGCTCAGGGACTGGGGATCGAACTAGCAACCTTTAGGTTACGAGACAACTGCCCTAGCTCCTGAGCTAAGCACACTGTAACTGTGATACATTGAATCGTCTAGGCTTCAAGTGCATGTGTGTCGGGCACTGATATATTGGCCACTCTATTGGGAAGTGTGTGGGGGGGGGGGGGGGGGAGCAACGACTCACCAGCACAGTCCGGGTAACCATAGTAACCCTGAGCACACCGGTCGCAGCGCTCGCCGGCGTAGTTGCCGAGGCAGAGGCATCGGCCGGTCGGGTCGCAGGCGGGGGGGTCAGCTGCCCCGGCCCCATCACACCGACACTCTGGGGGTGGGGGGGGTGGGAGAGAGGCAGGGAGGGGAGGGTGAAGCTTGAATCTAATGGGAATGCATTCATATCGCAGACAAAGTCAACGCTAGGGTTTTATTTGATCTATATCTGGGCAAGCCCCCATTGCCCCCATTGACTCTCTTTGCATACCTGGCAGTCACCTGCAGACTCTTTATTTTAGCATATTTGAAAACGTAGCTGTGGCTTTGGTCACAACCGTCTCTCTCACCCTGCCTCTCGCATTTGGGGAAGGAGTGGTGTCTTACACTTCCGAACTCTGTTCAAATCTTTACCCTTGATTTAAGCTATTCGACATAACTTAGATCTTTAACTATGTAGATGGATTAAAACATGACCTCACTTTACACAACAGGAAGTGCATTTTCTAGGTTAAAACGTCGCTTTAGCCGTGGTCAGAAGCGTCTCTCACCCTGTCTCAGGCAATGGGGGAAGGAGTGGTGTCCGGGGCGGCACCGTTCACAGTACTCCCCCTCCACCCCCTGGCTGCACAGACAGCGTCCTGCAGCGTCACACACCTTGCTGACTGTCCCCCGGAAGTCGCAGACACACTCTGCTCACAACAGAGGAGACACACTGATCACCGTTATGGTCACGGGCATCCGTGCTGATAGATCAATGGAAGCAGCAATACATTGAACACTGAGGGATGTATAATTGATAAATAGCATTGGTCAAGTCAAAGATCTTTCTTGAATGTTTCTGTAAAAGTATTTTGAATAATTGTCGTGTACGTGTGAGGGATGTATTTATAGATACTGCTGTCGGACTGGGGGCAGTATTGATGAGTGAAGAGATTCCATACTATAAATCATTAACTCTTGACCTGACCCAGTCCCTAGTTTATAAAGAAAACTGCTAAACGACTTTTGGCAACTTCTTCTCCTTACTCGGCTCAAGCCCTGACCTCAAAGACTGAATGTTTGCCAACATCATAGGCCCACTAATAAAACAGAATCCGCCCAGCGGTAACTGGACATCTACAAGAACATCCCACCCTGACACGGTATGTAATGCCTTCCTGGTAATCAGGCTACTCCCAGGGCACTTCCTATCCAGAGTAGAAGAACAAGTGAAAAAAGGGAATGGAGAGGATGCTAGCATCACAAATAGGATGCACGTCGGGTCGGCTTAACTCCGGAGGTAGAGCAAGTTGACCTGTAACCGGAAGGTTGCTAGTTCGATTCCCGGCTCCTCCTAGCTGAGTGTTCGAGGTCCCTGAGCAAGACACATCAGCCTAACTGCTCCTGATAAGATGGCTGTCACCTTGCATGTTTGATGCCGCCGTCAGTGTGTCAATGTGTGTATTAACCGTTGTAAGACGCTTTTGATAAAAGCGTCTGCTAAATTCCCTATATGTAAAAGTAAAATGCACGTCTATCTGTTCAAGATCCCAGCTGACTGATGAGAACTAGGAGCCATACGTTCTGGGGACAGTGCCGGTTTGAAAAGGTGAAAGACAGTTATCATTAATCATCATTTCGGGTATCTCCCGCACCATCTACTGATGGGTTCCTACAGTAGCACAGTCTCTCACAGGTCTATTTAGAGACGCAATTCAAACAGGATTTATCAGATAATGGGTGTCAAAAAATGTGCCTATAATGGGTTATAATCAATATTTAACTCAACTAGAGTCAAGTGAAGGGTGGGCAATCCTTTCTGGCTGTCGGCCAATCGGGTGTTGGTGAGTTTGTTAAACACCTTGGACACCTGCCCCGCTAGAGAACACTTCTAGAAAGTTTTGAAGAAAACATTGGTAACCAGGGATCAAAAGAATAGTCCACCATCACTCTTGACGATGAAGACTTCTTCACAGATATTCCTTAGGTTTGCTCCCTAATAACAGACGTTGTGTGAAGGTACTGCCAAAAAAGCATCTCAAGATAATGAAGCCTCAAACGGGGGAACCTGTGAACTAATTAACTCTTTTCAGCTTAACGCAGCGATGTAATCACTCTTGGAGAAGACATAATGTGGCTGCGAGTCTAATCACACTTACGCTGACAGCTGGGTGGTCCAAAATAACCCACAGGGCAGGCTGTGTGGAGTCAGAGAAAGAGAGACAACATGGAGAAAGAGAGAAGTGCGATGTCGGTTGGGAGAGAGAGAGAGAGAGATGGGTAGTGGAGGTGGAGGGGAGAGAGAGAGAAGGGGTTGGATGGATTAATTATTTTTCATTGTATTTTTTTTTTTAATGACTGTTTAAAATGGTCTGCTTTGGAATTATTTAAACCTCCCAAATCAGGGACTTTACTCCACTTGCCTTGGATGTTTCCGTGGCTAACGGTGGTGCTGATGGTGGTGGTTTGGTGGGTGGTATATCCTGAACACATAAGAGAAGAGAGCGACGTTGAGATCCCCTAACTGCACAGCGTGTTGTCGGTGACCGAGGCGTGTCAACCCAACTATCTCAAGGAAATACCGATGAGCTTTTTTCCGAGGTAAACCCTGAAAAACAAAATTCCCCAGCACTGCCCGAGAAATGTTCTAAATGTTTTATCGACATGTTTGGACCACTCGGTCTGTTAAAATAGAAAACAGGAGCTAAAGAAGATAAACCACCCACTCGCCTGGTAATTATATATGTTGCTCCAAAAAAAAGAAGAAAGTCACGGTTATGGGATAGGTAAGGAGACAGCCCCTTGAAGGTGCTGTCTGTGAACCAGCTCTACAAAGCCCATCATCTTGACAGTTGAATCTGTTAGTTTTTGCTTTGTAGCGTCGTCAACACTTTCCAAGTGCTTCATATTATTTATGACAGCAAACTGGTTTCCTTTCGCCTCCCGTGGTGCGAGGGGGCTGAGGACGCTGCAACACATCTGAGGCGGGGACTGCCCGAGGCGTTGGTGGGTGGGGTAGGGTAGGGTGTGGGGATGGGTGGGGTCGGGGCGGTGGTGTCTTGCCAATCAAACAGAGACACGGGGGCTGCAGCGCTCCACCGACGCCACTCTCTCCAGGCGCAGGGGAGCAGAGTTGCTCCGCCATGAATCACTCTGTAAACTCCACCGACCATAATGAAAACCGACGAGGGAGGGGCGGGCCCTCCACCCTCCACCCTTTAGTTGCCACACCCCCACCCCACCCTTTAGGCGCCGTAGGAGGTGATCCTTGCTGGGAAGTATCTCTATCCCCCAATGCTCCCTTTTAACACCTCCCTCTGACACGTGGAATGTGCGGCAGGGCAGGGAATAAAAAAAGAGCCCTGCAGCGGTTATTCAGCAGATCCATCGAGCTGTAATGCACGCTTCTCAGAGAGAGCTACCCCTGTCCTTGAAGTTCTGTGTGTCGTCATGTGCAGCTATGAGAGGAATGGGGTCATTTGGCGACTGTTAAAATTAGAATAGCTTTGGCGTAGCGAGCATCAAAGTCCCGTCAGGCTTCCTCTGCTACTCAACACAGGATTTCCTCAACATCATTAAGAAACTCCATGAAGTTTCCTTCCCATCTCTCTCTGTCTCTCTCCCTCTCTCGCTCCCTCTCTCTCTCTCACCCTCTCTGATAATCTCGTGTGTAACAAATGGCCCTGACTTGAGCATCCACACCAAAGCAACCCTCTTATATTTTGAACGAACAAACGCACCAACGCCAGATAAGTAATATAAGCATGACTGCCATTGTTAAGACCATCAAAATATAATTTTCAAATGCCTTACACATCAAACAAGAGTTTTTTTTTTTGCTAGCTTGAATAATGTACCAAAACAACCGTATCATTCGCTAATGTTGACCTGTACTCACGGACACACTGGGGGTAACCATAGTAACCGTCGGAGCAGAGGTCACAGTTGTGTCCGCTGATCCCCGGCTTGCAGATACAGCGGCCCGACCCCATCTCACAGCCGGCTGTTGTCCTGGGATCACAACTGCAAGCTGATCACACACACACGCACACACGCACGCACACACACACACACACACACAGACGCACACACACACACACACCACACACACCACACACCACCACTAGACGACACACACACACACAGATAAACACGCACGCACGCACGCACGCACGCACAGCACACACACACACACACACACACACACACACACACACACACACACACACACACACACACACACACACACACACACACACACACACACACACACACACACACACACACACACACACACACACACAAGCACACACACACACTTTGCTGAAAATATACAGATATTTACAACCACGAAACTATCTAATAAACTAGTATATTTACAACATTTATATTTGTAAAATGTAAACAAAAAAACGGATAAAACACATTTAACATTAAGCATCATACACAGGGTTACAGTACAAAGTTAAGGAGCGGGTCGCGGTTAGCAGATTGCGTCAGTACTTAATGTGTACAATTTAACCGCACGAGCGTTCAAATTCGACACCGGTTGAAGTTACCAACAAGTCAACACCTCCCAGCACTCAGCTCACTCAGTAGAGATGAGCTGGGCTCCCTCGGACCCCACTGCTTTCTACGGCCCACAACACAACCGGCAGCTATTTATATGCATGGCTGGTGTTGGTGGAGGGGTTGGGGTTGGGGGCAGCAAGAGGGGCCCGCTCCAACAATATAAACACAAGCGGGGGGCTGAGATTAGCAAGGCGACGAGTAGGGGTTGACATGGTGGCCAGACGAGCCAGTGTGTCATCTGTTTTGGCCTCAAAGGACAAAACACTCGCACACACCAACACACACACACACACACACACACACACACACACACACACACACACACACACACACACACACACACACACACACACACACACACACACACACACACACACACACACACACACACAAGACATGAGGATAATTCAAAGACAAAACAGTTTTGACTTGACATGTTAAGTTATGCTTGGGTCAAATGCCTGCATGGTGAGACTTCATGTCTGTGTGTCGTGTGTGTGTGTGTGTGTGTGTGTGTGTGTGTGTGTGTGTGTGTGTGTGTGTGTGTGTGTGTGTGTGTGTGTGTGTGTGTGTGTGTGTGTGTGTGTGTGTGTGTGTGTGTGTGTGTGTGTGTGTGTGTGTACACTGGCATGTGACCTGCAGTATGAGCAGCGACATCACACACACACACACACACACACACACACACACACACACACACACACACACACACACACACACACACACACACACACACACACACACACACACACACACACGCACACACACACACATAAATACAAACACACACACACATACAAACACACACACATACATACACACACAAACATACAAAGGTACACCTGTAATTGCACATTAGGCTCGGTAAGGTGCGGGGAGGGGTGTCACGTACGTATGCACCCAGTGGGAGACTCAGGGCGCTCATGGTGGGGTCTGTAGAAGCCCTCCGCACACTTCTCACAGTTCACCCCCGCAGTGTTGTGCTTGGGGAGGAAGGAACACAGATGAAGAGCGGAAGTGTTAATGAAGAAGGTAAGTATTGATGTAGCATGCCAGGTCTGAAACCTGATATGCAATACAGTATGAATTAAACAACCTTATGCTACTTCAATTAAGAATGCTTGATTCTGATTGGCTGGGAGGAGGGCATTAACCCGGCAGGTTGCCCGCTGACTTGTCGGTTCTACTTGCTGCTGACTGAGCACAGTGTTATCAAATCGTAGATCAATACGCCGCTTGTATTTGGGGGAATACTTGATTCTGATTGGCTGCAGGGTGTCCATTAATCCCTGATATATGGACACCTGCTAAGTAGTCAAAACAAGCCTTCAAAACAAGAGCTGGTAAATTGTGAAAAATGCATTAAACTATAATCAAGCGCAAGTAGCTTTGTGGGCGGTTCTATGGCGATGTCGCTATTTTACCGGCGCAAAAATGACCATTGCGCCCGGCGCATATCTAAAAAGGGTTGGTCTGAAGTATCCTAATTACCCGTAGGTGTGGTTTGGGCGTAACGTGCAATAAACCAATGAGAGTGCCAGCTCCCATCCCCTTTAAGAGGCTGGCGTATTTGAATCTGACGGGTTGATATTTTGACAGCGGCGTTTGCAGTCTCCGATGAGACAGATGCACATGGATTTCAATCTTCAAATGGCTCAGTTTATGGCCAAATAATATGGCCTAATTCACACATGGAAAAGGATGTTTCTTATCAGTATTGTATGCATTATCGTTATCGACATGTGTTCCTAATATGCATGTGTCCCCCCGTTAATACACATTGCCATGGACTGTATTATGCGTTACGTGTTTAGTTTGCGTGTGTTTAAACAGATTCATTCATTCTATTTAACACTCACTCGAAAACAATGTTTTCTCACGATCAAATACTCATCAATCCGAAAAGTAATGTGCATGTACACGATGTCTGTTTCAAGAAAATATGTGTTTGACATACAGTGTTTGCAGATGCATTGATTTAAAGTACAACTTATTACCGCTGTATCAGCTGCTTTTTCCCAAATAATTTACCAAGAATGTGTGGCTGGGTAGATGAGAGAAGCGAAGTGTATGCGCGAGGTGCACAAGCAACATCATGCATGCGCCCTTAAAATAGCATCTGAACAACGCGTCGCTGACTTCAACCAGGTATTTCCCCGGTTTGTGGCACAAGTGATTTCTGAAACTGCAAAATAGCACCAGGGAACGTTTGCGCCAGAACACGCCTCCTCCTTTCGCCGGCGCAAGATCATTCCCTAATTTACCGATGTACGATCCATAACGTTAGCTCTCTGGCTTATAGCTCAGCGGACTAGAATACCCCCGCTGCCAAGTCGTAGCTAAGGTCCGTCCGTCCATACTTTTTGAGGGATATAAACTCAAACAGAGTATACATTTAATAAGCATGCAATACGAATAAGAAAAAGCATAATATTAAAAAGAATTTGGCTAGCAAGAAGTAGAATAAACGGGATAATCGGCTCAAGGCAGGGCAATAAACAGACCTTGACTTCGTCTAGGGTGGTAAGCCGTCCACGAGCCGGGCATTTCAAACTGTTTATTGCCCTGCCTCTCGATGATTATCCCTTACATCGTCCCATGTCCTTAAACCTTTAAATTGTTTTCCTCCATTAAAATTACATTTCATTTTGATGTGATGAATACAAAGTGCAAAACATGCAATGGAATACTAACTGCTTACTGATACAAATCATACCATCCAAGGATGTACACTGCAGGAACTTACTTTTGGCATCATTTTTTATATCCCAAAGACACACTCAAACACTAAATTCCATACCCCTACAGAAGGATCATTCCAATGCAGAACCCTGGTAAACTCACTTTTATCACCCTTTCTACTGTCTTAGACGCACACACGCACACACGCACACAGACACACACCCACACACACACACACACACACACACACACACACACAAACACACACACACACTCACACACACACACACACACACACACACACACACACACACACACCAAACTCACACACACACACACACACACACAACACACACACACACACACACACACACACACACACACACACACACACACACACACACACACACACACACACACACACACACACACACACACACACACACACACACACACACACAAACACACACACCCACACACAAACACACAAACACACACACAAACACACACACACACTCACACTACCGAGGAGCAGAATCCGTTGGGACTTGATAGACTTCCATACCTGGCAGCCGATGCACACGCCCCCACCGCCGTAGCCGCCGGAGGAGTCTAAACTTGCCCCCCGCTGCTCCACCTCGGGGTCATAATAACAGTCGAATGCATGGGAGAAACACTGGCAAGCTGTGGAGGAAACCCCCGACACACATACACACACACACACACACACACACACACACACACACACACACACACACACACACACACACACACACACACACACACACACACACACACACACACACACACACACACACACACACACACACACACACACACACACACACACACACAAACAAAGACACACACAAACAAAGACACACAAACATAGAAAGAGAGAGAGACAAACACTATGTTGTTGTTTTTTATCCGTATAATTCATCACTGCTTAGCTCAGCCATTTAAACACTTTAAGTGTAATTCTTGTCTGGAAGAGACAGGATGAAACCGTGTGTTGGGTAACAGCAAACACAAGAAGAGTCCATAATTCTTGCAACAATAATGGCCCAAACAAAATGGCCTCCCTTCCCGCCAACCACATGCAGCTCTTAAACCCCACCCTCCACACAGAGTGTCCAAAAAAAAAAAAGTGTGTCCAAATGACTGCATTATCTCTAGCTCACTCGCCCCCTCGCTCTCTGTGTGTTGTCGTTTTGTTTGTTTTGTGTCTCGGTTTACCGACACGATGCTCGGATTTCAGCATCTCAAGGTATGAGGAATAGGACCTTGTCACACGTCCAACGTCATTATAGTCCATCTGACAGGAGTTTGGCTGGTCGGATGGGGGGGCATAGGGCTGGCATGGGGGGGGCATTGAAGATCTGTATCAGGCAAGGCGGGGTTGGGGCTGGGAGGGTGGTTGTGGGGAGGCCGGCACGGTTGTCTGACCTGGCTGCATGACTAACTGGTGTGAGTGTGGCTGGACGACTGGTTTGACAGATAAATAACGTAAATAAATAAGCTCTTGTCCCGGGGCGAACACTGCTGTTAAGACGCACCACAAGGGTACCGGCCTTTCGGCTGCTCAACGACACGTCGGCAGGGGTGGGTTGTAAGGCTTCACAAGTAACGCTTTTCACAGATGCCGCCATGTAAAGAGATGGGAGATATGATGACTCCATATTACTGCTGTTCATCTCGAACGATTATCTTATTTGTTTTATCGGCTTTTATTTATGGAGTGTTTCGTTTCGTTACTTTCGAATGTTTGTAGGTCCGATAACGGCCATGGAAATTGAAAATGTCCTGAGAGGTTTCAGACTAATATGCATTTGCGGTTTGGTCTACTGATTTCAGGCTACATTGAGGTAATCGTGGTAATAATCAGAAATCCCTTCTCATTATTGCCCCCTTTGGCTTGTAAGTGAATTGCAGCCTGGTCAAGCTAGCCCACTGAGCGCACTGCAAGTGTGCGCTCCCTGTGTTAAGACATAACAATCTTAAACGTATATTAAGCTATAATCATAAACAAACTTTAATCATAAAAAGGCAACGGGAGCGGCATGAGTGGATATCACGCAAACAAAAACAAAAGACTTCTGAAAAGGACATTTTCGCCATTATCTTTGCTTCCTTTTTACTGTTACATCTACACACGCAAGATCCAACACCTGGTCCTTTTAACGTGAAAGACAGACACGAGGAGGGGGGGGGGGGGGTTTCCCAGTCGGACAACCCCGCTAGGCGCTGACTTACGCTGGCAGGCGTTGGGGCTGTCTGCGGTGGCAGCGCGCCACGCCCTCTGGTTGAAGCCCGGGCAGCAGCGATCACAGGACTCGCCGCACGTGTTGTGTGTGCACTCGCAATGCCGTCTGGGGAGGAGAGAGGCATGGACACCGGGAGTGACTCACCGATCAGCAGAGCTCTCTCAGGTATAAGGGAGATGAAATCAGGAGGGGTTAAGGGGGAAAGTAGTCATTAGACGGCGACGCTCTTGGTTCTCAATGGAAAAGCTTGCTGGCGGAAACAGTCATTTTGTTAAAGCCGTAATAGCAGTGGCTCGAGAGAAATCTTCATTTCACATTCTGTGCTGCTATCAATGGGCGGTTCATGAGGTCCATGTGTCATGATGACTGTCTGCCTTTTATCGTGACCACACAGAAATCTCACCTCTTGGACTCTAGACAGAAGGTGACATCACTGCAAGCGATAATCAGATGGACTCAAAAGGATCCACCCTGTTGCTTTACATTTTTTTTTACAATGTTGAACTCTTAGAAATAAACACACACGAGGCCATTTGTCTGATCCTATCGTGGCTATCGGTAGGATCTTTCGATTTTGAACCACAGTGATCTCCCTCTTTATTCCTGTTCCTGCATGAAGTCAACATCAACGAGCCGAGGACAGCGCCATGTGCCTCACTACTGCCATAGTGATTGTGTGTTGTGTTATTGTTTGGACTAAAATATCTGTTTAGGTTTTTATCTGCCTCAAAGATCGGTGCATGTGCCCCATGATTCAACTCACTCCAGTTCAGCTTGTTGGTGGATATAGCCTCAATTGGCGATATCCATTATTTGCAATGGGACCCATTTCCCTCCTTACAGTCCCTATAAGTAAGTGATCGCACAGTTTCTTGCTTGATAACTAAAGATAAAATTTCCTTACCCTTGGCCTTGCCTAAACCGTTCTAGACCATAACTGATGTTAACTGAGATTCCTCTACAAATAAAATGTACCTGACGTTACTTATTTCATATGTCATCCCGCGAGGTTCCCTCGCGGGATGACATATGAAATAAGTAACGTCAGGTACATATTTATTTTGTCAAACAAACAAAAACAAACAAAGTGCTGCTAAACCCCCAGACATCGCCTTCATCCGCCTCAACCAAAAGGTACATTCACCTGTTGGAGTTGGCCTGGCCCCGCACACCGCATTCCTGTGCATGGCCGTGACACACACAGCGTCCACCGACGCTGATGTCTTTGATACTGTAGTAGTACTGTGGAAAAAAATGTTGGGGAGTTTTGGTTATCACCGGGGATACATTTAAAAAAAAAAAGAGAATATCTTATCGGCACCATTAGTTGTTGTATCGCTCACACCCGGAGCAGACCAGGCCCTGGGAAATGAGACGCTGTCGTAATCCATGTGTACCTTGAGGGAAGGGCTGTGCCGTGTTCATGATATCCTCATTGTACATGAGAGTCAGGGTGAGAGAGTTCACGTGCGGTTGAATTCGCGTCACGCTCAAGACTAGTGGAATTTCATTTAAATAACAGCATTAATAAAAGTATACTGGTACATGGAGCGAGCCGAACACCTTCCCTGACTTCTGAGGTGTTCTCTGTCCAAATCAGAGGATGCATTCTCAGCTAAGGCAATTTTATTGGGATGACTGGACAGACAGACATGGCAATAAAGTCAATACAGAAGGAATGTGAAAGCTGAGTCCAGTGTGTGTGTGTGTGTGTGTGTGTGTGTGTGTGTGTGTGTGTGTGTGTGTGTGTGTGTGTGTGTGTGTGTGTGTGTGTGTGTGTGTGTGTGTGTGTGTGTGTGTGTGTGTGTGTGTGTGTGTGTGTGTGTGTGTGTGTGTGTGTGTGTGTGTGTGTCATCACGCTTCCTGGCTCTACGTGGAGGGTGACTAGCTAAGCTGCCGGGGGCGACACGGCAGGGTTGCGAGCGTAGCGGAGGGCGCGTGTGTCTCACCCTGCGGGTGACCGTGGGGTCGCGCTGGGCCTTGGAGATCAGGTGTCCCAGCAGGGTGCTGGTGCGGAGGAAGCGCAGGCGGATGTTGGTGGCCTTGGTGAAGTCTCTCAGCACCGGGGAGTAGGTGAAGTTACTGGAGCCCGGCCGTCCGTTGATCAGCGACACCACGATCTGGAGTTAGCGTCAGTCGGAGTTAGCGTCAGTCGGAGTTAGCGTCAGTCGGAGTTAGCGCTGGAGCATTTCCGGTGACTATCGTAAATAGCGTGAGCCTCTCCGGCGGCCGCGGGGCTGTCCTGATATCGTATCAGGTCGTGACGCGAGGAGGGTGCGCGACCTCACCTCTCCGTTCTCCAGCGGAGGGATTTTGGAGTACTCCGTGGTGCAGATCTGGTCGTCGTCGTGTTCCACGCGTCGGTTGGGCTGCTTGCCAAACCTCTCCTCGCACTCGTGCTTAGAGTCTGTGGGGACACACAACGAGGACGGCGTCACACTCTGGGAGGTCTTCGCTGAGAGGTTCTCTTATTGACATCATTTACTTGTTATTGTAAAGATGTTATTATGTTCTTAGTTATTATATTATTAGGTACTTTATAGATGTCCTTGAATATATCATATAAGGTTTTATATTTGCTGATGTTGGTAACAGATATGAATCAAAATTGAATCAAATACATCATTGTCGAATGTAAACAGACCAAGATTTCTTGACTCATTCTGTTTCATAGCATTCATTTCCATGACTGTGTAAGTGTACCTGTACATCAAATTGATAAATCAACAATATTGATGAACATAGGATAGTGTAAAGTGTGTCAGTAGTGACTGAACAAAGAACAGCAATGGCATATTGAGAGAAATGACATTATTTTAGCAGACGCTTCTGTCCAAAGCGACTTCCACAGTGCATTCAACGATAAAGATAAACCCCAAAGAAGTGCAAGAATCATTTAAGTGCACACGACTTCAGAAAGCAAGCAAGCAACTATTTTCAAGTCCTACGACATGGAAACAGGAGATACAGACTGATAGACGGTGAGAGGATTTATTTTTCTGGAGTGAGCAGACATTCTCAGAGCATTATTAATGCCTTGGCAGGCAGATGAATGGAGGGAATATGGGGACTGGCATAGCAAGCCTCTGCAAGGAGAGGGTGGGACTGGGAGGGTTGGTGAGTCATCCATGTGTGTGTCTCTCTCTGGGCAAGACGTCTGGCACAGGTGCCTCCATGACCAGGGCTTTGTGGGACCTGACATCCCAGGACTAAGGTGGTGGGGGCCGGTGGTATGTGTTTGTTTTTGGGTTTTGATTATGTACCATAGGACGTCTATGGAATCTATAGCAACAAAGAGGAAGGGATGCAGTGTGTGAGATACCTGAAAATAATATCTCCTTGTATTTGATTTGATGTTTCTGATCTACAATAATTTCTCACCTGAAATTGAGCTTGAGTTTGTGGGACCTTAATATCGTAAAAATGCATTTGCTTGCGATAGTATTGATTTTGAGTGTGACAAATCTTGTGTGACAAGGTCATTTTATATATATATATATATATATATATATATATATATATATATATATTAAACATAAAATGTATATTTATATAGATTATATATTAACTTGAATCTGAGGTCCTCTTGAAAGTTTTCACACCTTGTACAAACCTTATCGCCAACAAGCACATTGTTCTTGTCTTTGAGTGCTTCCTTTGAAGCGTTCCTTCTAAGCCTTATAAGTAACGCATTGAGCAGGACTCACGCGCAAAGTACTGCCAGGGGCTGTAGGTCTTCCCGTTGTCCACAGAGCGCTCCAGGACCCACAGGTCGGGACGGGGGGAGTTGGCAAACTTGATGAGGATGTACGCCACGTGGTAGAGCTGAAACACCCACAAACATACACACACACACACACACACACACACACACACACACACACACACACACACACACACACACACACACACACACACACACACACACACACACACACACACACACACACACACACACAGAAAGACAACGCAGAGGTAAACAAAAAAATGAAACCAGGCTAGTGTCTGCTCAGGCCGAATATGTCAGGTTTCTCTTGGAAAGCACCTACAGCACTGTGCCCGTTCCTGGTCTTGGGCAAGCCAGGACCCTACCGTGTCCTCGGAAACGTTGGCTGCGGGGAAACGACCCGTGAGCAGAGATTAGCCCTTTTGCAAAGTCGAGATCAGAGCCCCCTAAAGTGTGTGCATTGTGTCTCGCTCAATAGAGGCTCACTGTTACAGTGTCCATGTTGATGCACCAGGTGAGGCCACTGAACAATGTTATTGTGGTCCTCCGCCGTGATGCAATTATAATAATGCAAAAGCAACAATGGGGGGAGACATTACAAAACCGCCCATATAGCCCGTGCTGCTGTCTATCTCCCCTCTATCAGTAAATACAGTCCGCACAGGCGGGAGGGAGGGATTGGGAGAGGGAGGGTGGGGGGGGGGGGGGGGGGTGGTGACAGTGATTGCCTCCGACAAATCAGAGCTTTACGTCAGCCCACGCCATTATCACCATCACCATCACTACCATCATCTTCATAATCAAGCACCCGAACCCTTCCGGGGCAATTTCGGGTTCCCTGAATACCAGGGGTATTAATCTTCACCTCTCGAGGAGCAGGGAAGAGTTGGGAAGAGTCTGGAACGGAGAACCAGGAGTTATTTGGCCCAACGTTCCTCCCTTATTCCCGCCCTTTGAAACCCTGCGGCGGATGAGCCAGAAATGAGTCTCACCTTCTCCTCAGGGCACCACCCCACTGTCTTTAGCTCCAAACACAGGCGATATCTAGGCAACCCTGTGCTGACACACAGCCTCAATCAACGTTACGAAAACATGGCCCTGAGGTGGAATGTGACGGCTGGATTTGCGAAAACATATATTATTCTACCTTCGGGCTGGAAGATCTGGGTTAAGCAAAAGTGTGTCATTTAAGTAGAGAAAGACAGGGGAATTTTGAGAGTTTGAGAATAGAACGCTGCAGACTGCATTGAGAGCGATTCAGGGTACTGACAGCGAGAAGAAGGAGGACAGGTCCACACTAGTCGTCACATCCCTCAGTGCCGGGTTGGAAGCCTCAGCTGTCTCGCTTCTCTTGTTCTGCGAGGCTCTCACACACACGACAAATCAAAGCAACGTGACGGAAAAGGAGGAAAAAGCTTCTGTCCGGTGTGTACGCCAGCAAGGTGAGGCCATTAAGTTGAAGTATTGCCCCTAGTTTGCCCCTAACCACAAAACCACTAACCCCCATGGCCAGGGGTTCAAGCAGCTCTCTGCTAGATGGATTGCGAGAGGGGTCAAGCTTCAGCTGTGGAAGTGCCTTGGCCTGTCCTCTGGAAGCTGTCAATGCGATCGCTAACATCACTTCTGGCAAACATGCTAATGGGGGATCAAGCCTTACATTTATTTAAAGATCGGAGCAATACTGCAAAGCCCCCTACTCCCTTTGATATAAAGCCTGCGCTGTTCTCCAATGTTGCGCATTGCTGGACTGTGTTTCTGTTTTATCAGTTGAGAACAAAAGTTGAGGTTATCCTGTGCTTTAGTTCAGGCAAAAGTAAGGGCAGATTTAAAGACACTACATGAGGAAAACATGGATCATTTCCTGTGTGGAAGAATATTATCCAAGCTCAAAGTCCAATTTAAACATAGATTGTTGATAGTTATTGTTAAATAGTAAGGTAACCCAAATACATGATCTTAAACTGATCAGAAGCCCACTATGCAAATACGGACCAATTAATGAAAGCACCACAAAAACAACGCATAGGCCCTCAACCACGTTGTCCGAGCTGGGGCTGTCAATCTGCCTACTATCCATGCAGAATACAACTATCTGTCTTTTATCTACACATGTACATACCATGTATGACATGGTTCAGCTGAAGAGAGACAAATAAGTTCAGTTAAACAAAGTGAGGTTCTGTGCTTTAGTTCAGGCAAAAGTAAGGGCAGATTTAAGATAAGGGCAGATAACCGTCTCAGATTTCTAAACATGGCGTCACATCCTGCCTAATAGCCCCCGACACGGGCTGCGACTCTGGCCTCAGCACCCCCCGCCCATCAGCAGACCGCGCGCGCTAGGAAGTCAAACCCGTCTTGGTAATTGCGATGCATATACACAAGGACTGTCCAGGCCAATACCTTGTGCTACTGTACAGCCACTAACAAGTGCAAATACACCAAGTCCTCCTGTGTATATAGGAGCTATATTCCTTCATAGGAGGACCTATGCGAAGGCATGCAAGGGTCAATAAATCATGAACCTTTGAACATGATTTCAAAGGTTCATGATTCATATACAAGTCATAAATACATGACACAGTCATATATTTCACCGTCATATATACTGTGTCATATATATTTGGCCTGTTAAGCCCTTTGAGACAGTAATGGTGAAAATGTAATTGTATTGAACATCAGGGATGGATTTAATAGGGTGGATGTAATAGGATGGATTGTTTTTCATCAGCAGCTTTGAGATATGACATTTTCGGAGTGCTCTCCCCTGTATCCGATGATCAGAGCCAGGCGACACATTGACAAGCATGTGGCGGCAGCGATACTTAAAAAACAGCTTTGTGAAGGCCTTTGGAAACAATTTGCTCCTCAGGCTGTGGGGTCGGTGACAGAAAGGTCAGAGTTCACCAGCTACAGGTCACCCATCCCTCTTACCATGCCAATGAACTCCTGAGCGTACACTGTTAAACACACACACACACGTGGCACACAGGGCATTAAAGTGTCACTCCTTCCACCGTGAACTTTAAGTCATTGCGGGCCAGCAGGGACGCGTAAGCTGACTATCACCTCACACTCATGCCAGTCGCCCCTGGCATTTGTTTAAATGCTTAAGACACGTTTCCTAAGTTTAGACCTAAAATAGCCGGGCCGCTTATGTATTTCACAAAGCATACAGCAAGTACACTGCAAAGCGTGTACTGCAGTTTCCAGATGATCCTGAGGTCAAGGTCAAGTGTGTTTGTGTGCGTGCGTGTTTGTGTGTGCGTCTGTGTGTGGGGGTCGTGTTTGTTGGACAGCTCTGCTAAGATGAATGTGTGCATAGGTCCCATCCCTCAGTTTGTCGTTAAGGGTCTTAAGACCGTGACCAACCGACACCAAATTCGTGAAGCAAACATCCGCAAACATCCACGGCCCTGAGAGTCCAGAGTGAAATCTTATGTTTTTTTCCAGTCTCTGCCAAAAGTTTTACTCCTCGACCTGGAGATGAAGCGACACCGACAGTGAGATGTGTGTGAACATGTCTAGGACTGCAGCGTCCGACAGATGGTTAAGATTCTCTGACACTTATTCCATCTGAGCAGCGGTTTATTTTATCATTTTATTATTAGTTTGAAGTCCAGCTAAAACAGTGGGTTCACTCCCTCTCTCAAGATATATTTTTATTTATTTTGGTTTACTTTATTTAATTGACGCTTTATGCATAAACTTCCATCATATTGTTCTTCAGTGTTCATGATGTTCTATTGTAGTTGAGATCCCAGAAAACTTATTTTTTTTCAACGTGCTCATATTGCTGTGTTACAAAATAATATTGCAAGACCACATTCCAGAAACAACTGGTATGTGGTATTGAGCCACGGAATTGGGCCACGGCCCACCAGGTTATTCCCGTTATATGGTGTTGTTGCAATACTATTTTATAATCCAGTTTAAGAGCGCATCACATATAACACATGTGTAGCATAACATCACAACACTGCAGTTGTTAAATAGTCACCTGTGCATATGTACATTACACCGTATGCGCACACACACACACACACACACACACACACACACACACACACACACACACACACACACACACACACACACACACACACACACACACACACACACACACACACACACACACACATGCCAGCCGCCCCTATATATATATATATTATATATATATATATATTATATATATATATATATATATATATATATATATATAATATATATATATATATATATATATATACACACATACAGCATAAAATACATATGCACAGGTGACATATTTAACAACTGCAGTTTGTAAGCCGGCCTGTTTTAATCCCGGATTCCGGGCCCAAGGCGTCGCGCTGCCAGCCCCATTCCACACCGCCGCAGCGAGGGGGCCGCAGGGACAGAGAGCCCCCCAGACTCTGCCTCCTCCCAACAAAGGAGCGCACCACAAAGGAGAGACACAGACAGAGAGAGAGAGAGAGAGGGCTCATGGCTGTCTGACCGAGGCACCCTGCACCACAATGGGGTGTGCTGCGACAGTTGTCCCCCCCTCTCCGCCTGAGCCCCACACACACACCCCTCGTCCCAAAACAATGCGGGCCGTCCAACTGTTTGTCCACGTGCAACAGGTGGCGCTGGTACTGGGGCGAGGGGACGGAATGAGGGGCGGGGAGCTTTCGTTGAGGGGTTAGTAGGGTCCTGATTTATTTTCTGGCAAATGTGTGATGCACCCAACAGAATGTCTGCACGCTCAAGTTCAAAGGTGGAGAGGGGAGATTTGCTGTGTGCGTGAGCATCACACGTTCAGCACCGTACAACGCAAACCACAAACAACAAACAAGACAAGGCGACCAATATGCAGTTGTTACATGTATGTAAAAATATAAGAGGCTTTATCAGTATGACCAGTAGCCAGCGTTTTAATGAATGAATGGCCACAGGGATAAAAGAGTCGCTGGTCCATTCTGTCTTCCCACTTCCCCGCTCTGAAGGGCCGACCCATTGGGAGCCGGTTAAATGGACCCTTCAGGGGTTGGCCCGGGGCCCACAGTCCAGGATGGCATTGGCCTTCCTAAGAAAAGGCCTATTGTGCGTCAGGACTGGTGAAAGCACCTTAAGGTCCACTTTTACCAATCCTCCTCCTAGTCCATTTCTACTAAAAAGAGTCTATATACCAAGGCAAAAGATGCAGGTTCCTACATGACAAAATTAGTTTGGTCATAAATGATTGCAGAAGAAGCTACTTAGATTATCGCTATCTTAATGGGGGCAATTAAATGCAGGCTTTTTGTGGTTCTTTGGAATGAACGCGGTGAAATAACAAACTCCAATCCGCATCTTCAATTATGTTAAAGATTCTCAAGCCAGCCACCCTCCCAGCTCTGTGAACTCGGCCTTATGATCAGAAACGTCCATGACAGAAAAAATACATTATCCATGACATGAAAGGAGAGCAGGGGGGGGGATGTGCCGAGGCATGTCTGTGAAGTGGGACCAGGTTCTTTCCAGTGGAAAAGAACCTGCGGAGCCCGTCACCTGCGTCATCACGCCCGTGACCGCTGATCAGCGTTGCTATTTATGAGATCCTCCGCTCTGCGAGTTGAACCGGCGCCATTGTTTTTGGTTCCACTACTGAGCGCTTGATTTAGGAGGGCCGTGATCCCAGTCTCGAGACCTGGCTGCCTCTTAGTAGTGATAAAAGGATTAACCTGCTAGCGGCGAGAGGTTGTAAATATCCAAAAGGCTGGACCGGCACCACAGGCAACCGAGCTGAAGGCAGCTAAACATGGCTGAAGGCGGCTAAACATGACCACTTACATCACCCCTGTCATCATCACAGCCATGGCTCTGATAGCCATAGCCCCAATGGGTTAGACTGGCACTGTAGTATCCAAATAATAAATACATTTAGCATAATAAAAAGAGAGGGGTGATATTCTATGAAGATGTCATTCTTAGAAAGGGCAGAATGCATGTGATTGGAAATTAAGAGCCTTCCTTTAAACACATGGTCTACGTATGCGGCCATACATGCATCGATTCATGTACATTTCATGCACTGAATGTGTGTGTGTGTGTGTGTGTGTGTGTGTGTGTGTGTGTGTGTGTGTGTTGTGTGTGTGTGTGTGTGTGTGTGTGTGTGTGTGTGTTGTGTGTGTGTGTGTGTGTGTGTGTGTGTGTGTCCAGTGTGTGTGTGTGTGTGTGTGTGTTGTGTGTGTGTGTGTGTGTGTGTGTCCAGTGTGTGTGTTGTGTGTGTGTGTGTGTGTGTGTGTGTGTGTGTGTGTGTGTGTGTGTGTGTGTGTGTGTGTGGTGTGTGTGTGTGTGTGTGTGTGTGTGTGTGTGTGTGTGTGTGTGTGTGTGTGTGTGTGTGTGTGTGTAGTGTGTGTGTGTGTGTGTGTGTCCAGTGTGTGTGTGTGTGTGTGTGTGTGTGTGTTTACATTAATAGACTTTCACTAAGAATTCATCCCACCATGAATCCATCCAACACTTTAAGAAGGCATGGTCACTCTCATAAAATATATATATATTTACTTTAGCTATATCTAACCTCTGTCCAATCCAGCCTGGAGGAAATCCACGCAAAAGGGGGTGACGGGTGCATTGGGAAAGTCTTAACCTCAGAGTAGAGGCGTACCCTCAGCTAGCACCTTAGGTTCAACGTGAATTATTTAACAGATTAACAGATTTAACAGATTATGATTTCATCACCTCTAACTCGCTAACCTAAAGCAACGTCACTATGGATGGGGAAATATTGTAAATCTTGCGGAAATAGGTCCATCAAGATGTCAACATTCCATCGTATCAATCTAAATTTTGCACAGTGATATAGTTTATAGTTATGTTGTGTTGGTAAAATGCTCAATCATCAATTAGTTTGCACAGATAACCACAGTAAATGTCAAGTTATGGCATGAAAGAAAATCTGCTTTATAATGGCCCAGTGATAAGATTAATTGCATTCACTTTTATAGCAGTGTATATACTTTTACTGTGTATAGATGTATATACAACCCTAACATAAACCGTATGTACTTATACATGTTCCTGCCCCTCATAAAAGCCCACGGTATGCATCTACAGTAGTAATGCCAATAATGTCCTATGGGGTATCACCCAGAAACAAGAGAGGCTTTGGGTCTCATCAGGCGGACAGACAGCCAGACAGTCAGACAGACAGACAGACAGACAGACAGACAGACCACAAAGGCTGGCATGACCGTCTCCCATGACTGAATGGGCCTGCTCAGTCCGATGAACTGCATGCAGTCACATCTCCTAAAATACATTCCCCAGAAAGAAAAAAAACTGAGGGGCGACTGGCGGCCTGCTGGTACATGGTGCGCATATTTACCAGAACAATAGTCTCCTGCGTACCCTGAATACTTTGACACAAGGCCCACACGCATGTGCTCAGAGCCGCCTATAGGCTGCCAGGATGGACAGTGGGGAGCCATAAGGGTTGTGTCTAGGGTGATCTGGACATATGAGTCCCCTTTTAAGTATCAGTGAATCCTTGAATGATATAAAGAGTAGGAAGCAATGTCTTGAAGTTGACTAGGGTCGTCTGCTATTGGTCACAGCCAGAGATGAGTGCGTCTCTGAAATGATGTTGAACATGTTAGTGAAATGACACTAAAGCTTTGGTTTGGTTACTTTGAGTGCGCTTTTGGGATCGGGTACGATTTAAATTTTGAAATTTTGTTATGTTATTATAATATACAGTGAAGTACATGTCAAATGACCGTCCTTTCAATACAAGCAGCAAAGCGCTTTCAGGACATAATGAGATAAGGGAATACATCAGGAGGAGTAACTTTGCAGCGATGCTATTAGCTACTGAAGTCAGTCAGTGACCCGACTTACTTGGCGTCAAGGTCATTTCCTGACACAAAACAGCATTTGTCGTGGGTCATTGGTCAAAAGCTAATAATCTGAAAGACAAGACACACAGTAGCTAGCCAACCAGCAGCCTCCACCCTGAGGCTTGACCCTAAAGGCATGTTTAGGCCGTTTCTACGCTAACAAAAATGTCTTTTTTGATCTAAGCTAGAACCAAGTGTTCCAACTGTGTGACTAATTATTAAAAACAGATCAGCCTAAACATCGCATTAAAGATTAACCGAGGCACTCCTCGCCTGGGTGCCGGCGGAAACGTCTCGTCTGAGAGAGAGCCGTTTCCCTTTGAACCTGGTCGTAAAATGTAAACATTCACTCTGCCATTATCGTAAATATCCGCTTAGAAAGATGAAGATAAGAGTGGAACACCTGCGTGCTTAAAAGCAACCACAGGATCTAATCCACCCTGAACAAAGCCCACACCTTCTGGAGATCACAAGCTCTGCCCAACGGATTCAGAATGAGCCACACTGGATTACTGAGGTTGGCATTGCACAATCTCAATAAAACAAATCCCAGCCTCTTAGAAAATGTGTGGGAAGCAAAATAACAAGAACGCGTTCTTGGTGGACAAAATCGGCATCCATCAAGATGCTCAAATAAACTAATACTAAAAGGCCAAAACATGAATAACAGTGGAGCTAAGCTTTTAATTTTTTTTACTTTTTAAAGTTTTAAACTGTCTTCTACTCTAGCCCTATTGTAGTGCTTGTAATACCAAAGCATTCTTTTCAAATGGATTATCCCTTTCTAATAACTAACACTTTGTCCAAAGAAGAGTGTTTACAATCACAGACCTCAGCTCCCCATCGGATCCGTCTGACGGGTCGGACGCAAGGCGGCAGCGTGTGGTGGTTTGTTGTGGTGTGTGCATGCGGCAGTGGTTAGATTTTGGGCAGAGCAGTGGATGTAGGGGTGTCATGTGTGTGTGTTTGTGTGCGTGTGTGTGTCTGTTTGGTTAGCCTCAGTCAATAATCTAGCCATGCCCTTTATAGCATGAACCTGTGCATCACGTGTCCCTGCTCGGAAATAAATGGGGGACATTACCACAAATTAAACTAAGACATCCCCCCAAAAGGTTTGCACTGCGTACATCATCTCCTATGAGCATAGTGGCTATTTTTAACCCCCCCCCCCCCCCCCCCCCCCACGTCCCTCACCAGTCAGCCTGGCTTATCTAAGAATGGAAGAGAACTGCACATTGGTTGGGTGCACAACATGAGGGATTAGGATATATAGGACCTTAGGGATGAGGACACATATAGGTTCATCATGTCCAACCCCACCACACACTTTGGCCTTAGCATTCTGCACGACCAGAAACTCAACACCGTATCAACCCCCCCAGCAGGACCACAGGGCTTCCACATGCCTGGATGTCAGATACCGTCCACCATTGGTAGGAACCTTAATCTCCCCTCAGACAGAATTTCTCAGTTGTTGTTTTTTGACTCATGACAATCAAACATGAAGCGGTTCACGGGCAGCGGGCCAAACTCCACTGCCCCGGACACAGGTCACATCGGATACATATCCCCCGGCCAGAGGGGCGTGAGTTTGATTCCCTGCCAGCAAGTGGTCCACAGGGGGCGTCCCTCACATGACTACCTCTGTCTTAGCGTGAGGAGGGCCCCCCCGCTTCTGATAGTGCGCTATTGAAAGGAGGAGAAAAAAACCAAACTGCTTCACATATCCAAATTCCTGTTCCCGCTCCAACAGGCAATCAGCCACCACAGCAGATGCACATGTGTTGATGATAACGGGTTCTTTCAAGGGTTTCAAGACAACAGCAACATAAAAAAGAAGAGGCGAGAAGGGTATGGCGTGACAAGATTCTTCAAATGATACTACTCCTCCCCTGTACATCAGCGATTCCCTCTGTTCACTATATCCGCGCGTAAACGTTGAAAACATGTTGAGTATGTACTCGATATTAGTGCAGTTCCAGCATGAAGGGGTGCGTTCATCTCACCTGCCCGAGGTCCAGGGTGATGTTCACCTGGTTGTATGCGGGTCCTCTGGAGAGAGGGGGACTCTGCCACCAGCGCTCTGTGCCATCGATCGCATTTGTCACCGGGTGGGCTTTGTTTGGCTCATTGGAGTTGCAGTGGTCACAGAATTGACCCTAAATTGGACATCCATTAGTTAACATGTGTTTTGAAAGGGTTTCAGACTAGTACCAGATAGTGTTGCGGATAAGAGGTGCAGTTGAGTCCACTGGATTTACTCAACAACAGATACAGGCAGAAGTCATACAGAGTTGATAAAACAATTAACATATGTTCAAATCAATTACTGGCTGTAAACGCATGATAAAACATTCCTACAAGGTACTAAAAATGTAATAGGCTACCATGCGGAAAATCTGGAGCCTGAAAAAGTTCAAAATCACTTTTCGACAGATGACAGTGACTCCAATTGTAGGCAGGCAGGTGAACACATTTGTACTAATATGGGTCAATTAGGACAGCATGATACCAGGACATTGAACTAAATAGTGTCTGAAGTAGCAGAATTAAAAATCATTGAATCATTATTCATTATTATTCCCGACTGATTAATAACTCTTGATAACAGAGTGATGACTCTGGAACTGAGAAAGTCGAAGATAGGTTGAATCATCTCACCTGCACATTTTGAACAATGAATCCAGTGTTGTGACCTCCGACAAGTTTACAATATAAATCAGATCTCGGGCTTCCAAAATCATCCTGTCCGCAAGTGGCGGTGGCAGAAATAGCTGAACCGTGGGCAAGGTTGAAATAAGGTGGACTCAAACTAAATCCTGTTATCTCGTTAAGTCTCACTTGACCGTTTGCGTGGCGGCAAAACGATGTGAAAAGGAAAGAAAATAAGAGGTAGACTTCCATCCGTCTCGCCATGGTCCGCTTCTGGAACCCGCGCTAGATGCTGCAGGCAGCTCTGAGCTTGTCATCTATGGTTCCCGCGGACAGAGGAGGGAGCGCTGCTCTGCTCAGATCCTCTGGGCGAGGTGGGCATGCAAGTGCGTCGTTTGGAATGATACTTTTAAACCGACACTGTACTACTTGTTCGTGGCCGTTCACTTTCGATAACATGTTTCCTAATGAGTTAACTCGGCGCCTTTTCTTTCGGCCAAACTCGGTGTGCGAGCCTGCGTGTGCGTGTGTGCACAGGGGTGTCAGGTGTCACGTAGCAGACCGTGAATGAGCTCGACGCGAGGAATAATGTGTTGGCAACAGAGGCCAAAGGTCTGGTCTACTGTATACGATGAGCAAATTAAAGATTAGATAAAGGCTCACTCGGCTCTTCGTTTGGTTTCCAAAATGAATTGATACAAAATCAATTCATTTTGTTCATTCACAATGAACAAATTCACATTTGTTCATTCAAAGAGCATTATAATTTGCCTAACCCTAACCCATAGCCTACCTTGTTTATCATATCTCTCCTCTCGACAGTCGCCTATGGAGCATACGTTGAAAATAACTTAATAACTAACTAATATCTAAATACTGTAATAACATTCGGTTTCATAATCATCGCCATTATCATATTGCAAATTATGATAATAATAACACAATAAATTAATTAAGCTCATTTTAAAGAGTTATTCCTAATATTATAAAGGCAAAGTCCAAAGCTTGCAACAGTGATCCTGGCGCGACATCTAGTGGACAGATCTCGACAGACCGCGCCCACTGAGACATGAATTCTTGGGTGTCACTTTAAAAAAACATCTCTGCGTTCGGAGACAAAAAATAAATAAAAAGATGTCATCCTATACTGTCATATTGTTAAATCTCATTTCTTAATTTATACCATGATGCTTCTTACTATAGAATCACGATCAAATAACCACTTTTTTAAGAAGAGACATTTGTTTATTAGAAATACACATTCATTGACTCTCAGTGACATACTTTTTAACTTTGTTGTCGTGGCTCACATACGGGTGGTTCTGTGACCGGCATAGTTAACATTCCTGTTGGCATCATCTAGCACCCGAGTAGCCTACCACCGAAGTGACTCGGAGAACCAGGAACTAAATTAATAAACAACACGGGGACGCAAGATACTTTCGTTCAGGCTAAACTGGTTGTTAGATCGATGACCCAGATAGATTCCGCATGGATCCCTCAAACCGACAGGTAAAGTAACTTCTCTTGGATAACTTGTGAAGGCTATTGTTAACTTTAAAACTATTATCCTAAGTTGGTCGTTGGTATTGTGCTGTTGTCGTTGTGTGTTGGGATTTTGAGGAGCATGACAAATAGAAACTGATAGGCAGTGTTACACTTCGCAATAGTAGCCTACACCTGCTTGTTCTGTTATTTCATGGGAGACCAAGGCTATTTTACATAGGCCTACTGTGCACAACTTTCAGATAAATGTAATTGACGTTACGTTTTGTCCATAGCCTGGCGGTAATAGGCTATTAACACAAAAGTGACTCACGGTCACTTTTGAGTCAGAGTGAGAAAACCATTAAATCCCCAGTGAGCTGTAGGTAGCGTGTTGTTATGCGTTTGCGTTGGTTATACACACCGTAAAACTGATAGGCCTAACTAAAACCTTATAAATTATAAGATAAGGGAATAGAGCGGTTTCATAAAGCCAAGTCGTCAGACAATAATCATAGTGACACGCCCATCTGCCAATAACAAGCGGTCATAGAGTTATTATCATTAAATCATAATTTCCATCCATTTGTCGTGTTAGGAGAGTGGCGTATGTGTGTGCGCGAGAATGTCTGTGTGCGTGTGTGAGAGTGACGTCCGCGAATGAGTCGACGAATGAGAGAAGAAGCGATTGCGCGAGTGTCAGTCTGGAACTAAACGAGTCCGGTTGTGTTTTTGAGTATACGTGTAGGCCTACTGTTAAGTAAAGTACCAAACGTCAAGAATCCGCTCCCGTGTTTTCCGACCTATAAACAGACCCACTGCCGGTTGTAGTGAAGGGTGTTACCCCCGAAAGGACATCGGCCCTGGAGCGTCTCCTCTGTGCTCCCCGACTACGGTCTGAGAGCTAAGGAACAGGAAAGGTGTAACAGTCGTGTAGGCCTACATTTCGATATGGTCAGTTTTACATGAGTAGACTATGTAACAATGCAGGGGACGAATGAATGCGTTGGTTATACACACCGTAAAACCGATAGGCTAAAACTACCTTATAATAAGGCAAGGGAATAGAGCGGTTTCATAAAGCCAAGTCGTCAGCCAATAATCATAGTGACACGCCCATCTGCCAATCACAAGCGGTAATAGAGTTATTATCGTTGAATCTTAATTTCCATCCATTTGTCGTGTACATTTGGATGGGTATGGTCAGTTTTACATGAGTAGACTGTAACAATGCAGGGGACGAATGAATATATAGGCCGTGATACTTTATAAACATTGTGTTGCTACGGAATAAATTAACCCTATGTCTGTTTCCAGAAAGCCATAGCACTGGCTCAAAAGGCTTCACAAGAAGACCTGGATGGAAACTATGAAGAAGCGATCCGCTCCTACCAGCATGCAGTCAAGTACTTTTTGCACATACTGAAACGTACGTGAATGGATGCCTGGGGAAAGTGTCTATGTGATAATAACCCCTCGCCGGCCTTACGCGTGCGTGCGTGCGCGCACACACACACACGCACGCGCCCACACACACACACACACACACACACACACACACACACACACACACACACACACACACACACACACACACACACACAAAGTGTGTCATGTATTGATTTGTATACAGTTATATTTATCTTAGGCCTACCCTTGTAGTTGGAAAATAACCAATGTTCCTTTTATCACTATAACAGTATGTTCAATTGCTGAGTAAGTTACCATATATTCTCCAATTTCTATCAGGACCCCAAGGTAAAGAGGGCAACCAAACGATCAGAGACAAATGTAAACAGTACCTGGACCGAGTGGATGAACTTCAGGACTACCTAGACAAAAAGAAGGTTAATAGACAAACCAACAATCTAACAAATAAAGGCTGCATTATAGGATGGCATGTAAAACGTTCAACACTGATGAATACATTATTTGCCAGGTGTAAAAAAAATGAGTAGCTGATCCTCATGCAATGTAAGCGGTGGTAACTCATAACTCATTGACCAACACTCTCTGGTCGATGACGGCGGCTGCGTCATGACGTATGTGCGTTACGTGCGCACAACAGAATCCACCAACCCCGAGTCTCTTGGCTTCTCAATGCGGAAGTCAGCGTTTTGCCTTATTATTCTTCGGCGATCACCGAGATAGAAAATAAGTTGAAGCATCGCCGTCGTGTGAGGTGATAGGACTAGAAAGACCCACACGGATTGGTCGGCGTATTTGCACTATTACCTTTGTTCCGAACCGGGGGGACAGTATACAGCCCTTATGGCTGCCAACAACAATTTACAGGTAAGTGGGAGAGCTAAACCTCGGCTAGCTCAGTGAGCTAACGGTTACTGCGCCAAGCAATAAAAAAAATCAACAGTAGCCTGCGTACATGATGGTACCGCTTTGAAACTTTAACCACGAGAACGACAACACGACCTTTTTATTGCCCTTTTTATTGGATGAATGTCCGCTCGATCCCGTAAAGATAAGGGCTGTTTCAGTCCCAATACCTGATAACTGAGCCGTCTGACTTGGAACACTGACAACGCAGTATAGCGGCTCGGTTTGTTTTCGATGAGTGTCGATGTCTTCCATTAAAGAAAGGGGCGTGTGGTGTTGTTTTGTACACTGCACAGTACGATAGAAGACCATCCCTACACATGTGACGTATTGGTGGTGGGGCTCGGCGTCTGTTCTTTCGATCATCGGAGCCCTCCAGCCTTTGATCCACCCAGAAGCCTTGTTCATGGGTCATGCTTGTTGCAGGAGTTGTTTTGTAACCCAGAGCACGGCTCATGTTACATTTTTGATTTTGTGCCAAGTTCGTAAGTCAAACTAATCGTCAAAGAGAAGGGATACAAATTACGATATGCTACCTCTGCGGTTCAAGTTCTCCCCCAGCCACTCATTTTAGTGTCAAGTGCCGTCACGCAGATGTGACTCCCATCACATATAGGATTATATTTGGGGTTGGGTGCCAGATCCTACAGCTGGTGGTCGTCAATATTAAAGCTTGCCTCCGTTATCGAGTTACTGTTACGTTCTGAGACCATCTGTTACCTGGTTGTTATGTTGTCATTGTATTGCTTTCACAGTTATAACCCTAATGCAAATTGAACGCTCTCGTAATCAGCTCCTTTTGTACTACAGAAAGCCATCGATCTTGCCGGTAAGGCAGCACAGGAGGACAAGGATAAAAACTATGAAGAAGCTTTGCGTCTGTATCAACACGCGGTTCAGTACTTCCTGCATGTAGTTAAGTGTAAGTGTCAATATGTTTCTACAGAAAATTAACTTCCCCTTTTTTTGAACTTACAAGCAATGTATTAACAGTTTAAAAACAGTTAAAAAATTGTACTGCCTAAATCACACAAATAAGTACAAGTTTCCCCCTGCCAACATAATATGTTAATTAAAAAATGCACCCTTCCATCTTAACTTTTTGTTTACGTATATTATTTTTTGCTAGATGAAGCCCAGGGGGACAAGGCTAAGCAGAGCATCCGGGCGAAATGCGCGGAATACCTTGACAGGGCGGAGAAACTCAAAGAGTACCTCAAGAAGAAGGAGAAAGCTCCGCCTGCAAAGCCTGTCAAAGAATCACAGTCCGAGGACAAAGGGTGAGTAGTGGCATGGAGTTTGAAAGAGGCCAGGTTTGATCCCCAATGGCTGCATACCTGCTCTTAGATGACGATGTATTTGAAGTTACTGTGAGTCACTTTGGATTAAAGTGGCTAGTGTTTGACGACCTGATTAAAGTGTTAAAATATTTGTTTTCATACACACGGGCTGTGTATGTGTCACATATGTTAATTTGTGCGTCCAGAAATGAAAGTGATGAAGGCGATGATCCAGAGAAAAAGAAGTTTCAGAACCAACTCTCAGGTTTGTGGTGGTGGCAATAGTTTCACTTTCCTTAGCTTATTGTATCATTTTATATAATACCTTTTGAAATGGTCGTGTGAGATTGAACACAAATCAACCTGTTTATTTCTCAAAGGTGCAATTGTCATGGAGAAGCCCAACATCAAGTGGAACGACGTCGCTGGCTTGGAGGGAGCAAAGGAAGCACTGAAAGAGGCTGTCATCCTACCCATTAAATTCCCACATCTATTCACAGGTATTCCATTCCACCACTTCACTAAAAGGAAAAAGGCCATGTGGGCCACGTGCTTGTAAACATCACGTTTGCGACCTTCAAGACCCATGCTTGCCTTCACAGGGAAGAGAACACCGTGGAGGGGGATCCTGCTCTTCGGACCCCCAGGTACGGGAAAGTCCTACCTGGCTAAAGCCGTAGCAACAGAGGCCAACAACTCCACCTTCTTCTCCATCTCCTCGTCCGACCTGGTGTCCAAATGGCTGGGAGAGAGCGAAAAGTGAGGAGGGGGGGTGATCTGGGGAGGGAACGGTGTATCCAAACATGTCACTAAAGCATGTCGTTACTGTGGAACATCTCAACAATGCGGTATGTCTTCTTCCTCGTCTTCCCAGGCTGGTCAAGAACCTGTTCACCCTGGCTAGGGAGCACAGGCCTTCCATCATCTTCATCGACGAGATCGACTCTCTCTGCGGCTCCAGAAGTGAGAACGAGAGCGAGGCGGCTCGCCGCATCAAGACAGAGTTCCTGGTGCAGATGCAAGGTATAATAGCAAGCTGTTTGCCTTTATTCACGTCATTCCTGCATTACTGTTGTTTTTGCCTGGGGTACCCATGCTAAAAATGCATTGTAGGAGACGCTATGGACCAATTTGCCCACTGAATGGCTTATGAAATGACCCTAGATTCAGTAGCATTGCTTTTAGTTCCCTACCAGCAGAAGTATCTAAGTAATAACGGATAACATTGAAGTTGTAATATCATGCCATCACCATAGTAAGTGCTAAGTGGAAATGCTAATAAAATTCTATCGCTCTGTGCATTAAATCAATCAATCAATCTAAAATTCTCAAGACGGAAACCAATAGACAATGAAGAATCTGGATAGCTGTTTTTAAAATCTGCTTATAAAACCAGAATGCCCAAAAAAAGTTTGCCAACCAAAGAAAAGCCAATGAAATCAGGTGTGTGTTTGGCATGATTTTTCAATAAGGTACTTATGTCCAAAGCAAGCACTGGTCATCCAAAAGCAGCAATGCAGACTTCACTCATGTCTGGCATGATTTGTTCCCTGAGAGACTTGAACATCACCCAATTGGGCAAATACCATGAACTCAGAGCCAGACAACAGCCAATGGAGTACACCTCACAAAGAAATACATAAACAAGGGCACATAATTTTCTGCTCTGTTGCATTGCAAAACATCCTTTTCAATGCTTGAGTGAACTTGTTTTACACAATTGTAACGTATCCAATGAGCTCATGGCCTCCTTCCCGGTGACTCTATAAAGCACATTTGGGAATACTTCATTTTGCATTAGTAAAATGGGTTGTGCTTTCTAAAATTAATCAAAATGATACCCAAAACTATTGAATATTCACATTTGATAAACATGTATTTTTCATAAAGTCAATATTAAAAATAGCAACTTTATGAGAAATACATGTCTACCAAATGTGAATATTCCGTCTTAAACACCCACAATTTTCATTGCCATCTAATAAAACGGTTGTCGCTTTGTGAGGTATATTGTCAAGGAGTTCCGACATTTAAGCTTGTAGATCGAACCAATGAGGTAACCCCCCCTTGAGTCCTATACAGCCTTGTAGGGACATGTTAAAACTCTGCTATGGATTTTCTTGATTTACAGGAGTGGGAAACGACAATGAAGGAGTGCTGGTACTTGGAGCCACAAACATACCATGGACTTTGGATTCTGCCATCAGGAGACGGTATGCATTCTCACTGAGCACCCTTCAAAACAAACCCGCTGTCCTCCTGTGCCCCCTGTAACCCATGTCGAACCGGTCCAACCCTGCAGATTTGAGAAGAGGATCTACATCCCTCTGCCCGAGGAGCACGCCCGATCCTTCATGTTCAAGCTTCACCTGGGCGCCACCCCCAACAGCCTCTCCGAATCGGACTTTGTTACTCTGGGGAAAAAGACCGAAGGCTACTCGGGTGCAGACATCAGCGTCATCGTCAGAGACGCCCTCATGCAGCCGGTTCGAAAGGTCCAGTCGGCGACCCACTTCAAAAAGGTGCGCCCTGGTTACAAACGTAACGGTTTTTGTTTTGGCCCCTCTACACGGTAGTAGACTCACTCCACTCTGCTTTGTGTCTCCTGCTAATGTCTGATGTTGGTTAGGCACGGGGGCCGTCAAGAGATAACCCCAACATTATGGTTGACGACCTGCTGACCCCTTGCTCACCGGGGGATCCTAATGCCATTGAATTGACATGGATGGATGTTCCCGGGGAAAAGCTCATGGAGCCAATTGTTTGCTCGGTAAGGGTGGTGCAAGGCTTTCCTCATGGTTAAATGTACAGTTGATACTTAGTTGACGTACATGCCATTACACTCAAATACATGACTGCCTTCTTTTTGTCTTTCTTCTAGTCGGACATGCTGAGGTCACTCTCCAACACAAAGCCCACTGTTAACGATCAAGACCTGGACAAACTGCGGAAATTCACAGAGGACTTTGGACAGGAAGGCTGAATGGGATGTTTCACTGATGAAAACCAAAGCAAAAAAAGTATAATTCTGAAAAGTTATTACTCTCCAGTCATGACACTATACCCCATCTCCCCCCTGCCCACCTTCCACCAGTCCTAGCTGTCTGTCACATGAGGGTTAGGTCAGATAGAGGACATGGGTTTCATTCATGTCACCAGTTGTCCCAAAAAAGGCTCAAGGCTTAATTGACCGTGGTGTAGCCGCTGAGCCGACTCAAATAAATAAATAAGCACACTTTTGGTTTCTCCAAGGTGTGCAGAAATATCGTCTGATATAAGTACTTTTCAGCAGGATATGACTGACGATCAGAACACTTAATAACTTGTGAGCAAGGAAGTCTTGGTATTCTGATCGTCATTATTTATTTCTAAGGACTTGAGTACAGTACATGTTATGGGTTCCAGTCCTCCTCACTATAAAATTAAATCCCTTTTTTTGCTCCTATTTTGTATAACAGCTTTTTATCAAATAACTCTAGGGCTTAAGGAAATGACTTCCAAGTTGGATGCCACTGTGTTTCTAGAGTTATATATTTGAGTGGTTTGAATAGAGGGTTTTTTTTCCCCAGACAGTGCATTGGACGTGTGGAATTGTGACAGACTGACACTCAGGATTGGAGCTGCATTTGGGCCAATTCAGATTCATTTCTCCATGGATTTCTCCCTGACGAATCTTTGTATCTCGTTTTGATTCTAACGCTGGATCACTGTAGCTGCCAGACTTCAACAACAACAAATGTGTGTTTTGGTCCTCTGCTTATTCTACAACATACACATGTTCACAGCATTGCATGACCCTACATCACTATCAATATCCTCCATATTAACATTAAAGCCTTTTTTAATATATACGAGCAATGGTTTGTGCTGAAGGAAAAGATGCCACTTTGGTTCAATTATACATTGCGTCATAGACTGAAGACTTTCCCCCCACCATATTCATGTTCCACATTGAAATGCAGCTCCAAGCATAAGGCACATGAGGCCCTCTGGCAGGACGCTGTGCACCGTGTGCCTTCCAAACCAGTTGCAAGATGTTGTTTTTTTTCTTTGGTTGAGTTTTGCAATTGGATGACATATTGCTATAAACTTTGGGTGCGTTGCCACCACTGCTAAGAAATGTATATTACCTGCACATTTTGTGTAAACTCATATAGTTTGAATACTTCTACTCTTAACTCTTACGGTGTTCAGAATACAAAGAGTTTGTCCTTCTGAATGTTGGTAGGGAACATCTCTGAGTTACTGTAAAGTGCTGTTCTTAGATAGGACAAATGTGTAAGCCTTTTCTTTTTTGTAAAAGGTCAGCCAGGCATCAGTTATTCTCTTTCTTTTACATAAAATGTAAATAAAATAAAAACCATCCAAATATACTGAACTTTTTGTTTGTTTTGTTTGTAAATCGTTACATAAAATATGTACTCATTATATAAACCTGCCACGTGAGATCCTGCCGTATCCTACTTTGGTTGGATGCGGAAGTGGAGTTGCATTCTGGGAGTTGTGGTCGTTGTATAATCAAACCAGGCCTGCATCAAGCCCATTTTAGAGCTTAAAAAACTACAACTACCCGGAATCTGTGTTGCATCCTTTCAAAGTGGAGTTGGATTTGTTTTGGTTTATGCAGAGTGGGCTTTTTCCTACAGAGCCAAGGTTCATCACGATCAATTATTACGGAGCCCTAACTCCTCCTCCGAGAGTTCGGTTTCGTAACGCCTATAACGGACGGCCGTCTCTTGACTCCGACTATACAACCCCCCCCAGATTCCGTTTTCTGGTTAGCCATCAAGCTAACGACTGCGGACTCACCCATGTCCTCAGAAGAGTTGAGCTCATCGATCACAGATTGGTTCTTTTTCAATTCCTGGTGGCTCCTTCTGCCATTCGTGATGCTTCTTGTCATCGCTGCCTTCATCGTTGCCTTTGTGTTGCTCCTTTACATGATATCGCCTCTTATTAGCCCCAAACCTTTTAAACTCAACGGGGCCCATGTCGTGGTAAGTTTGTCTGAATCGAAGATGCTAGCGTTACGTAGCCTAGCCTAGCCAAATTATGGGTTGTTTCTGAGTTTACATTCGTTTATAAAGACGCACCTTTCCTAAAGGAAGACTTATAAATGCGAAACTCATTTTTGTGGACAAATGTACAATTTTCAGCCCTTGCAAGATTGTTTACCTCTGCTGTTTAAAGCAAGCTGTCATTTCATGACACGCCCACACAGTTAGGGATACTCTGCATCTATGTTGTTATAATTTAATAATATGTGATGCATTAACATCAATCTTTATATAGCACTATATATTTTCCCCCCATGTAGTAGGGCGTTGATAACTAAACAATGATAAAGGCTCCAAAAGAGACGGCAAGCCAGAGAAAAGGCGTTCAAATGTATTCCCGTTAGTTAGGTAGGCTATATGTGTAGATAAGTTAAACTCTTATTAAACCACAACCATTAGAACCAAATGAATGCTATTAAGGATGCCACATTCGGATATTGCCTGTGAGCCACATCTAAACACTGATTTGATGCACAGGTAACTGGAGGATCGAGTGGGATTGGGAAGTCCATCGCTATGGAATGCTACAGGCAGGGCGCCTTCATCACATTGGTGGCCCGAGACGAGGTCAGCACATTTCAAGGATGCGGTGACGCCACTTATACACATTGTGTCTAGTGTTGTGCTTATCAGTTTGTTCCTGCAAGTTCAACTACAAAGATTGATTTAAGTAAATCTTTATTTTGACTTTTTTTTAAATATTTGAGCTCAATCTATGGACCAAAGTAAAGAAAAAGCGAATATTTTCCCAGATAAATGCAATGTTTGAAAAGTTTAAACAAGCACACATTAGCCAACTAAACTTCTAGATAAGATAGCAGGTGGTGCAGGTACGTAGAAAACAATGAAAGGCAAATAATCGCACAGAATAATTATAATGTCCACAGAAATTTCCTTCACACGTTTCGTCATTTGAATATTAGGGTATCGTTGAAAAAATATTTGAACTATCTGTTTTGTATTCTTAGTTTGTAATCTTTTTTTTTATATATTTGCATATACTGCAATTTGCATATTTTTTGTCTGGAATATTAGACATGCAGGCTAATGGTACATTTGCCAAGGGGATTGAATCTTTACTATTGCTATCTGCAGGGTTCAAACAGAGTTGAACTCTTAATGATCATTCTACGTGCAATATGACCCACATTTCACCCACAGACTAAACTGGTTCTGGCGAAGAAAGAGGTGGAGAAATGTGCTATCAATGACAAACAGGTATGTGGCATTGTTTTTTGTTTTAACCCACGTAAGTGCAATTGTTTTATGCAGGCCGTAGTTTTGGTTAATGTCCTTTTTTTATCTACCATAATCCTTCTACTTGCAGGTGGTGCTCTGCATATCAGTGGACGTCTCCAGTGATTATGGTCAAGTGGAGAGTGTGATAAAACAGGTATTTAATCTATATTTCTTAACAAAGACCCATTCCGTTGCTCTGTAATAGCATGTGCTGATGTGTGTGTGTGTGTGTGTGTGTGTGTGTGTGTGTGTGTGTGTGTGTGTGTGTGTGTGTGTGTGTGTGTGTGTGTGTGTGTGTGTGTGTGTGTGTGTGTGTGTGTGTGTGTGTGTGTGTGTGTGTGTGTGTGTGATTTCGGCACTGCACAGGCTCAAGAAAAGCTGGGCCCTGTGGATATGCTGGTGAACTGTGCCGGAACATCCATAGCGGGAAAGTTTGAGGAGGTGGATATGGATCGCTTCAAAGTAAGTCGCTAACAATGGAGCTAAACTACTCGGCTACCCTGGGATGCCTCGGTCTGATACGACGTACATCTTCGTACAAAGCTCCTGTCTAACACGGCCCTCTGGTTCCCAACAGAAGATGATGGAGGTCAACTTCCTGGGCAGCGTGTATCCCACCCGGGCGGTCATCACCACCATGAAGGAGCGTCGGATGGGCCGCATCATGTTTGTCTCCTCTCAGGCCGGACAGATCGGCCTGTTTGGCTACACCGCCTACTCCCCGTCTAAATTCGCCCTGCGCGGTCTGGCAGAGTCCCTGCAGATGGAGGTGGGTTCAGGGAGAGCCCTTCTGTGAAACAATATGCCCACAAAGGCCGTTGTTCACTTCCACAGGAAACCCCTGGAAGTTACCGGGAGCATCACACGTATAATGAATCTAGCTCAAGAGTGGTGGGGCTGAAAGCGGCACAGGGGTTTGATTGCTCGAGGGGCTGATTGGTGGGATTTCTGCTCTGCAGATGAAGCCTTACAACATCTACGTGACCGTGGCCTACCCCCCAGACACGGACACACCAGGATTCGTTGAGGAGAATAAAACAAAGGTAAAGGTGCCGCTTTTGAAAACAGAAGTAACCCTTCAAATGTCATCACTTCCTCATGATGTAGCCATTGCCACCAAGGCCACAATCCGCTTCAGTCAACATACATTTTTTCAAAAGATAAAAAAACAGGTCAACCCAGGGTTTTTCCCTAAGCAACGTGTGTATTATGTTCTCTCCTAGCCCTTGGAGACCAGGCTGATCTCGGAGACGGCCGCTGTTTGTCAGCCAGACCAAGTGGCCAAGATCTTCGTGAAGGACACCGTGGTAAGACCCCTCCCCTGCCCAGCAACAAAGACCTTTTTAAAGGCATCACTTATTTCTAGGGATGGGATATGGATATATATGTTTGATATATATATATGTTTAGGGATGGGCACGAGTAGTAAATTCCAAACTCGAGTGATCGAATGAATTCCTCGTGGATCAATCGAGTGCTTGTTTAATCTAATCATTTTTTAGAATGCAACGCATCTGCAGCAGGAATAGGCCTAATGATGAACGGCAATTACCAACCAAACTTGTAACGCTTATTCTCAATCAAAACAGTCAGAGTATTCATTATACAAAAATAAATATGCGTCTCACAATTTAAATCACGTCGAACAAGGCCTGTAACGGTTAAAAAAAACAAAACGAAAGAAGTAGCCTAACCATTGCAAATAATTTAAAGCTGCAAATAAAACCGCAGCAAATGGACAAAAGAAATACTCAGCGTTGTGATCTTCTCTCCACGGCCGGGATTACAGCTGCGACTTGCGGCGGTGAAAATAGCCGACACACTTGGTGGCTGCGGGTCAGCCTTCCCGAACTCACCGTTGTGTTTCAGGAGCACATGTTGCCGCATAGTACTTGTATTACTCTGGTGGTAGCTCAATTTCGCTTGGCATATTTTACATTTCACCTTATGATATCCTATTTCTGTAAAGTATTTCAATACTTCGCTGCGCTTTGCTTTAATCGCTATCTCTTAACTTTGAATTCTGGATTCTGGCGTTGTGCACACGGCACGCCACACGCCACACAGAAATTTGATAGATTTCATTTGCTTTGTGCCCACGGCACGCGTTAGTGGCGCCACACAGAAAATTGATACATTTGCTTCAGAAAACGTGTGTGTGTGTGTGTGTGTGTGTGTGTGTGTGTGTGTGTGTGTGTGTGTGTGTGTGTGTGTGTGTGTGTGTGTGTGTGTGTGTGTGTGTGTGTGTGTGTGTGTGTGTGTGTGTGTGTGTGTGTGTGTGTGTGTGCAAACTCGAGTTTGCCTGTACACCAACCGAGTTCATTTGCAACGAGGAGTACTCGAGTAATCGATTCCCCGCGCCCATCCCTACTTATTTCCCTTTCCTTTTCATGGGTTCGGGGGGTGGGGGTTCTCTCGTCCTAACCCTGTGTCTTTTGGTTCCCCTCGTCCCCACAGCAAGGGAACTTCAACAGCTCAGTGGGCCCAGACGGATACATGCTCTCGGCCCTGACCTGCGGGATGTCCCCGGTCACCTCCATCACAGAGGGCCTCCAGCAGGTACGCCCCACCCAAACGGGCAGAGGGTCAATGTATGTATGTGGGTGTGGCGGCGTGAAGAGTTGGTGATTTCGTCGTCCACGGGATTTCATTGCTCTGGATAAAAGGCTGAGGTTCTGGCCTGCATTACGCCGTCCTCCCGTCTTGGTGGAAATCTTTTTAGTTGCAAATATTTTAGAGTGCATTGGCCACGAAGTGGCTGGTGTTGTCAAAGCCGATACACATGATGCAGCCAGACACGCTTAATAGGAAACCAAAAGCTCGGGTTTCCTGTCGATCGCATAGAAACACGTTTCTTACCAACGGAAATTCGTGAAAAATCGGCGGCACTGGGGGTGATGAAGGATGTTTTAGGATCTTGGTTTGACCCCAACTTTCCCCCCCCCTCCGTGCAGATCGTGACCATGGGGCTGTTCCGGACCATCGCCCTCTTCTACCTGTGCAGCTTCGACAGCATCGTGCGCCGCTGCATGATCCAGCGGGAGCAGGCCAAGGCGGCCGACAAGAGGGAGTAAGGAGCTGCTAACGCGGGGGAAAACCAACCATACATTTCATATTGTCGTCGACGTAACCAGAGCTTATCTACCTTACTGGGACATCCACACCATTTCTGACCAGGCACAGCTGAAGTCCTTCACCCGCCTGACACTATCCTCATCGCCTGTCCCTATCCTCACCTCTATACTCAGCCCACTCGCCCTGTTCTCACCCCCTGCCCCCTTTCCTCCCACCCCTATCCCCCCCCCCTCCCGCCTTGGCCATATCCTCACCGCCTCACCCCCCAGCCCAGGACCTTTCCATTGCCATCCTTTCGCCACACGAAAAGGATTGCACAGCACAGTCCCGAGTGTGAAGAAGAGAAGTGAGGGATCAGCTGATCAGACGGGACAACACACGATGACTCGTGTGTTCCATCTGTAAGCCCGCCATTGTATGATTTACTATACTGTAGACTTAAATCCTCTCCAAAGCATTCCAGTGACTTTTCGGTTCAATGTGAGTGCAAATGCTTCTGTGGTGTTGGAGCAGCCTTATTGAAGTGGGTGGTGGTGGTGGTGGTGGTGAAGGCAGGCCCACACACACTCTCCACCTCGTGTTAAGTAGGCCTTGTCAGTGACTGACCCTCTGGGTGTGAAATCCCTTCATACAAAGGGAGCAAGTGGAACTCAGAAGGGCCACTCTTGTTTGTTCAACTCTTACTACTGTACACGTTGCTTTCCTCTACTGGATAATCATCGCTAAATGACCATTGACTTGTCTTGTAACATGAAGTCTTTGCAGGTCAAAGCTCCTCCTGTGTGCACTGTTGTAAGGTTTGTGTTTGATTGACTATCAGTAATCCCAAACCTGGGATATACGGTCTAAACTACTGTGTTAACTTAATAATAAGTGTGATAGAATAGCGTTCATTGGGGATCAGTAAAAGATGACTCCAGCTTTGGACCGCTAACACAAAGCCGTAACTTTCTTCTGGAAATGGGTAACTGCTGTTTTTCGATGTTCAGGTGAAAAGGTGTGTGTGTGTGTGTGTGTGTGTGTGTGTGTGTGTGTGTGTGTGTGTGTGTGTGTGTGTGTGTGTGTGTGTGTGTGTGTGTGTGTGTGTGTGTGTGTGTGTGTGTGTGTGTGTGTGTGTGTGTGTGTGTGTGTGTGTGTGAACTGGTTCCTCGTGGAGGGAATATCCAACATGGCATTTGAGTCAATTCATGCTTTGATGTCTTGTTGGTTGAAGAAAATAGTGAACACTAAGCAACTTTCAACCAAAACCCAAATCTTTTTGTTTTTATTTCAAAGAAAAGTTATGTGTGGAAGCCATAAGGTTATGAAGGTTCTGAGTTGATGGTTCACAAATGCAGGGAAATTCAGGCACGAAATGTACGTTCAAGTCTCGCTTCCTTTCACTGCGCTAAATGACATGTATGAGACTAGTCGTATCCGCTGTACGTGTGAACTTATGTAATCCCATCTAGGATATCTTGGGATCAAACTAATACTTCGATGGGGGTCCGTATGTCAGGGCAAGCTTAAATGGGACGGGTCTTGCTGGATCGAGCAATGTTCCCTTTAGTCCTATAGAGGGAGCCAGAGTTTAGTTTTATGGAAATGCGAATCTGGCATCTGGCGTGTTTTTTTTTTTCTTTCTTTTTAACAAGGGAGATACCCTTGTTCTGACGATTCCTTACGACTGTCAGTAAACTTTTGATGTCTTTCAAGCCTTTAAAAAAAGAAGTTTATTTGATGTGGGGGGAGGGGAAGGGTATATACGTCTTCCTTTATCCATGAAGAGACTACTTTACAAACGATTCATACAAAACAGATAGTTCAAATATTTTTTCAGCATCGCTCTCCTAATATTCAAATGACGAAACATGTCAAGGTAATTTCTGTGGACACGGCGATTATTTGCCATTCATTGTTTTCGAAGTACCTGCGCCGCCTGCAATCTTATCTAGAAGTTTAGTTTGCTAATGCAGTGGCGAGCTATTGTTGTCAGGATCGAGTCAGATACTAGGCGTGTGTTTATCAGACAAGTTGAAGGCAAGAAGCTGACTGCAGGATCCCTTGGTCTAACTCACCTGTCCTTTGGACCAGTTTATCACACTTTTGTGTAAAACATTTCACAGCGTTTGTAGTGCTTTTTTTTTAACATATTTTATCGCCTCCAATTTTGGATAACAACGCTTCTAGATTAAAGCCTTAGGGAAAGCCAAGATATGAAAGTGAGAATGCATGACTCGTATGATGAACTTCTCATTGGACGTTGCTTCACTGGGCGTGCAAGCCTGTACTGAAACGCTTGTCATTCACGTTCAGGGGTTGCTTTCAGAGGGACCCCTCTTCTGATCTACGTGTAGCATCTTCTAGTCTGTAGAACATGTATCTCATGGAAACCTGTCGTTTTAACACGTTCAAGCTATGCAAATCAGCCCTGTACACACACACACGTGTTGAAACGAGGTGATGTGCTTATTACATTTTTGTTTGCTGCTTATGCTGTTGTCCCTCGTATGTAACGGTGTCCTCGATGATTTGCTTTGGATTGGGATTATTTAAGAGTTTACACGTATTGCATCTGAAAGTCTTAATGCGCTTTTGTGTCTTGAGTTCATTTATGTTTTGGGCTTTCATTCCTTTTGCCTTGTCGCGATTGTTTTTTGATTTTCACCTTGTGTGCCATCGAAAGAAAATGTGAGCAGTCGAATGAATCTGTCTTATTTTCGTACATGGTCAAATGAATAAATATGTTTGAAAAAATAACACCTGTTTGTGTGGTATTCTTTTTCCAATCCTGAAAACAAATGGTTTCTGTTAATTTATACAATTATTGTTGAGCACATGTGTGAGGCCAACAACTTATGATCAAAACTCCCAAGTTGTATAGGCCTATTCTTCTATATATATATTTTTTATACTCAATCGTAGAAAGGGCTTCAGTCATTCCCTAGAAACATTTTCGCTCCACTACCTAATTTGACATCTGGCCTTGTTTTGAGGAATTGAGATGGTAGGAGGCTGTCAAGTATTCTGTTTGGAGGCACTTTAATCTTCCATGAGGGGGTATCAGCCAGGGCAGCGGTATTCTTAGATGTGCTCAAGGCTGGGATCTTAGTTCTGTGTGTACCCTCACGATCACCATCTACAGATGGCAGGCTACCGAATACAAAAATACGTTTGTGTGGTACTTAATATCCATTAATGCCCATTCATTAATGCATAACAGCGTGATTGTGTTAGCCAGCTGTCTCAGCAGCCATATGACTCGGGACATCAACTCCGCTCCATGTGCTGGGTTGAAGCATGTCTCTCCAAACACTGCGCCAATCGTTTTCCCTTGGCCCCCGTTTAATTCTCTTTTTTTCCCTGTGCATGCCGTTGCCATCTTGATTCTACATTACATAACAAACAAATAACGCTCAACGTTTGGAGCGGTGGTTTTTCCTCTTCTTCTTATATATAGATCAGCGCACGCTCAATGAATTACTGAGGCTGATGACGTATTAACTACATCACTGGAGAGCGCAAAACCACTCCTCGGCAGTGGGCAGGGAGCTGAGCAGCAGAGACCGACCGAGCGACCTTGTCTGGTCGGATCCACAGTTTCGTGGCTGGTTGTGCGTGAAAGCTGCTGAAACGAACAGTGGGGTCGCGGTGGTATTGCGGTTGTTCTTCGCGGTGCATGTGCTAACTCGGGATGTTTTTCCAACAGATCTTTTAACAGAGGTGGTGCAGAGGCATAGGATACTCGTTCCCATTCCTCTCTTCCGTATGTTGGATTTGTGTGCAAAAGGAGGATCGAGGAACGACGCTCACCCAAAAAGGCGCTTGGAAAACATGAGGATTGCATGGAGCGGTCCGAACCCACGTACAGCATTGTAGGACTTTTAAGAGGTTTGTGTTTGTTCTCGAGCAAGGCTTGCGCATCGCCCGGACACATCTTGGTGGAGGATACACACGTGAATCATTTATACATGTAACATAGTTTTCTGTATTATGCATATGCACACTATATCGGACCATAAGCCGTCCATGGTGCGTGTCATTTAACGATTTCCTCAGTGCACCAAGTGCCAAATCCTCAACTGCGATGGCGAACGTGTGCAACCGCGATATCGTGCAAAAGTACATTTTCCATAAACTGTCCAAGCAGGGGTATATGTGGGAATTCGAGGACGCTGCAGCCGTTCAAGACGAGGAGGAAGGAGAGGAGGAGGAGGTGGAGGAAGAAGAAGTGGGGAATAATAGGTCGATCATCGCTCCTCCACCGACTTTGGTGAAACGATGTCGAGGAGAAGTGGGGGACGACAACGACGCCAACACCGGGCCGGAGAGCATCCCCCGTCTTTCCAAGCGGATCACGGCCCGGCACGGAGACCCGCGCGCGGCGACCCACCGGGTGCTGCGCGAGGCGGGGGACGAACTCGAGAGACTCTACCAGGCGGACTTCACCGAGATGTCGCACCAGCTGTACCTCACGTCGACTACGGCGCAGAGGCGGTTCAGGGAGGTGATCGACGAGCTGTTCAGGGACGGCGTGAACTGGGGACGGATCATCGCATTTTTCGAGTTCGGGGGTACCGTGTGCGTGGAGTGCGCCGGCGGCCAGGAGGAGGAGATGGTGGCGCAAGTGGAGCACATCGCCGAGTGGATGACTGAGTACTTGAACGGGCATCTGAACAACTGGATCCAGGACAACGGGGGATGGGTAGGTTTTAAATGTTTAACGGTTCAACGTACGTTATTACCCCCGTTATTGTCCTAGCACGCACAGAAGAAGGTGAGAGCAGAACATGCGAAACCGAACTGTACCGAGATAGCTGGTATGTTGTTGGGGCTGTCTGTCAAACGCAGCGAACCAATAGGGCGTCCTCTACTCTGTCACACCTCCCTACGTTTTTTTCCGCAGTCATCCCGCCCTTCAGTCTATGTCAGAGCCCAGCAGCTGTCTTGCTCGGTGGCTCCATTATCCCTGAAACAATAGCCCAAAAGTGATCTTGGGGGTGCAGGAAATGCTATACAATTTCTATCCCTGATCCCGATACCCGATTGGCTGAGAAAGCTGCTCAATATTCTCAGCCTGACTATTATTATAGCGCTAGGGTAGACACTCGTCAAGCGACCAAAAACCAATAATGGGCTCAGGCCCCCCGGGCACGGCTGGACAGGTCCCCGAAAACGTCAAGTAATCTGACAGTTGGTGCTTACCTACCCAGACACACACACCCACAACCCGACACACACACACACACACACACACACACACGCACGCACGCACACGCACACACACACACACACACACACACACACACACACCACACACACACACACACACACACACACACACACACACACACACACACACACACACACACACACACACACACACACACACACACACACAATCGCTCTTACTCTGTCTCTCTCACACACACATATGCACAGACGCACACATGCACACATACATACACACACACACAATCTCACACACACACACACAATCTCTCAGATAGACACACACACACACACACACTTACACTTTCTCAGACACACGCCCAATCAAAATCTCTGTCACACACACACAAAATCTCTCGGACACACACACTCACAATCACTTTCCCCACACACACACACACACACACACACACACACACACACACACACACACACACACACACACACACACACACACACACACACACACACACACACACACACACACACACACACACACAGATGTCGATGGCCCTCTTTAAGACTTTACATTTTCATCTAAGACTTCCTGCTTTCCTCTAATTGGTGTAAGACAGAAGCACTGCGCTTTAAGCCATGGCAGCTATTAAAAGGCAAACTGCCACAAAATGTGCCTCTTAATTGGCAGAAGAGCGCCTTAATGAGAACATAACGTTTGCACTGCTCGATTATTTAGCCAGGAGGAGGTGATCCGAGGCCTAATCAATGATTAATATCACGTAGTTCAACTCCAAATGGGGAAGGGGCGTTTAACATTCCCCTTGAGTCTGCCCTGGCCCTGGAGGGGGGCAGGTTGTGCCACATATCAAAGGCAGTCAACAGAGTGCCTGTGTGTGTAAAGGGGGGGGGGGGGGAGGGAGAGAGGAGGGAGGGAGTGAGGGCGGGGGAGGGAGGGAGGGAGGGAGGAAGAGAGTCAGGGACCCCCGGAAAAAGAGAACGGAGCTAATTCTAATTCCGTGGCCTGTGTTTGAATTCGAGCATGCAGCACTATACTCCTTCCTCTGTGTCTGCCTGTAGGGCGGCGATCACCGGTCTGTTGTTATGGGGGGGGGGGGGGGGTGCAGACAGCGGCTGGCGGCTGGCTAGGACGCCACTGCCTCGGCCCCGCTGTTCAATGTAGGTCACTTTGGCGGGTGTTTTCCAGCTGGTGGGAGACGGCTGGAGGATCCTTATGGTCCTCGCCATATACATCCCAGCAGAGCCTCTTAATCCAGGGGATTACAGGCAGGGGCGTCCGTCCTATCATGATGGGCCATCTTCAGTGTTTTTTTGGGAGGTATTGCTGGGTCAATGTATGGTGGTGACCATAGCCTACATTTCTTCCTTTTGTCTTTTTTTTGGCCAACACCACTATCCATGGACTACGTTGACGGTTCAATGTATAGTGATGCAATATTTGACATAATCTGACACACACACACACACACACACACACACACACACACACACACACACACACACACAACACACACACACACACACACACACACACACACACACACACACACACACACACACACACACACACACACACACACACACGCACATTATATATAGTATTGTATTTGCTCCCACAGAAATTGTGTGTCTCAACATATGCGTTGTGTAACCATCTGTTGTTTCAATCCGCTGTAACAACACGGGCGGGGGCTGGTAGGTCTAATAGTAGCGTATTGACATGTGACTGCAGAGTGGAAACTGTGCTTTATCCAGGAACCTGCTGTCCCTACAATCAGAGCCCAAAACAGGAGAGCTTGACGTTGTTGAGTCTAGGCATTACCAGTAGTATAAATACACCTTTATTTTAACTTAAGCTTCCTGAGTGGAAATAACCCGACGCCCGTTATGTGTGTAGGCGTGTGTGCGTTTATTCATCTGTGTGCGTTTGTGTTTATGCGTCTGTGTGCGATTATCCATCCGTGTGTGTATGTGTGTGCGTCCATGCGTCTGTGTAGGCGCGCGCGCGTGTGTGTGTTTTTTTTGTGTTCATGCGTCTGTGTGTAGGAGTGTGTGTGTTCATGCATCTAGGTGTGTAGGTGCGCGCGTGTGTGTGTGTTCATGCATCTGTGCGTGTAGGTGTGTGTGTGTGTGTATTTATCTCCTTGATTTTGAAACCGCTCCCATTCAGCTGTAATTACCCGAGCCTCCTTAAACACCACAGCCCTCTACCCTCTCATCGCTCCATCCCCGCCTGTACACAGGCAACCCTCCTCCTCTCCCCTCTGATAGACAACGGCGCACTTGAGAGATGGGGGCCAGGGGGAGGACTGTGGCTGAAAGTTATTGCATTGCACACAGACGTGTTATGTCTGCGTCCGCCACCACGTGCGACGGCGGCGCACCTGTGTTTATTTGCAGGGTTCCTTCGGTAAACACCAGCTGATTGGCCGGAACTGGAGGTGGTGACCGGAGCTCTGACACACACCTGACGGGAACACCTGACCTCAGGCGAGATGTTGTTCACGGCGGAGGACCACGAGATGTCCTGCGGGAGAGGGGAGGGGGGGGGGGGGGGGGGGGGGGGGTCTGCATGACAACAACAACCGTGGTGCCACAGCTTTCACAGCGTCACCCTCATATAGCATCACTGGGCTTCTTTGAGACATTTGTTATTCTTGGTTGGTGGTGATAGTGTGGCCTTCTATACACACCGGCTTTTGTGTATAATTACATAATGAAAGGGGAGAGGGGGGTCAGGGGGGGGGAGGAGAGGGACAAAGGAAGCCTGACTGAACACACCTGTGCTCTGGCTTTGATCGAGACCTTGAGAGAAGGCTTCCCTCTGAAGAACTGAGGCCGCCCTGTATCAGGTGGACTGAAGAATGTTGCTCCCTTCTACTGTAGGTGGCCCCCTAGACACGCCCCTGTTTCAGGACAGGTGGGCTTTCAGGTGTGGTTGTGTTTGTGTTGGTGTGTGTCGTGTGTCTTTCTAGTGCTTTCGGTGTATGTGTGCACACGTGTGATTGTGCATATGTGCACATGTGTGTGCGTTTGCGTGCATTTGCGTCACACACACGCGAGCACACACACACACACACACACACACACACACACACACACACACACACACACACACACACACACACACACACACACACACACACACACACACACACACACACACACACACACACACACACACACACACACACACACACACACACACACACACACACACGGTCTAGACATTGGATAGCTGCATGGGCCCCGGGCCCGTACGGACACCTCATAAGCCCAATGGGGCGCTGGAGTGGGCGGGACCTCCGGGTGTTACTATGGCGCTGTGGGCATCTGTCTGCGCCCGGGCTCACCCCCGCGCCGTGGTGGCGGCGGGGGTGGATCTGGGACAGTGCGGAAGTCATTAATCTCCATGTGTGTGACATGCCTGCCACGCATGAAAAGAGCCCGAACAACTGCTGGCTGACAGTGCTCCACCTCAGCCCATAATAGCGCAATTGAAGAGGAGCTCTCGCAACACTTTGCAGCCTATTTACTTCTCATTAAAAAGATAAAACCCACAGGAAATCTGTTGGAGACATTTAGGGACAATACTTGGAGGAGTCTCGCTTGGTAATTCATACAGTGGTGGTTTTTTTTCTCTCTCTTTCTTCCGTGCCGGCCTAATTAAAGCTTCCCAGCAACGTTACAAATGTTATTAAATATAAAATTGTCCGCCGTGATGCAGCAATGGGGAAATGTCCCAGGAAATGAGCGTCCGTCTTCCTGATGTTTAATCCGTTTACCTTTTTATTTTAGCTTCGCGGTGATACTCACTGTGGGCTGCCTAAGCCGTCGACAAATTCCCCTAGCTAGCATGTAGCCTAACACGCATGTGTTGGGGGGGGGGGGGGGGGGTAGGGGAGGGAGGTACGCAAGGATGTGCAGAGAGACAGGATCGAGGCATGCCGACATGCACACTACACAGAGGCAAACAACACTGCTCCTTGCAGTGAGGTAACAGTGTAAGCCCTAGTACACAAACAAATATCAGGCTTAAAGCCTAAAGTAAACAGCCAACCCCCATCCCACACCCACCAAAAGATATGCAAACAAACACACAAAGGATTACTTATTCCTTCTATGAAAACTTTATAGCGAACTCGGTTGGGAATGCAAACCCTTTGCGTCAGTGTAGCATTACAGCGCTAGAACATGGACAGAAAGTCCATGGCAATGAAAAAAAACAAAAACGTGTCCGGTTCCAAAACCTCCTGGAATTTGCCTCCTTCCCAAGAAGGACATAATGTCCCCGCTTGTGGCCCAAGAGTTTGCTAATGGAGAGTGTGAAACATCAGAGGAGCTGGAGCAAGCCCAAAACTGCCCCCCTCTTTCCCGCTCCCTAATGTCCCCTTTACTGTACCCCTTCTCCCGGGTGAGGCTGATGGTCACCCACCATCTGCCACCAGACCGCCCCCCCCACACCACACCACACATGTAGTCTCAGAAAGACTTCATTGTGACCCAGCCAGCCAGCCAGCCACCCAGCCAGCCAGCCAGCCAGTCAGCCAGATAAGCAGACAGGCAGACAGCCAGCAAGACGGTCAATCAGCCAGCCAGTAGGCCAGCCAGCCAGATAAGCAGACAGGCAGGCAGCGAGCAAGACGGCCAGTCAGCCAGAGAGATAAAGTCAGTCAGTCAGGCAGACAGACAGACAGCTCCGCTCTCAGCTCCATTCCTTGCCCTGGATACTGTTTTTCCAGTGAGGCGGGGATGGATGTTTTGGGTGGAGGTGGTGGTGAGGAGGGATGGAGCTCCCCTCAGCCACAGATGTCTTTGAGATACTCGTCCCGTAACACATAGCACATGTTGGATTTTAGACGTTTAGCTTTTCATTAGGAGAGGGAAAGTTCATTTTTTTCGAATCCAGCCATCCCACTTCAACACATACAAAATGTTTTATTCATCGTTCGGGCTACATACCACAGACTTAACAACGCATGCTCACATTTTTTAGACAGCCGCTGTAACCTTTGTTTTTGCTCAGCTCTTTGACAAGACACGCCTTGCTTTGGTGTGATGTTTACACTTTATCAAACATTCCACCCATCCAACTGGAACGTCCCACAACATTCGCCTTAGATGTGATCAGGTGACGTGACATTTACTAAAGACAACAAAGAAAATAACAACCACCATAACGGCTTATTATAAAGATATGGGCCGACCTCATGATACGATACAACACATCTGTTTACTATGGGCTACAGCTCTTAGCCCATGGTACCTCTGTGGACCGGTAGGGTGTGGACGTGTGTGTGTGTGTGTGTGTGTGTGTGTGTGTGTGTGTGTGTGTGTGTGTGTGTGTGTGTGTGTGTGTGTGTGTGTGTGTGTGTGTGTGTGTGTGTGTGTGTGTGTGTGTGTGTGTGTGTGTGTGTGTGTGTGTGTGTGTGTAGGCATGTTCCTTTGTGTGTGTGCGTGTGTGTCTATATCTGTGCGTGTGTGTGTGTGTCTATATCTGTGCGTGTGTGTGTGTGTCTATATCTGTGTGCGTGTGTGTGTGGGCCAACCCTGTCCCATTAGCCTCCCCACGCCCGTCCTGTGTGTGTATTTCTGGGTCTTCCCCTCCTAGGGCCTTGGGAATGACTGCCAGGACAGGAGATAAATTATCAACACAAGCTGGGTGTTTCTTTCCTGAGTGGTCAGACCATGGGTGCGGTGCATTTGTATTCCCCGATGGACGACATTTTCCTTAGATTTGTTTGACTTCTTTACTGCAGTCTTTGTTCACAAACCAATGCAGCAGACTGAAAGTCTACTGCTTTGGCACATGTGTGTCTGCATGCATCTGTGGCTTTGTCTGCGTCGTTCTCTGCATGTGCATCCGTATGTGCATCTGTATGCGCGTCTGCTTTGTGTGTCCACGTGTGTTTGTCTATGCGCGTGTGTGTCGTCATGTGTGTCTGCAGATTGTGTCTGTGTTTTTGTCTATGTGTGTGTGTGCGTGTCCATTGTGTGTCTGTGTGTTTGTCTATGTGTGTGTGTGTCTCCATTGTGTGTCTGTGTGTTTGTCTATGTGTGTGTGTGTCTCGATGTGTGTCTGCATGTGTGTGTGTGTGTGTGTGTGTGTGTGTGCGTGCGTGCGTGTGTGTGAGAGAGAGAAAGAGCGATTGTGTGTGTGTCTGTGTGTGTGCACGCGCGCGGCACTCTCAATTATATTCATCTCTCTGTGAGTCTCGTTTTTTTTTTTTTTTTTTTAATGGAAGCAATATCCCATTTGTGACCCTGTAACGCTTTGTGGATTTCATCTTCGTAATTGGGCGCCTTCATTACTTTGTGTTGCTAACGTGTCCGCTCTCGGACCTGTTTTCGACCGCCCGTTGTTCCGGTAAACAGATCAACGGTAAATAATACATTGGGCCACAAACTCAGATGCTAAACGCAGAACAAAACCCCAAGGACTGTGTACCTCCCACAAGCACGCACGCGCACACAGGCATGCACGTGCGCGCGCACAACACTCACACACACAAGGACAGACAGACGGAAAGAGAGCCAGACGGAGAATCACACAGAAAGACACACGGACAGACGCACAGACACATATCGTCTATCCATATATATATATATAAATATATATATGATTGCATGTCATGCATGCAAGTAACACACGTATCCACACACACGCACACCACACACACACACACACACACACACACACACACACACACACACACACACACACACACACACACACACACACACACACACACACACACACACACACACACACACACACACACACATCCAGTATGTGCAGGCGATTACCACGAGACCTGCCGTTCAGTGTCAGGTAACAGGAGAGATCCTGAAAAATGCAGGGACATGCGAGAGGCAGGCTAAATATAGGCAGCACCTCCACGGCGTGTCCCATGGGCTTCCCTAATTGTCATATTATTCAAATCTCCTTATTTTGGTTTCCGTTCATCCCTGTCCCCTATAAAACGCTGGCCGCTCTGAGTCTATATTGGGGGATGTTTCAAATTAAATTGGAGGCGGGGGTAAAAAAATGAGGTTTCCCCACCGCTGTCGGTCGTAGCATTTGTAGTGGATAATAAGGAGTCTACAGAGACACCAGTTGACTTTGCCACTAGGCAAGCCCTTGGAACATCTATGTTATATTAAATAGGGCAAGGTTAAACGGTTTTTACCCCTTTTCAAACAACTCTGGGTATTTCGGGATAAGCCCTCAAAGGCTTTTAAATAGACTCCACATTTATAACTTATAATTTCAAACTTTACTTCTGCTATTAGAATTTGTAAATGGCTGCCCCAGCATCAGCCTAAAGCAGGGCTGGGAGGGGGGGGGGGAGGCGTTGTCCAGCATTGGATTTAGTTTATGTACATACAATGTGCGCAAGGCCAGGCAAACATTGAACCGGATGTATTGGTGTGAATCAATTACCTCCTGCCATCACAATGGCTGACTAGAACACACACACACACACACACCCACACAGACACACGCCCACGAACACACACAGAGACGTACGCAGAAACGGATGTGGTGGTGTGAATCAATAATGCTGTGTTGTCACAGGGTGACATGTGAGCTGTGGCAAAGAGCAGATGGCCCCGGGGTGCCTAGCTTCCTATTAGCTATGCCATACGACCACACACACACACACACACACACACACACACACACACACACACACACACACACACACACACACACACACACACACACACACACACACACACACACACACACACACACACACACACTACGATGCCCTCTGGGATTTCCCTATGCAACCAGCAGCAGCCCTGGCCATTAACAAACAACATGCCATTATTTGCTAATCCCTGAAATGCTGAGTACATCCTCCTCTGCCCACCCCAGTCCCTCCCTACCCCAATTCCCCCGTCTCCCAAAAAAATAAATCCCCCAAACATGATGGCTAAGATAATAGTAAATAGATTTCTCATGTGTTATTTATTGAGGTGCAAGGAGCTGCAGGTTCTGGTACTCTGGTTCTAATCCCAGCCCCCGGGGTGACGAGGGGGTGCGGGGGACTAACAGCCCACCAGAAATCTGATCTGCTCAGCCATCAGTGGATGCAGGGTGAGGCCAACCCGTGCCTCAGATATCTTTTATTTTTTTCCACTGGGCGGCATCGATCGAGAACTTCCCCTCCTGATTCATGATGGCTCTCTTTGAAAGGAACACCCTCCTCCTCCCCGCCCTCATTGATAGATCTCGGCCGAAACGCTGCAGAACGGCACGCTCTTTAGTGAGCAGCCACAGACCTACTGATGCAGTTTTGACCGTGAAATCTCCTTGGCTGGAACCATGTTTTAGCACATTTCAGCCCGTGCTGACTGTGTGTGTGCCTGTGCCTGTGTGTGTGTTTGTGTGTGTGTGTGTGTGTGTGTGTCTGTGTATATGTGTGTGTGAGTGTGTGGTGTGTTTTTTTTAGTCTGTGTGTGTGTGTGTGTGTTTGTGTAGTGGATCTGTGTGGATGTATGTGTGTGTAGTATGTACTGTGTGTCGTCCCCCCTTCCACCCTCTCACACTACAACCCCCCCCCCCCCCCATGCCTCCGCCCATGTCTGGGAGACACCTTTGATGGCGGCTGATTGGTTCTGAAGCGAGAAGCAGCCCGTGATGTAGTGAAGGCGCCAGCTCACACAGCGAAAGACTTCTTCTTCTACCGAGCATGCCTGCTGCTTTTGGGGAGAAAGAAAAGGTCTTTCAACCTCAACTCAGCTTCAATGAAACCCTCTGCCGCCCGTGACCCCATTTTGTGTCCCAGTGATGGCTTCTTATCTACTGCATAATGGTATAGCTGCCAACACAATACGACTACATACAACCGTTGTTGCAGGGGACACACAACCACCGCGGTGAGACCGACTGACACCGAGGACGGAGGCGTGTGGTGGGTTTTATGGGCTGCGAGGCTGAACACAGGGGCTTTAATTGTTGTTTGGTTGTCATATTTACTTCCAACAAAGTGACGAACGGTTAAGGCAAAAAAAACGGAACCAGTGAAATGTCTCACATGACAGATTTAGTTTGGGTCGTTCTGTTTTGTTTGGCTTTTTGACACAAGGCTAATGAATGACGCTCTGTGTGTTGCCGGGACGCGCTTGTGTCTTAATGACTTGCTAAGGAGGATTATTTATGTTCTGTGATGTGTGATGTGTGTCTGTGTGTCCTGTTTTTCGGGGTGCTCATTTCCACTTTATAGTGCAATATAGCAAATGTGAGGGACGTGTCTAGACTGGGTTTACATCCATAAATACAGCCACAAGAAGCGAACCCATGCTGTAATTAGACTGTTAAAGTTCCTCATTCATCTGAATGGACGTTTAATGGATGAGCTTTATGGGTTACAAACACCCAAAAGTGTGTATATTTTATCCCGGGCGAATCGATATGGTTTGGGCAACGGGCACTTAAGAAGCTAATCAATAGAAAAGAGGATTGGGGGGGGAGAGGCTTGATCCTGCCATCAGCCGGGGGGACCAGAAGAAAGAGCAACGACGCACATGGAGAAATGAATGGTGGTTAAAGTTTACTAGAGAAATGGGTCAAACGTCAGCTAGTCCGACCTGCCTGTCATCTGATTGTCAGCTGAGAGATCAGCTGCATGGAGAGGAGAGGAACAGCTGAACGGAACTGGAAAATAAAACAACGGGTGTTATGGTACAAGGATGGAAAGACATAACCTCAACCATGTGCCAAGTGAGGGCTAAATAATTAAAAACAAATGTGTCACCTCATTGTCAGCTGATGGCCAACACTATGAAGGCTGTAGACAATATTTCTGATGCAATATTATTAACAAATATAACAAAATATCTTTTCTGAGAAAAGAGAGAATGGCCCAAACCCATCTATAAACTGGTCCCTGGTTCACATCCCAGTCCTATAATTAACACAATAGAAGATTCAGGACCATTCATCAGGACCGGCATTGCTCGTGCACACACACACACACACACACACACACACACACACACACACACACACACACACACACACACACACAGAAGGTCACCCGTCTACAATGTGCCACACGTCTTTGAAATAGATCCACAATGAGCCATTATTAAAGTACCCCACCATGACATGACGTTATGGATAGGCCCAAGGTCATTATGAGTCAGAAGAAGACACAAATAACCCCGAAATACACAAAGCACATCTGCAAAGAATGAACAGTAGGGACGAGGGTGCGTCAGTTCTTAACTGGGCAGTATAACAGCCAAGGCCAACGCTTTGACCTTTCAATGAAACCCAGCCCCACCCCCAGAAGGTCATAGAATACCCACACTCCAGAGTTCACCTGGACTCTGCACCCTTACTCTCCTAAAAGCACCCCTCTTACGCCCTTATTGTATGTACGTCCGGGCCCTTAAAAAAAACACTAGCATTGTTGGTATCTTATCCCAGCTACCCTGTTGTATACGGGGAAAGGGTTAACCAAGCAATTGTAAATGCTTAGCACTCGTTTCTAGGAATATCTATAGTCTACTGTACCGACAGCGATATATTGTTCCTCTTTCTTCGGAAAAAAAGTGGCTTTTGATCAAAAAAGCATCTGCTAAATGCCCTGAATGTTAAGGTAAACGTAGTAGAGGATGCTAGACCCGTGTTTCCGGTTTCATTACATAACGACGATTATCCACGGTTTCCCGGCTTGCCGACCGCACCACAGTGTTGGCGGTTCGAGAAGGGGGGGGGAGAAGCTATCCGAGGCTGAGAGCAGCTCATGCGAAGGGCTCTCAGCCCCGCCGAGCACAGTGCAGTTGTTTGTCTCGCAACGGCAACCTCATTCCAGACATTCCCTCGGCCGCCCCCGCCGCACCGCCCCCCCACACTCTGAACCTCAGTCTGAGGGGAAAATCAGCTGGTTGTCTCACGGGGGTCAATGAACTCTCCCCACCCGAGCGGAAGGGGACGGCGTGTGGTGGAGGGGGGGGAGAGAACTTTTGCACGTCGAAGACTATAGTTAAGAAGGTCTTCGACGTGTTTGTTGTTTGGTTTGGTTTCTCTCAAGACGAAGCGCATGATTTGGTAAATATCGAAGGGGATTCGGACAATGTGTGTGTGTGTGTGTGTGTGTGTGCGCGTGTGTCCTGAGTTTGAATTACGAAATATGGGTTTTTTGCTGCTTCTTCTTCTGCCCCTCTTGCTCCCCCATGACCTCATCGCTGTAGAAAAAGAGAAACTTGGTCGCGCATTCCAATTTTTTTTTTTGCTCTCGAGAGCTGCCTCTCCCCACAACACATGAGACTGCTTGAACCTCAGTTCTGTTCTTTGCTCCGTTGAAGATAAGTGGAGAAGATAAAACCACCGTAGGCTGACTGTGACAAGATACGGTGAGAGTGGGAGCAAAACAAAATCAGCCCGCCACTCACTTCAAAGCAGTGGGGGGCCGATCCTAGAACACATTATTGTTTTTGTTTTTTAACTGACATAAGTAGTCATCCGAGATAGCTCACCTCCTCCCTGAACTGCACCGAGACTTTTTCTCATTAACATGGGCATACAGAACTCTATACAGAACCTGAAACCGGGCCCGACACACACACGTGCACACAGAAAGGATGCACCCATGCACACACACACGCACGCACGCACACACACACACACACACACACACACACACACACGCACGCACGCACGCACGCACGCACGCACGCACGCACGCACGCACGCACGCACGCACGCACGCACGCACGCACGCACGCACGCACGCACGCACGCACGAACACACACACACACGCACAGAATCATGTAAACTTCTCTGTCTTGTTGCCAAAACTGGTAAGCTTTTATTATAGGCTACCCCGTGCTCCAAGATGTCTGCAGCATGAAAGAGGAGAGTGTATGTGATGTAGTGGCTGTCGAGCTTTGATCTCCCCAATGCTTTCTAACCCCACTGGTC
>OLKM01000450.1:162500-180000 GCA_900291075.1 Melanogrammus aeglefinus
GAGAGGAGGGGTCGATGGACGATCCCCCCAGAGGCACGAGGGCAAAATGCGACCTTCAAGGCCCGCTGAAGGGGCTTCTGCCACCGCCGCGCTTGCTGAAACGTCTGCAGTCTATTGTGTCTGCGAGAGGATGCTAGCTGTGTGAGGAACGGTTTCCCGGGAGTTGATTCCGATCAATAGTGACAGAGGGAAAGACAGGGAACGAAAGATGGACGCGTTGATGAAAGCTAGGAAGGAAGGGCGAAAGATAGAAATCAGGAATGAGCAGGGGATGAGAAGGGTTGCAGGCGGGTTGCTTCAGAATCGATGAAGACAGAGGGGAAGAAGGGGAGGAAAAAAGGACGGATAGAAGGAGGGCAAGGAGGAAAGAAAGGAAGAAAGTTATAAATTAGTTATTAGGGAGAAAGGAATGCCTTATGTGGGCAGAGGATTGCAGATGGTTGCTTTGATGGAAGGAAAAAAAAATATGGATTCCATTACTATGACGCTATCTATTACTTTTCCCAGTCACTTTGGAGTGGGGGTATAATACTGAGTTTAATTAAAGTCCAGGCCTATCTGTGAACCGCAGTTAGCCATCAAACGAGTGGGGCGGTGACTGGCCGTATGTACAATACAACATACAGCCTTGCTCTGGGGGAACAAGGAGGAGAAGGGAGGAGATTGGAGGAGGAAGGAGGCTCAGCTCCGTGGCGAGAACAACACTCAAGCCACAACACCGACTTTAATTAGTGGTTGAACTTTAACCCACATCCCTTTCTCTCCCTCTCCTCTCCCCCTGTGTGTGAATGGAGGAGCTCTCTTGTTGCCTGTAATTACCCCACAGAAATGTCCCTCAACAGAGTTCATCGTCTAATCATTTTTTCCTTTTCATACAGTTTCATGCCAAAGCACCCCTTGGATGGTTTATAGCACAGAGAAATGAGTCCTTATTTCCTGCGTCCAAAAGGCCAAGGATATCATCTACAGTGGCCAAGGGGACACGCTGAAGAGATCGGCCAATGCTAGGAATGTCCTGCCCTTTAGGGACGAACCGGGTCATTCCCAGTCCAGACCAGAATAGTTTACACAGTCAATGCCCCCTTCCACTGGGGAGAGACGGAGGATAAACACTGCCACTCGGTGTGACCGACAAATCAGAGCCCGGGACTCTCACTCCCGCTGGGGCAAAAAGCAAATGCGTGGCTTCCATACTCGGTAACCATGACAGGCTGGGAAAACAAGAGGCCATCGCACGGTGGATGAGCGTGGGATCCTTTCGTCTCTTCTTCTTCGTTTGATATTTGTACACTGTTCAACCTCTGTCTCCGTCTCTGTCGGGTGCTTCCATCTCTTCTTCTACTGATTCTCTTCTTTTGGTCTTTATTTGTACACTGTAAAACCTTCCTCTATCTCTGCCTCCTTGGGGTCCTCCCATCTCTTCTACTGATTCTCTTCTTTCGGTCTTTATTTGGGTTTGTCCTGTCTTTTCCCCTATTACTTCTTGGTATTCTTTCATTATTTATTGTGTGTACTGTAAAACCTTTCTCTCTCTGTCTCCTTGGGGTCCTCCCATCTCTTCTCCTACTGATTCTCTTCTTTCGGTCTTTATTTGGGTTTGTCTTGTCTTTTCTTCTATTACTTCTTGGTATTCTTTATTGTGTGTACTGTAAAACCTTTCCCTCTCTCTGTCTCGGTGTGATCTTGAATCTTCTTCTACGACTTTCGTTCTTTTTTCATTTTGGTACTATAAAACCGGTCTCTCTTTATGTCTCCAAGGGGTTTATGGTGTGGTGATGTAAGAATTCAGGAATGGGGAAAATTCAGCAAAGCTGGTCTGAAGGGTTATTGGTGTTGTTTTGTATTTCTCCTCCTGATATTGGTTTCTAGGCTTTTTACGACTGACCTACTGGGGCTTCTATTCGAAAAGCTATTAAAAGTGAAGGTTGGTTTACACAAAGTCCTCTTGAATGGCGTAGTGTTGAAATACCGTAGAGAAGATGACCTTGGCTAGATGGCCGAGGCCTTCACCTGCAGCAGATGGCAGATGTTCAGGTGAAGGTCAGTGTCAGGGTCTGTGGAGGATTCAAGAAGTATTTTGTTAACACAATGTGATTGCCAATGGTTTCCTTCTTTTTTTCCAATTCCCCCCAATGGATGTTTTTGCCATCTGCCCAATTTTCCTCTTGTTCTACTTTTCTTTTTACTTTTCAGCTGCGTGGCAGATGCTTTGATCAAAAGCAAGTTACAGTGAACTCAGTTGCACGTCAATAAGTACCAGTAGCATTCAGTAGCTAGGAGGGGGGGGGGTGGGGGGGAGCTAATTCCACACAGACCTAAAACACAGAGGTCACAAGCTATACCTAGGGTACCTAGGGAAAGTATCGAGCTGGATTTGCCCAGGCCAAGATATCGTGTGTATCTTCACTGCCCCCGTTCTCGTAGTTAGCAATGATTGACTCTTGCTACAAGCCCACTCCAACAGAGTTTTCCCCAGTGTAGCAGGGGGTAGGAGGAGTGTCGGGGAAACTAAGGGAGAAAGCTATCAAGTGCTGCCTTGGACTTGTTCAGGTTTGGGATCGAAGTGGATGTCAGATGGAACAGCATTGTACAGTGCAGAAGCTGTAGATGAGAAAGAACGGAATCTCACGGTGTCGAAGCTGCTGTACTTGGAGCTGCCGAGATGTAACGCCCTGTCTTTGAGAATGTTGGAAGACGATGTTGACATTGTTGGGGATCACACCCCGTAGTAGATCTTCCAGACGAGAATCACGACGTATCTCTCGCGGCGACGCCGCAAGGAGTAGAGATCGAGCCGCTTGAGTCGATCCCAGTAGCGGAGGTTTGTGTAGCCCGCTATTTTGCCGTTGGATGGAATCAACCATGATGATGTCGCACAGCAGGTGCGGTGACCAGACAGAACAGCAATACATGATGACGGAGCGGGCGTAAGTCTCTTGTGGAGCAGCATCATAGTCTCTCTATCCCTGGTGGAGAAAGTCCTCAGTACCAGTCAGCTTTACCAGAGGCTTCGGCTGACTTTTTGGGGATGTGTTGGCGCCATCGCAGATCCTTATCGATGTACACACCAAGGTCTTTTACAACGTCTTCTGAGGAGATGGATTTCCCAGAGGGTAAGGTGTAGGGTTGCTTCAGATACTGTTTTGTACCCTGGTGCAGAAGTTGAAATTTGCCTTCATTCATTTCCATGTTGTTGCTAGTTTCCCAGCGGACTACTGCATGCAGGACTTCTTGGAGAAGCGTGCTGTCCGATGGGGAGTTGATGTTCACACTATCCCCGTGAATCCAATTAAAGAAATCCTGGTCCGTTTTCCAGCATCGGGGGTGAGAGTGAAACGCGAGTGGATGCCGATAGGGCAGGGGGGGAGGGAAAGTGGACGCAGAAAGAAAGAGAAGGTGAACGAGAGAGAGAGCGAGGGAGAGAGAGGAGAGAGGAGAGAGGAGAGAGGAGAGAGAGAGAGAGAGAGAGAGAGAGAGAGAGAGAGAGAGAGAGAGAGAGAGAGAGAGAGAGAGAGAGAACGATAGAGGAGAGACTGTCAGAGTGAAAGTGAGACGGTTCAGAGTGTTTTCCACACCACTCACGTGTTCCCATGCCCGGGTCAGTGGCACGCCTGTGGGAGGCCTCCAGACCACTGGAGCGCACAGTGGAGCAGCACGACCTGGTCTCATGATGACCACAACCTGACCCTGTTCTCACACACTCACACACACACACACACACCGACCACACACCACACACAACACACACACACACACACCACACACACATCACACAGCACACACATCACAACACACAACACACACACACACCGGCGGCGGCTAACCCTCACTTTTCAAAACCACTCACACTCGGCTCACCCTTGTACACTTGTGTTTGTTTACTTCATCCATCCTCCTCCAATCAGCTGTCTAAGAATAAGTGAAGCTCCCAATAAGTGGAGAAAAACAAGGTGCCTTCCATGTGACACCCATGGATGGTAATTCTCCACCGACGTGAGTAGGGTTGCCCACCGTGTCTGCGTGACTCGGGCCCCTCGGCCCCTTCTGCTAGCGGAAACGCGGCCCGTCACCTGACCGGGCGTCTGGTTGTTTGATGCTGGCTGGGTTTCAGCTTCCACAGCTCATGGAAAAAGCAAAAAAATTGATGGAACGGGAGTTGTTTGTTTTTTTTACATGAGGAGATCTACTGTGCATTTCATCTCAGTGCTGAGGTTTGGCTAAGGTCGCCTGTTTCTAAACGTATTAAACCCTCATATGGTTTCACCAGCGGTGAGAGGCGGAGCGACCATTGAATGAGCACATATCTTTGGGCTTACTTTTAAATTCATTAATTAGCTTCTTTTTTTTCTTGAATGGGGAACTAATTAAAAGTTGGAACAGGAGGAAGTGGCCTGGTGGTTAAAGCATGTTTTCCCGGTGGGGTTTGAAGAACACACAACTGCCAGGTCGGGGGGGCTCAGAAGAGAGGGGCCCTGTGAAACACAGACAGAGGAAAGTGCTGATCCTCTGTCCCACTCGGCCCTAGCCTCAGGAATTCAGGAAAATCAACAGAGGAGAGCCAGGAGATGTTTCCAAATTTTCCACGGCTGCTTTAGAAAAGGCCATCCTTTTTTGTTTGTTCCTGCAGTCGTTTGCTTTGTGGCAGATGAAGGTGTATCCATTTAATTGTGACACTTTGAAAACGATAGATAAAACGGGTGACAACCCGCTTTCCCCGTCCCTTTATCAAGGTCAATCCGTGCGAGTGGTATCACTGCAAACAGAATCAAAACAAAACACATAATTACCATAGGCAAATTTAACCTTGGAGTAAATTAAGACTGGAATTGGCGTAATTACCAGGGGCAGTGACACAGTAATGCGATGGCAACGAATTAAACCAAACAATCCCCCCATTGTTCACCACATGGCTCAGGTTACCCGCGTTAAAAGCGTATCGAGTCACAAAAAAAACAACAGCCCGCGCATTTTCGAGCTTTTTTTGCTGCCAGTACTTACTAATGTGATTTAGGCTGTTATGGAAAAAGTGGAGTCTGAGATTTTGATAGGTTCCTTCCCCCCCCACTGACGACAAGCAGCAGCACACAACTGATCGGCATCGAGTCTTTCTTTCGTCCTCCAGAGCGCTACCCTTTTCTGCGCCCCCCAAAACTCCAACCCCAAAGCTCACATTCCGATCTTCTGTGAACAGTTTACTTTAACAGCAGCTCTGCGAAGAGCCAATCTACTTCAATGTCTGTGTTCGTCTCTGTGTGTGTGGGTGGAAATGTGTGTGTGTCAGTGTGTGTGTGTGTACACGTCTATGTGTGTGTGGAAATGTGTGTGTGTAGGTGTGTGTGTGTGTGTGTGTGTGTCAGTGTGTGTGTGTGTGTGTGTACACGTCTATGTGTGTGGAAATGTGTGTGTGTATGTGTGTGTGGGTACACGTCTATGTGTGTGTGGAAGTGTGTGTGTTTGTGTGTATGTGTGTGTGTGTACACCTATGTGTGTGTGTCTGTGTGTGTGTATGTGAACATACATCCATCTGTGTTTTGGGGGGGGGGGGGGGGGGATAGAGGCGGTGCATTCCAAGCGCGACAGCTTCCTGTCCAGCTGTTCCACTGCCAAGGCCGTTGCGTCTGCATTTCCTCTAGCAGACAGAGACGCGTTCCGAACACACACACCGAACGCACACCGAACGCACACCGGACGCACACCGAACGCACACCGGACGCACACCAGACGGCAGCGAGGGAAGAATGTGGCCGCACACTGCCACGTCCCTACTGGCAGTAGGGACTATCTATATATATATATATATGCCCACATGTATCGGAGATGTAGGCTGGGGGGATGTAGGTAGTAGTAGTAGTATATATAGATGCGTTGTGTTGATGTAGGCAGTATTAATATACGTTTTGATGTTGTGTTGATGCAGGTAGATATATATATATATATTTGTGTAGGAGTATGCACGTGAATAGGATCTGCATGCTGCTGGGTCTGAGCATAACGTGTTCAGTCGGAGGTGGGCTGGAGGGGGGGGGGGGGGGGCGGGCAGCCACACATTTACATCCCCTGTCTTTGTTTCCCTCTAGACATGCACATGCAGTGAGCTCACGCACGCAGACACACAGGATTGTCATGTACCTCCAGACGCACATACAGCACTAATTACACAACACACTCACCGTATTAAATATATATTGCTCGCAGCGCTTTACTATATGGACTACATTTATATTATAGAGAATGTAATCAGACTCGTTCGTCAGAATGCATCCCGGCGAATCCGTGCAAATGCTAATTCCGAGATGCTTTGAGAGAGTTGTAGTACTGTAAAATGGTAGATAAACATAAATATACCATAACCTTGGCTGATAAAAGACAGTTTTGCCGTGTCCCGAATGCTGCGGCAGTTTTAAACACAACAATGTCTCCCCATCATGACAAATTGATTTAACAATGACCTGAAACCCCACAATTTCTGCCCAAAACATTTTTATCCTCCCTACACAATCCTCCAGCATTGTGTTGTGATGTCCCGATGCACAAGCGATATAAATCCTTTTAGGATGCACTTAAACATAGTGCTGGCTGCGAAGACTGGCCATAAACAGACCAAACAAACATTGACAGCACAAAAACATTCAATTGTATTTAATGTTTCCTTGTATACTATTTACCAAACGTGTGCACACACGCATCAACAGAAACACACGTGCACACAAACACACACACAGGGATGGTGGTGGTCGACTCATTCTGAGCGCTTTGCTCAAGGTCACCTGCTATGTGAGCTCAATGTCGCCTTTAAATGTTACGGCTCAATTCTACTTCTGTCTCAAACCGCCTGCCCCGGATACACCGTGGGTTTCTGTGCCTACGCCTGTATCTAGGGTTCTGCGTCCGGTCCTGTGGTGACATTTCCGTCACAAATAGACCCACGACAACTATCCCACATGGAAGTATGAACACAGCGTTGCTGTTAATATCCTTGGCTCAACCCGTCTGTTCTCTCTCTCTCTCTCTCTCTCTCTCTCTCTCTCCCTCTCTCCCTCTCTCCCTCTCTCTCTCTCTCTCTCTCTCCTCTCTCTCTCTTCTCTCTCACTCTCTGCTCCTGCTCTCCCTCTCCCTCTCTCTCCTCTCTCCCTCTCTCTCTCTCTCTCTCTCTCTCTCTCTCTCTCTCTCTCTCTCTCTCCTCTCTCTCCCCTCTCTCCCTCTCTCTCTCTCTCTCTCTCTCTCTCTCTCTCTCTCTCTCTCTCTCTCTCTCTCTCTCTCTCTCTCTCTCTCTCTCTCTCTCTCTCTCTCTCTCTCTCTCTCTCTCTCCACTAGGAGTCCTTCGTTGGAGCTGTACGACAGACAGCGGGAGTCGGTGTTCAGCTGTGCCTGGCCCTCCATCAAGACCGTGTTTTGGCCTGGCCCGCGCTCGGCGCCCGCAAGCCTACCTCACCATCGGCGCGTACCTCACTCAGAAGTGAAGAGCAAGAAGAAGAGTCGTCTCTCTCTCTCTCTGTCTGTCTGTCTGTCTGTCTCGGTCTTTTCCTCTCACCTTGACACTTCTCTCTCCCTCCCCCTTCCCCAGACCTGTGCCGCAGTTGCTCTCCCCCCCTCTCTCTCCCCCCCTCTCTCTCTCTCTCTCTTCTCCTTCTCCTCTCTCCCCTCTTTCCTTTCAACGCCGCCCGGCCTTCCTCCGAGACGCTCCTTCAAGAACCACAAAACCCTGCCTCTCTCTCTCTCTCTCTTTCTCCCCCCCTCTCTCTCTCTCTCTCTCTCTCTCTCTCTCTCTCTCTCTCTCTCTCATCATCAAAGCTCAGCCCAGGAACTCCCTCCCTTCCGCTGCGTCCCTTCCCCCCCCCTCTCCCCCCTCCGACCACCTCCTCCTTCTCCTCCTTTCCAAACAAAGACAAGGGAGGACGGAGCGAGGAGGAGACGAGCGAACAACGGACGGGAGTTGGAATGTCCCGTCAGAAGGAGGACACTCCTCGTTTATATAATCAGAGAAAGTTTGGACCCGGGCGGGCGAGCGGATGTTATGTTGAAACAATAACACACACACACACACACACACACACACACACACACACACACACACACACACACACACACACACACACACACACACACACACACACACACACACACACACACCTGCACAAAGAAGAAGAAAAAAGCAAACAAAAGGAAGTGCACAGTGTGTCTGGGTTTCGCCTGCCTGCTTTTTCGTACTGGTCGTAGCATGCAGCTTTAGGTGTTAGCGTTAGAGACATAGTTTTGCATGTGGCGATGGTTGGCGAGTAGGGAGAACTACAACTCGCATTGGGAGGAGGTCAAGGGGGGTGGAGGAAGGATATTTGTGGTGGATGTTGGGGTGAGGGTGAGGGACGGTGGGGAGGGAGGGGAGAGGTTGAAGGGTGATGACAATCATCATATACACTCCAGAGAGGAAGCCAGACACAACCAGCCCCCCCCCCCCCCCCCGCGCCGCCTCCCTTCCCGCTTCAGTATCCCAACTTGTTAGGGTGAAGAGCCCCCCCCGTTTGAACTGTGGACTCCTGTTACCAGCCCCCCCCCCATCTTAGTCGTCCTTCAAAGCAGTTCCTTCCCACACCAGCTGCTCAGAATGTATAATGGAGAAGGAGCAACTGCATGGAGTGTGTGTGTGTGTGTGTGTGTGTGTGTGTGTGTGTGTGTGTGTGTGGTGTGTGTGTGTGGTGTGTGTGTGTGTGTGTGTGTGTGTGTGTGTGTGTGTGTGTGTGTGTGTGTGTGTCTGTGTCTGTGTGTGTGCATTGTAAACAGCTTTTACTCCTCAAGTACCGTCTGCAGCGTTGGAAGCGATGCGGACCAGAGAGCCCCTGGTCACACACACAGACCGAGGCCGACTCAGCTTTCAAACTTTTATAGAAAAAAAAAAAGAAAAAGGCTGCTTCGATTATCGATTATTGATGATGACGGTGTGATCAGTTTAATTTCATTTCCTGTAGCGGGGAGGGGGGGGGGGGGGGGGGTTGGTTGGGCGAAGTAGCAAAGAACTTTTGGATTCAAAGAGGTTAGAGGAGGAGCCGATGGAAGAGGAAAGGGTGGAGGGGAATGGTTGGCCCAAAGACATTTTATACTGGGGAGCTCGGAGCTTCACGATGTGCAGCCCGGTGGAGGGGAATGGGTTCCGACGGGGGGAGAGAACGCGGGGCTAACTCACCACGAAACGCCGCCGCCTTTGAAGAAACGGAGAGACACGGCCAAACCGAGTAGGACACCGCGAGTGGAGATCAGTGAATAACCGCGTTTGGCAGAGCGCGAGGAGACAAGGAGCTGATCAAAGCCGCAGAAATGGAGGAGAGAGGAGAGGATGGGTTGTGTGTTTGACGGGGCTGCTCACAGAGTCCTCCCTCCTTTCCTTCCTTCCTTCCTCCCCTCTCCTCTCCTCTCCTCTCCGCCAACGTCCACCCCCCTGGTTGAGGAGTACGAGGCCTTCCTCTGCCCCACGTTGAAGGACAAAGGAAATTCTTACCCTGCTGACCAAGTGTGGAAGTGGTGGTTAACCCTTATCCGGTGACAAAGCGCTTTCCTCCCAACCCGGACTCTCTCCCACGGAACCCCTGTGTTTGTTCCGCCGCTGTCGGCTAAGTTATTTATTTTTCTGCCCCACTTTTCAATTTCCTGTTTGTGTTTATCTCGTCCGCATGTGGTCAGACTCCGTCAGCCACAGCCGTGAACGAGCTGTGCCGCCAGCCCCCCCCCCCCCCCCACCGGCCCCCCCATGTCCCATCGGGCTCTGAAGACGTTGTCGTCGTCGTCCCCCCCCCTCCTGTAAGCAAACAAAGAAGTACAACACAGCCATCTTCAGGACGGTTACAAACTGTTCCCACACAGAGAAGGACAACGGATTGTAAAGAAAGAAGAAAAAAGAAAAAAAAGAGGAAAAAAATAAAGATAAGCATGGATTTCTAGGTCACCAATAACTGCAAGCTTCGAAGCCCGCACACCAAGATCTCATCTGTGCATCGCCCGCCGGCCCCAGGGCCTTGGGTATTGGAACCTGAGATTGCCCCCTCTGCCAAGTTGGGATGTCATCATGTCCCGCACAACGAGACTAGTGATTCGTCATTTCCGGGCAGTTTGTATCGACGTGGGTCTTGCATTACAGTTATGAATTCAGGAAGGCTTTGATTACAAATCCCAGTTTGTTTGTACGACTTTTTCATTCTGTCATGGAAAAGCAAAATGTCTCTCTTTCTCACTCTCTCTTTCTCGTTGAATACTAAACTTCACATTTGGTGGAAAATTGGTGGTCTTCACGGAAATAATAATTACACTTGTTTAACAATATTTATACATGAGTAGGGTAGAAGATGATACTAAAGCAACAAGAATTTTGTAGGGGTACAGAAAACTGAAACTTTAAAAATTCTTTGTTCAAATCAATATTTTTATTTCATGGAATCACACTGTAAACCATGTCATTTTCCGGCTGCTGTACGATAAAAAAACGTTACAAAAAAAGAAGTGAATCTCCGTATTGTGCAAATATCAGCTTATGACTGCTAAACCCGAATGACTTTTGACTTATTACAGCTTTTGAACTGCCACAGTTAACAGAATAGTCCTAGAAAAATCCTGAAACCAAAGCTAACTTGTATTACTCTTTTTTTATTACTATTATAACATGTAGCTTAAAGAGGAAAACATGATGTATCCTTTTTTTCACGTTGGTGAAGAAGCAACCTTTTGCAACCTTTGTCTGATCCTAAGTGTTCTATATCAGCTGACCTTTGTCAACATATGATCCAATCATTTGGCTTACAGCACTGAACAGTACAGTACTGTAAAATACAGAGAGCGCAGACTTAAAACTGGTCTCTCATCCCAAACGTCACATAGAGATCCCACCTGATGTGTCATGTTAAAAAGTAACCCAAAGTTTCCTGTGTGAACACAATGGTGTGACAGCAATATATATATAAAAAACGTAATATTTCCTATTCTCTGTGCATATATGAATGTAGGCACCCGGTCGCTATACTGTTTAATGTATATACTCTCCTAAACCTGTAGCACTTAACAAGAACGAAAAAGTGAGTTGTGATTCTGTCGTTTACTGCTATATACACAATAAGCTAGCGGGATCATATTGTTCCTAATAAACCTCATTTCTCCAGCAGTCTAGCCACGTCTGGGAGTGCATCTTTCGTGTTGTGTTTGTCTGAATTCATATTTTCAGTCAAGATTCGACAGAAAGGGAGAACGACAAAGAGAGAGAGAAAGAGAGAGATAAAGAGAAAGAGACACACACACACACTCAGAGAAAGAGACAGTGTTATGTTTTCAATTCTCTTTTGGACTGTCCTCGAAAGAGCTGTTGATGTTCCAAAAAAGACCACCATGCTTCATACACAACCCACACACACACAAACAAAAAAAACAGCAGAGAAGCCAGCAGCCACACACACACCCTCCCATCCGACTTCAAAGCTGTCCCCAAACCTCGCACTTGTGTCAGCCTCCCGTCTTGGCTCAGTGCCGCTAAACACAACCAGTGTAAAAAAAAAATAATAATAATGTACCCCGACGCCCCGAGGCCAGAGGTTCCTTGCACCCTCCCCCCCCCTGCTCTGATCGCACTCCTCTTCAAAGGCTGCCGCTCGCCCAGACGCCTCGGCGAATTTGTGAAAAGCATGATGTGGTAAAACTAATGTTGAAAGAGCGAGGGGAGAGAGGTTGGTGTGAGGAAAATTAGGGAATAGAAAGTGAAAGAAAGTAGTCTTGGTGGGGGTAGTGGGGCTATATCCCAAAGGGGTATATATGAGAGAGAGAGAGAGAGAGAGAGAGAGAGAGAGAGAGAGAGAGAGAGAGAGAAGAGAGAGAGAGAGAGAGAGAGAGAGAGAGAGAGAGAGAGAGAGAGAGAGAGAGAGAGAGAGAGAGAAGGGAAGAAGTTCATGTTGAACTGACAAGCTCTGCTCCCGCGCTCACCGGGCATTTAAAATGCATGACACGCTCCGAAGAAGGGGAATTTTAAATCACTTGCTAGAACCTCTTTTTTTAACAAAAAAAAAAAGGTCCGGTGTGACTGTGAGAGAGAGAGAGAGAGAGAGAGAGAGAGAGAGAGAGAGAGAGAGAGAGAGAGAGAGAGAGAGAGAGAGAGGAGAGAGAGAGAGAGAGAGAGAGAGAGAGAGAGAGAGAGAGAGAGAGAGAGAGAGAGAGAGACGGATAGAGATTTGGGGAAAAGACAAACGGATAGAGATCATTAGTATGTGATATGTGTGTGCGTGTCTAGCGCTAGGAAGACAGGAGCTAACCGTCGCTGTAGTGAACGGGTTCAGAGAGCTGTGGTAAAGCTTTTCTCCCGTTGTAGGACTACCAGGTGTATGAGGAGTCCCCCCGCTACGGCTATCAGGGGAGGTTGGGAGATCAAAGCGGATTGTCTGGGGCGAGTCTAGTATAGGCTTAACCCCTCATTTGGCAGTCCATCAGATTGTCTACCTCGTTTCAAACTCTACTATACTAAAATACCCTTCCAGCAGAGCAGCCACTTCCTCAAAAGATTTTAAAAAGTATAATCCAAATATAAATCTATTGTATCAATGTATTACCGAAGCCAATGGGAATATTAATGGCGTGGGATTTATTTTTTGGCAGCCTCACATTGCATCTCATTTTAGGTGGGGACCCCCAAGGCCCTGTTGTGTACTACAGTGGCCCCTTGTGGCGGCTTGCTGTCCCGTCTCACTCCCCCACCTCCCCGAAGGCGTCATCAGGACACCCTGTCAGAGAACCTTCTTATTTCGTTAGTTAAGAGAAAACGGGAGGAAAGAGTTATTCCCAAACCAATCAACACAGCTCACAACTGGGCGGTAACCTACAGTGCAAGAAAACTAAAATACCTTTAACGCAATTTACGTATGTAAAGCAATTACCTACGCAATTGAACAAGTGGCCTTCAGTAGTTATCTTTGAACACTACTAGTAGCGTCCTGCTTTGGTTGAGCGTTTCAAAGTGTAGCAGCTGTTGTTGGAACTAGGCAGATTTATTCATCGTAATCGATCACTGTGTGAAGTGGTGACAGGGCTTTAAATAACTACAGGCTGTAATCACTTGGCCAGTGTTACAGGATTCTGAAGCGCCATGTAGGCCTAGTTAATTCACTGTGAGGATACATTTACGCAAAATCTGATTCTGAGGTCAACCCATCCTCGGGCCCTGACTGAGTCGCATCATGTGATACAAAACATTACGTTTCATTGTTTAGTGAAGTTCCACAAAGTGTTTTTTCTCAATGCATATTCATATCAACCGTTGATGTGTGAAGAACACACACACACACACACACACACACACACACACACACACACACACACACACACACACACACACACACACACACACACACACACACACACACACACACACACACACACACACACACACACACAAAGACAGACACACCTTACATTCAGTGGCCATTTATTTCTCTGCAACCAGAAAGATACAAAAAAAGTCAATCAAAAACAGGAAGAAAATAAAAACCTATTCATAACTGTTGAAGTGTAATTTATCATGCTTGCACATGTACAGTACATATTTATCCAATACAAACGTTTTAAACATATTGTCACAAAATTATTTACAAAAATAACAGTAAAACTGCACTTTCTTCCCACATTCTTTTTTTTTCAATACACATTCAATAAAAATAAAGCTTTCTCTGATATGTCTTCTGAAAACCCCTTTATTTACAGTGAACGACAGATGAGTACTGTCCAGGCTAGGGGGTACGAGAGGCCATATTGTTTTTGCATGTGATTAGAGAGTAACAATTAGGTAACAATGACCCACACACACACACCTTCAGAAAGGACAAAAAACAGGACCAAAAACAGGCGTTGATTCAGAACCATAGTCAGGTTCGGGGAGGGAGGGGGTTGCAGCCCTTCCAACACCTCAAACACAAACAAAAACATCCCACCCGCCGTGTGTGTGTGATAAAGATCTTTACATTCAGTTCTTCTCTGGGTTTTCACCTTGCCACTAAACTATTTCAAGGTGCATTCTTTGGGTTCCTGGTTTGTAGGCTGCAGTAGGTAGTAACTATGAGCTTGAAGGTGTGTTCAGAATACTTTGAGAGGTTGTGGCTGTAACTTCTGTTGTGAGTTGCTACACTACTTGTGTTGACCCGAATTGTGTTATTCGTCATTAATATTTCGAGTGACACCAGAGCTTTGAAGTTTGTTTTCAGTGCCCGACTTCCATTTCTTTCGGTATTCAAAAAACAATCTCCTTTCGGAAATGCATTTATGTTTTGTAACAAATAACATCGTGATCTAATTACCTTCGGTTGTATTGTCAGTGCGAGAGATTGACTCAATTAAGGAATGTTCTCCTTATTGGTTCTAACAGCAGGGCGGATAAAATGGCGGGTGTATGTTTATACTGATATATCCTTAACGCTGTTCTTGGGCCTATGAACCTCAAAAACACCAAACTTGAGTAAGGATATCCATCCAACCCGAGGTCGGCGATATGCATCCACGGGGCTGATGGTGAGCAAACGGGACATGGCACGGCGAAGACATTTTGGAGAGGAGAGAGGGCACAGAAACACAAGCACACACACCTCCACATGACCCTCAACCCTGGCAAGCGTGAAGCATTGCGGCCACGCTTATCCCCGTGACGCAGCCCCAGTGTTTGTTTATCCACCCACAGTGTGTGCGTGTGTGTCCGTGCGTTAGCGGTGTGCTGTGTGTGTGTTCAGTGTCCAAAAAAACAAAACAAAAACACACAACCTAACAGGAAGAAGGAGAACACCACCACAAACTACAGGGGATGATTCGGGGGGGGGGGGGGGGCAGCCCCTGGTCCTCCAGTGTGGGGGCCCTCCAAGCTCTTTGGTATCCAAGCCTTTATATAGTGCATCAGTCCGGGGCCGATGGGGGAGGCCCCTGGGAGCCCGCCCGCTACGAGTGCTCGGCCATTTCGATTGAAACTATATTAAAAAAAAATAAAAAAATAAAACTTGCTGCTCCCTCCAAAATAGCCTGTCCAGGTGCTTCTTTTCTCTCTTCTCTCTCGTCGCTCTCTTTTCCTCTCTCTCTCTCTCTCTCTCTCTCTCTCTCTCTCTCTCTCTCTCTCTCTCGTCTTCTCACTCGGCAAGCTTCTCTTCTCTGGAAGCGTCTGGGAGGGGGAGAGGGTGGAGGGATGAGGTGAAGATGTGCAATATCCAGGCAGTAAGTGTTAAGAAAGGCAGCACACATAAATCATCCTTGCCAATGCATATCTTAGCAGGGATAAAAGGCTAGAGGAACGGCCGGTCTGAGTGCAGCCCGATGGACTCACTGCCAGTACCCTGTCCAAGGTGCAGGGAAACTCCTCTTTGAAGTAAAATTCCTAACCATACCAATCCAATATTACAAGGTCAGTAGCTGGAAGGTCAGTAGCAATCATGATGACCCAATGCAGACCTTGTTAACAATCAGACCACACACACACACACACACACACACACACACACACACACACACACACACACACACACACACACACACACACACACACACACACACACACACACACACACACACACACAGAATTAATATTAGCTATGTTCTCTCCTCTTAGATATGTTACACATTAACTCATCAGAGAATAACGATCAAATACCTCATCTCTGAGTGACGTTACCCAGTAACTAATCTATGAGTATTGATCCCAAAGCAGATGTTTAGGGCGATGCAGGGTGTTAGGGTTAATAAAGTTGAGGGTTAATACAGCATGGCTCCCATGATACAACTGTGCTCTTAAAATCACTCACTGAGGAAGAAGAAGCACTTACTGATGAGCCGTCTCTACACTTTCCACTGCTCACATTTCAGGCGCGTGTTTGCTCGCCTGCGTCTCGGACCGACCCCGTAAACATTGGCCAGTGCGTCACCGCATGTTGCCATTACATCATTGTGGATTTTATTATCTGGCTTGTGAAATGACTTGCGTGTTTTTCGGGAGTGAGGGGAGGACATGCAGCACACGATTGGGGGGCAGGAATCGAACTCGGGTCGCTGCGATCAGCACTGAGCCGTGATGGTACGCGCTCTACTCTGTGTTTCTACCTACTTGCCCCCTTCCTCATGTTTCTAACGCAGTCGAGTTAGTTAGCTTGAGCGTCTTCCCCTTCACCTTCGCCTTAGTAGAAGCAGAAATCAACGAGGAAGTCCGTCAGCCTATCAGCCGCCCTCACTGCACACAGCCCTAAACGGGGGACATGCCATCCAACGCCGGCGTTTACGTGCGTGTGTCGTCCTACCTGAAGCTGGGTCACAGGGGCGGGCGTGGGGCGTGGGGGGGGTGGGGGTGGGGGTGGGGGGGAAGAGAGGGAGCTGGAGCCCCCGGCAGGAGACAGAAGGGTGGGGCGGTCGGTGTGTTGGGGTGGATGAGAGGAGGGGAGAGGGGAGGAGGGCTTCAGTGCCGCTGGGCGTCTATACCTGCGGGGCTGAGCACCAGGGCCTGCAGGATGTCCGACAGGGAGATGATCCCCTCGATGCTGGAGCGCTCGTCCACCACCACCAGACGATGGACCTGGAGGACGGACGGACGGACGGACACACACACACACACACACACACACACACACACACACACACACAGGGACACACACACATTTATAGGGTGACACGAAGTGGCCATGAAGGCTGATAATAACAATGCTCCGGTAAAGTATGGTAACACAAAAGTACTGATGGGGGTTAACTAGCTGTGTAACAACAAATGGACTCGATCCTTAGGGCAGGATGTTGTAGTGGCTAGTCTGGTTGATTTCCAGCCGTAAACAACTGAATTCCCAGTAAGTAACTCAACCCCTTACCTCAAGGTCTCACTAAATATTTGTCCAAGATTTTCCGCAAATATTTCGGATCCAATCATAAAATACTGAAAAGCTTTGGAATGCAGAAATGCCAAAATGCCCAGGCTTAAAACGTACCAGACGTTTGCGTCAGAGGGTGGAGAGTGAGCTTTTGCATGGGATCCGATTTTTTTCTCAAATTACGACCATAAACTAAATTAAAGTGTAATTGTAGTGAGTGAGTGAGTTCCTACTTCAGCCTTCACTATGCGGTCCACGATGGTCTCCAAGGTCTCCAGCTTGTGGCACTTCATGACTCCCTCAAAGTACTGCGAGCGGTGCTTCAGCGCCTGGGTCACTGTGACGTCCAGGTTGTTGTACGTCTTCTCCGCCGCCAAGTTCTGCAAAACGGCCAACAGGGGGCGCAGCACTTAGGAGTAAGTTCAGCGAGCAGGAGACCAGGGGGACGCTTCAGTTCAAGATGGCTTCTGTTGTACACAATGGCTTTCATTGTAGATGAATCCATCGATTATTATTCCCATTCAACATTTATAGTCTATAACGTGTCACAATACGCGGAAAATGTCCCAACACAAGCCATAAGTTAAGTGTGTGCGTTTGTCAAACGAGTGACCAAGAAAAAAGGTTATAAAGTTATTTTATAATCTGAAAGAAAAAAGCTAAAA
>OLKM01000450.1:185000-287511 GCA_900291075.1 Melanogrammus aeglefinus
CTGTGTTGCCTAGCAGCAAGAGGCAGGAGCTACGCGGTAACGTCGCCGCGGTTAATTAGACGCGAGCAACGCAGTGTCTTATCTTAAATATGGAAAGAAGACGGCATCGTCAAAGCCAATAGGGCAATAGTTTATCGGCAGCTATTCAAAAAGGGGCATATTATAAACCTTTGATCTGCCTTTTCAGATTAGAAAAGGCAAAAACACATAAGGGAATATGCTTAGTCACTTAAGTTATAGACTAGCAGATATCCATAGCTTCGCTTGTGCCGACAAAATATTCTCCCCCGGCCTTAAATTTGCAAGTATAATTCCTTTGGTCCACTGCGGCAGGGCAGGATAGTCCTTATACATGTCCTAGTCCTACGTGTTGCCAGGTCTCCCAGGAGTGGCCTGTGATGGTGACACAGCGCTTTTCTTGCCAAAACTACTGCAGCACCATAAATCTTGCCTGGCTGCGGCACAGCAGAGAGGCTTCACTCTATGATTCGGTTGAGGCAGAAAATACCTCGCCACCTTGCTATTAAGAGGAAATGAGTTCATTCAATTCTGTAAAAGAAAACGGTTGCTGGCAGACAGAAAAGATGGACGTAAACTCATGATGAATCTACTCTCTCACGTATCCTTGGGTGTTTTATAACACACAGGCCTAGGGACGAGTTATTATCTTTGATTGTTTCAGTCAACATCAATCACTCAAAGCTACCAGGGGTGGGGCAATCACAACTGACAGGTGGCTACACTTCATCACACAGCTTCTCTCCACACAAGGACGTTTGGGCTATAAAACACACACACACACACACACACACACACACACACACACACACACACACACACACACACACACACACACACACACACACACACACACACACACACACACACACACACACACACACCTCCTGGTCATATGGCATCAAGGATTCAGAGAGAACACCAACCTTTGCTGTATTAACTAGATAAAAGCTCCATCGGCCATGCTTTTGGAAGTAATTCGCCTATTGGGCCTTCAGTTCGAACAGCAACAAGTGCTATAGACAGCAGAGGAAAGCAACAGGACTTCAATCAGGACATATGCTTTCACACAGCAATGGTTCCTACACACTGCATCCGGTACAATCCCTGTGACTTTGAGAAAAGGTGGAACCTTTATATTCAGGAAATATGGTAAACATTAACACAAGCCAAGGTGGGGCTTGGCAATCGTCTAGAAAATGCAAAAAGCAGCCGCCATACTTTAATGACACGCATGGGTAGCTTCGACTACTGCATCCGTCCCGCGCCATTGGGTAGCGTATCACAACCCACCACAATGGAAATGCATTTTTAATTGTCGGTTCAAATGAATGCCGAGAGTAACCGAACATCAAACGGTTGAGATCGCCATCTCTGGTGAAACATTAATTTCACGTAAGTCATTTTAACCGCCAGTTCTTATCATCTCTAACCGAACGCCTAAAGGAAACCAAAAGAAAAGAAAACTAAAATCAAACCCCATCGCACAACACCAAACATTGTCATGGGAGCCATGACAATGTTTGAGGAAGGTCGAACCCTGAGGAAGGTCGCTCGGCCTTCCTCATCTGTGCCTATAAGATGCTCGTGGTTTATTTTATTGTAAAGATCGACCTGCCTTTTTATGCTTTATGATAGAGACAGACAGGAAGGTAGTCAAGATAGAGAGGGGAAGACATGCAGGAACACGGGGCAGGAATCGAACCCCGGGGGGGTCGCTGCGACCGTGTACCGGCCGCGCAGCCACTCACGTGGTGCGAGGTAGCGGTGGGCGTGGCGGGGCCGGGCGACGGGACGAGGGGGGGCTTGGTGCGCGGGAGGCTGAGCCGTTGGCCCAGGTCGGGCGCCGTGCAGGACAGCGAGCGGGAGCGGGAGCGCCGGCTGAGACGCTCGGCCGCCGGGGAACTGGGCTGGGGCATCTGGGGGAACAGCGGCTGGCTGGAGACCTGCGGAGGGGTGGAGGACTGGGGGGGGGTGGACACCTGGATGGGGGTGGAGGGGAGGGACGAGCCACCAGAGCCTGCAGAGAGAGAGGGGAGAGGGTCAGTTTCTATCCCGGGATCGGGTTCACATTAGATTGATTAAGGTAGAAACATGTCCTAAAAGGGGTGCGACATAGTGGAGTGTGTGTGGATAACGGCTGGTGTAAGCAGCCTCACCTGTCCCGAGACACACTGATTAGACCCGTGGGACGTGCCAAACCTGTGGCACATCCCCCGAGTTAATGGCGGCTGGTTTAATGTTAGATCAGCCATCTCCCCACACTCGCTCAGGGAATCTCTTGCATGGCCACACAGGATTACGGTTATCCCATTGTCAACCAATTTTTTTTACAAGAAACCAGTTCTCAAACATCGCCATCCTGTTACCCTGGTCTGCAGGAGCCCAGGAAAATCCCCCAAGGGGGAGTGTCGCGTGAGCATTGTTTCAAACGTGTTGGTATAAGGATCTCCCTGACGCATGGCAGTGTCGAGTGTTAGAAGTCAACTCCTGAAAACACAATGGACCTTCATGATGGAACACACATTCAGATTCAGACTTTATTGTCATTGTGTAAACTTGCACAACGAAATTGGGGTGGTTCTCACTACCCACAGTGCAAAATAAAGCAGTGCAAACACAAACAACAGCAATAGGCACAAAAAATATGCAGATATAAAATATAAGTGTCTTTTTTTTTTTTTTGTCAGGCGTTTAGTAGACTAATTGCCCAGGGGTAGAAGGTATTCCTCAGCCTGTTTGTCCGTCTCCCAAGGGAACAGTTTATCAATCTTTCAAAAAAAAATCTCACACCAAACATCTCAAGGACCCTTTGCTAAACTTCATGAAAACCTAATTTCCTCAGTTGACTAGAATCCCTACTCTTGAATGTATTTATTTGTAAGAGATGACTGAGGGACAGAGATAAAGTGTGGGGGAGGACACGGTTGGATGGCGTCTGATTGGTCAGGCTGCTCCGCGTGATCTTATCACTGCAGTGAGGACAGATGGGAAGGCCCATCTGATCAGCTGAGGTATAGGTACAGCTCACTAGGCTGTGTGCTGCCAACAGCCTCCCAATACAACTCTAATGTCTTGACTCGAGGTGTCTTCCCTCGACGTACAATTTGTATAATTCGAGAAGGAGCATAACGACAAAAACAATGTACATCATTGTGTACAGATCTATGTGCGACATTTCTGCAATATAAAAAAAAAAAAAGGATTAACCCACAAATTAAAAACCCATAATGTTTACAGAATTAATCCAAAAATATCAAGGGGAAGCTAACGACCCCCTTATGACCATTGATTTAACAATCGTTAGATTAATAGAGCGCAACGTTGAGATCCCTTCATTTCCCCCACCTGCTTTGGAGTTCAGTGTAGTTGTCTCCGAGCCCACTGGCACCGGGTTGAAAGACCAGCTGCTTCGGGGGCAGCGTCGCGTGGAGGGTCACCTGACCGTCACACGCCCCCCCCCCGGACCCCGTGTAACGCATGGAGACACGGGACCAACACCCCCCTACTGACGCAGGGACCCTGGGGAGGAGTCACGAGTCTGGAGCGCGTCAGACTGTACTTGTTACTTTTGTCACCCTCTCTAGCTCGTGAACATAGAGAAAAGTATTGTGATTTCCAACAGAGCCAAACTTAATGAACTCAAAGCACAAGGCAGACTCAACAGTGAACAGCAGAGTTGTTATCCGCCGTCTGATTTAACCTTCACTGTAAACGATCACCTTAACCTTCAAATCCAGGGATCCCACACACACACACACACACACACACACACACACACACACACACACACACACACACACACACACACACACACACACACACACACACACACACACACACACACACACACACACACACACACCCCCTTCACTGTGTGGTCAACCTATCCATAAGGACGCATCCATCGAAAACCCAATAGCTATCATCAACCAGTCAATCAATACAGCCCTGACTGGGCTGGCAGAGTCCGCCGGGCCTGGCCCTCTCTCCCTTATCTCCTGACATTTAGCTGGCTTGTACTGCCCGTCGTCGGCCCGCACCCGCTTCCGCAGCGCCTTGGTCTTATTTTAGCCCCGCTGTTGTGGCACATTCCTCTGCAGCAGATATCCAACACAGGCCTCTGTGTGGTGGGCGAAAGTGGTGGCCGGCGGTGACACCACCAGCGTCTCAGGATGTACGTTGTAGTCGTGGGGTCCCGTGTATTGACGCCGTGTAGCTAGGGCCAGGTTTGACACGGGGTCACGGGGCAGGTTCCTCAGTTGCAGCCGGGACAGGCCTGACTTTAAGGTGACACATTATACCAACAGGTGTGACTGTGATTAGCCGTTACAAGCCGTTTTGGCGTGGCCACCTAGATGCATGACGGATAGTTGAGCAACGTTTGCTACAGTACGCTGGGTAGCCTATCCAGCACACATCTAGGTGGACACGCCCACTTGTAAAGTCAGAAGAGGCTGGTTTTTAGAACGGCTTGTAATGACTAATCACATTCACACCTGGTGGTATAATATGTCCCCTTTAGAGAGCCAACTGGCACTCGGTGGAAATGCAGGGGGGGGGGGAAAGATGAACGTGATGCTTGGCAACATAGTGTCATGTTCACACACAGGGCTGGACGTACATAAATACACACAAACGCACGCGCGCACGCGCGCGCGCACACACACACACACACACACACACACACACACACACACACACACACACACAACACACACACACACACACACACACACAACACACCACACACACACACACACACACACACACACACCCCAGAATTCAGAATGAATAACATGCATATATCCGCCTCACATTGGTTAATAACAAAGCCAACACTGGAGAGGTGTGTGCATATGCGTGTGAATGAGCATGTGTGTGTGTATATTTGTGTGTCTCTCTGAGCCACAGTTGCACAGCTGATGTGCAATTTTCCAGTGAAGGAGATTCCCTGAACAACTAGATTGACTCCAATGAGGCAGAAGACTTCCAGGGGCCATAATAGAGGCTTCACTAAGAGTGCAATCTGCACCAAGTGAGCACAAACACTAATTGGCAAGTGCATTACAAGCCCAAACGAATACACTAAACATGGACCTACTTTTGCAAAAGCTTCATAGTTTGTATGACGGGCTAAGAGTGGAAGTGAAAAGAGGCAGAGGTAAATATGCAAATAAACATATTTGCGTATTTTCCAACAAGTAAGACCGACAGCCACCTAACCTCACATAAACAAACAGCGAATTGGTCCGCAACGGCAGTAATTCCTGGCTTATGCTGAGAAGTCCCTCCAAAAGCTAATATGTAACCAAGCAAAGCACACACATAGACCATATCCAGCCATCTCTCATCTGGACTGGTAGGAGAGTACGTGTGAACACTTCTCAGCCGCTGGTGGGGCAGAAGGTATGCGATCGCTGGGCTTTCCCGCTGGGCTGAGGTCGTGTGGACGTGCTCCGATGCTGCAGCACTTCCATACGACTAGAGCCCATGCATTCGCTGCACCAGATATAGACTGGCTGCTCGCTGTAACTGGACCTCCTGTTCTGACCTAATCCTAAATGCAACGCAGGCCCCCCCCCCCCACCACCAACACACTCTAAAAGAGGGGCGCCCAACAAGGTTATAGATAGAAACCTGCTTGTTAGATCCCCGTGGGGAAAAGGAGCCAGGACGAGATTAAACAATGAACTCACTGCAGAAACTCTGTGTGCACAATGAAAAACTAAAATGATGTGTGCATTAGGGGAGTTAAAATGTCTTTATAAATGGATGGCTGGGTATAAATTGGGTGTATGCTGTGATTAATAACGAGGTACGGGGGCACCGAGTGCAAGTCGTAGACTGCTGTGCAAAAAGGGGTGACGGGGGGGATGCATTGAAAAGTCTGGCGGCGGAATGGACCTCTGGAGTCACTCTGCTGGGCATCGACCCAGATCCAGCCTCCTGCTGAGTTCTCCTCCTCTGCCTGTCCAGAGAGTCACAGAGCAGATGGTAAGGCCTGGTCCACTATGACCCAGCAGTTTGGTCCCCATCCACTTCCCTGCAATCATCCTGCTGGGGTCGATGCAAGCCCCTGTGAACAGCATTGATGCTGCTGCTCCAGCACACCACAGAAGGAGAGGGTACCTGTCACCCGAGCCTGGTGCGACATGTCCTGCATACATTGAAGGACCCGACCCTCCCTTAGTGAAAGCAGTCGGCTCCGTCCTCCCTTAACTTCTGCCTGTGTTCCAACCCCGGTCCGGCTTGCTGCACAGGTTCCTTATATGGTTATGGTTCCATATGCATGAGCGTTTACCAAGGGGATGGCGCATTGGTGCAATTTTTAGGCGATTTTTTGATGATGCTTTTGTCCAAAGCGACTTACAACCATTCATTCACACACCGACTCCGGTGTCAACCACGCAGGGCAACTGCCAGCTCTTCAGGAGCAGTCAGGGTGATGCGTCTTGCTCAGGGACACCTCAAGCCTCGGCTAGGAGGAGCCGGGGACTGAACCAGAGTGCAGAGGGCAAGCTGAAGAGATCTGGGTTTCAAACCCGTGATTCCTGGCTTGCGTGTCACGGGTGTTGAGACCTTCAAACCCACGGACACTGAGACCAATGAATACCAGTAGGTGTAAACAATGTGTGCGTGACAGAGAGACTTGAGGGCAATGACCTGCTTCCCCTTCTCTAGACAAGTCTCGGTCTTGTGCCCCCATAGTCGACTAGGATTGGCTCCAGCTCACACTCCCCACACCCTGAATACACTCCCCAGGAGAAGACAGATGGACAGGAACGCAGAGCACCTGATTTGAAGTCTGCATGTACAGGGTGTCGTTTTGTGTTGATCCCCTTGTTTCCCTGAGTCACACTCTTTCAGAACCTCTTTTCTGGCACAGCCCCGGCGGAATTTCTTTCCGTCGCTTACCAATTAAGTTTGCTATTTTTTAAAGTAGAACAGTTATTCAGCAGAGAGTTGAAGGGAAGACACCATCTGGAGAAAAGTGCAGAGTCACACTGTTACGTAATAAAGTAAAGCACACTGCACCACCTTTCTACGGCACAACCAGCACATCGAAACAGAAATCAATGCGTCAGCACAATATCACTCCTTTGTTGTCTAGAGCCGTCCAACTCGGGTTAAACTCACACGCCCGGCGAGGACAGCGGTGAGCTCTGAACACAGTGTGGCTGCTGAGGCTTGTGACATTTGGTGTGGGTGCCCTTTTGCTGTATCAGTCCTGTATGGATTCCCTGTATGCTTTAGGAAGAAATCAGACACTGCGCCACCGACCGCCGCCTCAATTAGTGGCGGAGACACCCCCTCACATCTGTGAACACCGCCTGTCAACCATTAATATTCATTGCCTCATTAAGAGACACCGACCGTTAACTTTTGCTGGATGTGATTGATTGATTTATAGACGGACACGCCCGCAGCATTGATGTGAGGTAAATAACCATCAGCGGCAGCAGCGTGGGGATACATTGCCGTATACATGTCAACAGACATTCCACCGGTAGGTATGCATACGGTACACCGCAAGGGTAAGAGATCACTACAGCGTCTACGGATATACATCCACCACGGCATACATTACTCACAGAACGTTGCATCAGCAGAGAGCGTAGTGGTAGAGGAGGAATGTTATTCCACACACATGCATCTTGTATTTACACCTTAAAGGACGGTTAATCAGCCCCAGAGCTATGAGGGGAGGAGGAGACGAAGAGAAGAACGGAGGCGGGGGGGTGTGTGTTACCGGGCGGACCGGGGGACTGGGACTGCCCTCTGCTTGCCAGCCCATCCTGCTCCTTGCGCTTCTTGCTCCGACGCAGACTACCGAACCTCTTCATGGAGCTCACGGGGGCGGCCGGGGGGTTCCTAACCAGACGGGGGCATGGCTGCGGCACGCGGCGGGCGGCGTAAAGGCGCAGGGAGGTCTTTTGCGACGAGTGTCGCCAGTAGAAAACGGGGGCTTTATGTTCTTCCGCCCGGTGTGGAGAACATCGTGGATAAGGGGGACACGAGAGGGATACAGTAGTAAAAGTACAGAGTCCTCGTGGACGCAACCGCAGGCGATGGAGTTCAGAAGGAACTCTGGGAAAAGTAGTCTTTGTTCACGAAAGGAAGTCAATCAATCCGTTTGGAAGAGGAGCGAATATATGTTCATTGCGGTCCGTGTGAGGTAGATGATCTGAAGAGGGATGGAGCTCTGTTTATCCCAGGTGCCCCGGGGGTGGTGGGGGGGGGATGTTGTCTGCGGCCAGAGTGCAGGGTCCGCGTCGGCTCGTCGGTCTCCAGGGAAAACACGCGGACGTGTTGGAACATCTGAAGTAAGGCAATAGATCAAATCCCCAGGTCCGTTAAAACAGGGATGAGGAGAAACACAAAACACACACAAACACAGAGATGCACACACACAGACACCGACGCACCGACGCTCGCACACCAGAGTGGTGCTGTCCCCGGTGTGGCTTGCGCGGTCTGAGGAGCTGTGAATTGTCAGGTGCAGCTGCGGCGGCAGCCTGTTTAATATGGCTTCAGCAGTCGGTAACGGGAGGCCACAGCAGTGTCCACGAGCGACGCTGCACTGCAGCTATTGGCTGGCTGACAGGGGGGGGGGGGGGTTCCCCGCCTTCTTTTGAGAAAAAAAAAGAAGAAGCCCAGATTTAAATGATGAATTAAGAATAATAATATCTAAAGCTCAGGCATGTTAGTCTATGTGCATTCAGGATCGAACGCACCAACGCAAACACTGAAATGATCAGGAAAGCCCATTGGAGGGAAGTGGGGGGGGCTGTCAGTCAACTGCCCCTCAGTTCGGGGAGCCGGACCTTTAAGACTTCTGAGAGCTGATTGGAGGAGAGGTTGGTCGGAGAGTGTCAGGTCAGGGTGGCTCCGTCAGCCGATCAGAGAGTGGCTTTGGTGGCTAGTGTCCCTCTTCCCCTTCCTTAACAGATGGCTCACCTCTACTCCCCCCCCCATCCCCCCCCACCACCACCTCCCTCCCGACCCCCCCCACCACCTCCCTCCGACCACCCCCCCCCCACAACACTTCAGATTTAAACCGGCAGATTATGCAACCTCTGAGCCCAGGCCCGAAAGGCCAGTAGGCCCTCGGTGAGGAGTCAACGTAGAGCCACCCAGTGGGCACCCTAACACAGCCCCACCTAAGATCAGGGCAGGTCTAAGGTTACACGATCCATGTTTAATTCAATCAAGCGCTAAGCTCTTCGGTTGAGATTGCTGTGTTAACCCAGTCCAACCCATACCACACACCGCTTTGAAATCGAGAAAAAAAATGACTCATCTAGTCGTCTTATTTTGATTACTGAACATTCCTCCAGGTTTTAGGAGTTCACCGCAATAAACCTCCGCTCCTGCTCGAGCAAGTCCTCTTCCCTTTTAAGGACGCTCGCCACCGAAACACTGGGTCCAGTATTTACTGAAAACACACCGCATGGAAAAGAAGAGAACAGCAGAGAGAGACAGAGACAGAGAGCGAGAGAGAGCGAAAGACAGAGACAGAGAGCAAGAGAGAGCGAGCGACAGAGACAGAGAGCAAGAGAGAGCGAGCGACAGAGACAGAGAGCGAGAGGAAGACATTTCCAGATAAGGCTACAAAAAGGACAGCAAGTCATTCCCCCATTACTTGGAAACTTAACATGTAGGCGCTCCACATTTCTACAGAGAGTTTAAACGCAAAAGGAACACATGATGAATTATATCGATATAAAATGCATGGAAGCACTGTACCTCATTGAGATGTGCATTGACTAATAATTTGACTCTGCAATGAATACTAAACTGTTGTGATGTGCCTTTGGACTGCAAAACCACCTTAAGAAGCAGCAGCAATTGGGGGGGGGGGAGAGCGGGAGCGAAGACCAAGATCATCAGCACACTCTTGTGGCAGGAGAAGGAAGTGTAGAAAACATCGCTCCACCGCAGAACGTTGGAATACGATTGGACCACCACCACCACCACCACCACCACACCCACCGCCACTACTGAACAAATATGTAGCTTTTAAAATCGTCTCCATCGTTACTAAATGAATACAAAAATGACCCTTTGCTGCAGTAAGGTTGCTGGAGACCATAGTCTACAGAATCGGGGGCAACACATTGCTGAACTCGGTACGTTTGATGTGTTCTTCTGGAGTTCCACCGATGTCAGCGGCCTCCAGAGGAAAACGGTTGGCAGGAGGGGGCGGGGGGGGAGGCGGGCTGAGACAACCCTGGCACCAGCGGAGCCATTCCGCTCAGCCCGAGCCCAACCAGGGGCCCCCCCGTCTGCTCGCACGGCACCGCGAGAGGGGGGAGCGGGTGTGTGGAAGCCACGGAGCATGAGTCACCGGAGCGGCGTTTGATCTCAGCTTCCTAGAGCCCCTCAGTGAGCGCTGTGTTTCCGTGCAGAACATTCTGCCTGCTGTTGTGCAATAACAGAACGTGCAACAACAGGGCGTGCGCGATGCCGTTCAGTCAATCCCCAGCCCACATCTGCTCGCATCCAACCAGTGTCTGCCGCAACACACACACACACACACACACACACACACCACACACACACACACCACACACACACACACACACCACACACACAACACACACACACACACACACACACACACACACACAAGCATGCAGACACACACACACACACAAAAACACGCAGAAGATGGCACGGTCGAACTGAAAAGGTTTCTTTTTAAAAAACACAGACACACACACATGCTGCTACACACACAGGGAAGATTTCTTAGTCAATTCCAAAAGGTTATTTTTTAAAAACACAGACGCACACATCTACGCATCTTCACACATACAGTACATGCTCACATAGCCTGCCACACACACACACACACACACACACACACACACACACACACACACACACACACACACACACACACACACACACACACACACACACACACACAGGGAATAGGTCTCAGCCAAACTTAAAAGGTTACTTTTTAAAACACAGACACACACACGCACGCATCTACGCATGTAAACACACACACGCAGCTATACAAACATACTACCACACACACACACCTACACACACATACTACCACACACACACACACACACACACACACGCTGCTAAACATGCACACACAAACATGCTGCTACGCAAGCACCCACAGATGCACACAAACAATTGCTGCTAAACGTGCACACACAGATGTGCACATGCACACACACGCACAGACACAGGCACACAGCCTACATTGTGATTACAAAAGCTTGTCCAACAGGAAGTACAGTGAGACGTTAACTTTATTCCATTGTTTGCCCTTGTTTTAAGAGGAAGTGGCTGGTGTGAGGAAGACAGTCGGGGGGCTCTAGCTAGGCTCCAGTGGTTATTAACATTATCAGTCCCATCAGGATGTTGATCAAGTACATTGTTACATTAGGCTGCATCACATCAACACAATACCGTAACAACTAAGTTGGTGCATTGCCTTTGCATCGGTGCACGGCAAGTGGATAAGTGACAAGGCAACTCCCAGAAACTGAAGAGAAACATCTGCTCTATAACCAGACGCTGACAAACATTCCCTAGCTGGGAGTAAATGTTGAAGATCTTCAGAAATCGTGTGCTATGAGTGTTGTCGCCAGGTGTTTAAATAAGCGTCACTGGTGATATTGTCATAACCCTGTGGATTTGTGGTGGACGTGCCATGCAAATACCTGACGATTGTATAATCCTGAACAGAATTATTTTGAGATGACGATGGCATAATAAACAAATTTCAAAAAAGATAATCTTGTTTTTTTGTCATCTAGCATTGAAAGCAGTTTGCTTATTTGACTAAGTGAATGTACTCGCTTTCGGCAAAAGTGTCAGCTAAATAAATGCATTGTAATATATAATGCATTTCCTTTGTTTATGCTAAAATAATAAAAAGATGGCCGACTCGAATGTTCACATTATGCTCACACAGTACTGATAAAAGAAGCACACCCAGTCTCCGTCCAACAGACAGGAGAGGGGAGACACTGACCTTTTCGGGTCCTGGAGAAGAGCTTGATGCTGGAGGAGCTGGACGAGGAGCGGAACATACCACTGAAGCTCAGCCGGCGGGGGGACTTGGGCGAGGAGGCCTGCTGCTGCTGCTGCTGCGAGGGGTAGGGGAAGATGCTCTTCGGGGAGCCCGGGCTGACCTTGGTCAGGACCGGGGCGGACCCAGGGCAGGAGGGCGGGCTGACGCTGGAGCTCCTCAGGAAGATGCCCTTGGTGGGGCAGGAGGTGCAGACGGCCAGTTCCCCCTGGGGAGGAGCAGGGGGGGGTGGGAGAGGAGGTGTTAGCGCCAGAGGCTTGGAACATGGGTCAGCCCTGCCCACCCCCCCCCCCCCCCTCCGATCGGTCAGGGGGTCGTTAAGGGTCTTTGAGTGGAGATATAGGCCCAATCCCATTTCTACCCCTTACCCATACCCCTTTCCCTTCCCCCTCCCCCTTCAAAACAAAGGCGAGGGGTAGGGGGAAGGGGGGAGAGGTAAGGGGAAGGGGTAAGGGGAAGGGGTTAGGGGTGGAAATGGAATTGGGCCATAGAGTCAGGGAATACAGATGGACTTTGTGAAATGCATGCTTTAGGACATTATTTAAAACGGGTCCGACCTAAGTTAGCCAATTAATATCGGCCGAATGTTTTAGTTCCAGTGTTATACGGGTAAATTCCACGGGTGAAGGGAGGACAATTCCCACCGATTTAGTCGATTTAACATTATATTTTGTTTAATGCATAGATATCATTTTGTTTATACACATTCATGTTAATCTTCTTTAATAAGAATAATATGAATTTGAGTCCATACCGCACATGACCAATCATTTCAATAAAGACCCTGGCCTGCACTGTTTCGAATAGCATTTTGCATTGATACGCATATCGGCATTGACTATGGACAGTGCAGAATTCTTTTCCATATGGCCCAGCTGTAACACCCCCTTACTATTGTGAGGCCGGCAGGCTTTCTACTGCACCTCTGTTTCAGTCTGAGATTTATTGAGAGATTGAGATTTCAGACATTTATGCCTAATCTCTTTGTTCTGCTTTCTGTGGTCCCTTGACATCTCTGAAGCGACTTCTGCTTCTCCTGAATAACAAACCAATGCACTGGGCTTCATTGCATTGCATCACATGACCCTGGGTGAGCATCCTATTGGCTGACGGCTGCAGGGCAAGAACATGTTGTCCAGGCTCTCCCTACATTGTCCTCGTCTTTTATAGATTCATAATAAAATTTGCTTTCAGAAGTAAAGAAAGTAATCCAGAACGTGTTGCACTAGGTTACGTCGTGCGATGATAATGAATGTAGTTAAAAGCTGCGTCAACATAAGAAAGTGAATAAATAAATACTAATACACATGAGGTGGAAACTCCACTCTGGCTCCTCGCGAGTGTTACATCACGGTCAATTGGCACCTTCTTCTTCCTTGTGCCAACTGCACCGAGGACCCCCTACCCCCCCCCCCCCCCCCCCAACCCCATAAATAAAACTAGAGGTGATATGCCAACAGCAGTTTATTGTCTGTGTGACGTACTGGACGAGAGTAGTTACATAATGGAATGAACACACACACACACACACACACACACACACACACACACACACACACACACACACACACGTTTTTTTCAAAGCAATACTTTGAACGAACTACAAAAAAATGACAAAAAGCATACCGATATAGGCCGATTTGGTAAACGATAAACCTGTCTCACTGGTAGGTCACCGTACCTCTCAAACTTCTAAGAACTCAGAAGCAGGAAGGGTATTTTCATGCGTGTGTGTGTGTGAGGAGGATCAGGTCACTGTTTGTTTAGGGCTGGGGCCGTGCTCCGTACATAACCACCAATCCACAGACGGGTCTGTAGGGTGGAGCGTGCACACGCCTCTCTCTCTCCCTTTCATTGTGCAAGAGCAAGTTTAGGCAGGTTTCAGCCATGAGGGCTCAAAACAAGGAAAACAGACAGACAAGGCGATCTCATAAAAAGGTGCATAGTGTAAATATAATAACATTTTATTAAAAAAAGCGGGAGGGAGTCAAGGTTATATTATATATTTAAAATACAGTATATATGATTTCCCTGGATGGGTCGGCCTTTAATGAGTTTTAGGGGCCGTCAGACAAAATTAAAACGATAGTTGGTTGATCAGCTTATAGCCCACCAACAAAATTTAATTTTAACAGGCTTTGAAAGGAGAACATTTGTAGAACACGTCATCCAATCTCCCATTCGTCTCGATTAGGCAATATCAACGTGTTGCCCTGGGGGTGTCACAACCTCAAAACTTTGCCCAATAATCCTTGAAGCCCTCTGAGACATGTAGGCCACCAATTACTCTGGTTTTGTGTGGGGAGTTCAGAGTGCAGGGTCATCCTTTAGCAGCGCAGACACGCCAGAGCCCAGACTGACGTCTGTTGGTGGAGGGAAGGTCTCTCCGGTAAAGGTTACCAATCCAACACAGAGTGTTTTCGGGACATGGTAGCGCATGGTAATTGCACATTGAACCCCAAAAGGAAAGCTGCGCACAAAGCTGCCCCTTTCATACGTTGTGCCCTGCTTTTGCAATTCAAATGTGATGCTTATTTATATTAGGATAAAATAATTACCAACAAGAGTGAGAGTATCATTAAGTCAATGTGCTTGAAAACCAGGAAGAGCTTCTCTCTGATGCAATGGTTGTTTGATGTTTTGGTTTGTACTATTTGGGGGAAAGGTACCACCAAGGTTCAGATCAATCTCCCGTTCATCTCGATGAGCAAATATCAACAGTCCTGACGTCACAACCTCAACATGTTACCCAGTGATCTTCGCAGCCATGACAAGCAGGCCTGTGTACACTCTTGACACGATAGATTAATGAATGCTGAATTACTTTTAGAGTGTTGGTATCGTCTCGCCCAAACCTAAACGGGAGGAGTTGTATCTGAATACATTGATTTTACCTTCAAGTCTGAACAGTGCAGGATGAATCGGTCTCTCTGGAAGTGTGATTTGAATCATAGGCTGCAGTAACATAATGGATTGAACATGCATCACATGGGGGACGAAGAGAAGCAGCCCAGTTTTTGAGAAGCAGCATACCGACCTCATGTCGGATTTGTTGTCATGTTAAGCAGGCTGTACACACCCTCGAATAACCCATTTCTGCGATACAACTTCACCGTAGGTTTGCATAACATTCGGCATCCCATTAATCATCTTAAAAAACGCAACCAAGGAAGTGTAATAGCATGCACAAGCTCAGTTAAAAAAGAGAGAATTATAATAGACGAATTCTTTCTTTCAATTCCCTCAAATGTCCCGTTTGCCCATGCATTGGAATGTAAACATAAACAAAGATAAACGATAAGATTAACTTTAAAAAGGTAGAATTGCAGACAATGACAGCCCTGGGTGTTGACAAACATGACTTTAAGTTACGACGTCACGTTTGAGTCTGAACGGGAAGATGCTGCAAGAAAAAAAAAAAGGCCTACTTATCCTGTTTAGTATTCGTGAAAACATCAGCACATGTGCCGCGGACCGAGGGACACGTGGAGGAGTGTGGACAGCGTTGGCATGTTTGAAAAACACGCCAGCCAACAATAACATGTAAGTAGGGTGGACTTACTGGCATGTCAATCCGCAGACCTCTTCTTTTCTTCGGAATCTTTTTGGAGCCGTCTTTATTGGACTCCATCACCGTGCTGCCCATTTTGTCGATATTCCTGCACTACTAAAGATATCGCTTTCAAACTCCAAGGGCAGTGCGATTGCTTTTTTTTTTTTAAAAACGCTTTGAGTGTTGAAATGCAAAAGGTGCAACCAATCCACCTATCTCGCGTTGTGTCTGTGCAAAAATGCTGCCTCACAACTATGAAGCTGCCTCTTTTAACCAGGAAGTAGGCATGGCCGTGACCGAGACAGACACCCACCACAACCCGACCTGTTGTAGAATAACATGCGCCTGCAGGAATGCTGCACGGCAGCGCGTCTGCAGCCGTATCATATACAAGTATCACTGCTATTTGCTTTTTTTAGCCTGTACCATTCCTCCTGGGACGTTGAGTTGGCGATCAGGGCGAACAACTGCGCTGTTATGTCACATGCACACATGCTCCGTTTACCTAGGATGTGCGTTTAGACGCGTGATGGGTACGTTATTAAAATGTGTATTCGAGGATAATGTATCCGTACATTGGAATAGGGTATTGCAAAACGTGGTGAACGCCACTATATCCGAGCACAATGTGCATTGTTTACATGAGGAAAAGATGCGTGAGGGCGCTTGGCCTGAAGGGGGCTCTGGTGAGGTAAGGAGTACATACGTATGTGTCTTCTTAAAATAGTTCAGCTTTCATTTACGTTAATAGACATCGACACAGATCATAACAAGTTTCGAATAACTTACATTCGTAATATGACATAATAGGATGTAAAATAGTTTTATTTTTGTAAATGTTTCTAAATTCCACAAACTCCAAACCTCATATTACTCTGTACACTTCAAAAGGCATTTTTCAAAAAGAAAAAAAATTCAGACTACTTTACAGGACCAAGAAAAATGTAGCACAGACAGGCAGGATGATGTAATATACAAGAGAAGAAAAATATCCAGGGAACAATTTTGTTACAACCATTCATTGAGAAAATATATACAATTGAGTCTTGAGAAAGTTAAAAAAATACATGCCATATACATTACAAGTTCTAAGACTGTCTCCAAAATTTTACAGTCGACTTGAAATTGTGCACGCAAAAACTTCCATTTCTAAGCGACAGGTGACTTGTGAAGTATAAGAAGCATTTCTGATTAAGGGGAATGCCATCTCTGAAAAAGGTAGCACCACCTTCCCTTCCAAATAGCATCTCCCCCCTGGGTTTATTCACTGTTCAACATTAAACTGTTAAAATCTTGTCTAACTCGCGACATTAGACGATTCACCTCATTCTTCTCCCCCAATGTAAAAACAAACAAAAATCAGGTGAAAAACACAATTGTGTTCCTATGCCTACTGTATTCGTGTTAAAAAGTTAAAAGTTGTTTTTGGGTAGTTAAAACCTAATTCACAGTTTTTTTTCTTCCTTAAATCAAACCTGAATAACAGCAAACAGATCAGAAGGATCTCTTACTAAATCGAAGAGTTCACTTGATTCTGTAATCCATAATTCATTACCACATTATTCAACAAAAATATTTCTTTTCGAGTGGTCAAAGTACGTGTAAGTCACAAAACACTACGCTACAATACCTTACTTTTAATACAACAAAAATACTTTGTGAATTGTGGTTATTTTACAAATTCTGTACAGAATATTCATAATATATACTCTCAAACTGAAATCAAAATGTCCATCTTAAATAAATTTCAACAACAAACAAAAACAATTTAAAAACACCCAAACATCGAGAAGGTTAAGGTAGTATTTGGTCGGTTATTCCTATAGTTTTCTTTATGTACATTTCTTTTTTTTTCTTTTTCTTTTTACAAAAGTAACAGCATGTCTTCAATCTTCAAAACAATAAGCGGTCTAGCCTTCTTTAACTCATCTCATGAATAAAATTCATTCACTCTAATAAATACAAAACGTCCTCTCTCTAAATCCACACAGATCACGACAGAAACCTAGGATAAAACTGACTCATGGAATCAAGTATCTTCAAAGTTCTTTGTGTGTTGTTTTCCGTTCGTTTTTTTTTAAAGTTTTTTTGTTGTTGTTTTGTGTGTGGTTTTTTTGTCTTTTTAGTGCAAGTTAATATTCCCTTCGTGGTATTCGTTGCTGTACATTCCTCATTCAGTGATGTCTACATTTAGTCAGGGTATACATTAACAGTATGAAACAAAAAAGGGCCCGCCCTTATAGTGAGAAGCAATAAGGCCGTACCCCCGCACAGTGCTCTCATTGGCTGGTGGATTTCGCGCCTTATGTATACCAAAACAAAACATGGATACAGAGACAGACGGAGGACCTCCGACACCACGGTGCCTCCCATACCCATGTATAGATATACATAAAGATATACATATTAGTGCTGTCAGTTAAACGCGTTATTAACGGCGTTAGCGCAAACCAATTTTAACGCCGTTCATTTTTTTTTAAATTGCGCGATTAAACGCTCTTTTATTTTTATTTATTTTTTGGCTCAAAACAAAGAAGCAGTAGCCTGACTGCTACGTTCAAGGCAGTATGTTTGTATGTTCATCGTTTAATTGCACTATAGGCTTTTTTTTTGTATCGTCCTGTTCTGATCAGTATATGCCAATGTTGTTATCAATAAAAAAAACATTTGCACAAGGCAAGCCAATGCACTTCTCCATGTTGATAAGAGCATTAAAATGAGAAAAATTAATGGGACAAAGAAATCAAGGGATATTTAGCATATAAAAAAGAAATTGCGATTAATCGCGATCAATCGCGAGTTAACTATGACATTAATGCGATGAATCGCGATTAAATATTTTAATCGCTTGACAGCACTAATACATATAGATGTATATATCTACATAGACATGGCACTAGTCGCGTCTTGCTACTTCCTCCTGTTTCTCATTCCTAACAAGCCTCCTTTCCTCATTGGCCGACACGGGACGCCACTCCTGAAACAACGCCTCAGGCCTTTCCGCTCACTTGGAGATGAAACCAAAAGAAAAATACTAAAAAGTCGTACTAATGCCGTTAGTGAGATAGTGAGATGGTGAGATGCTATTTTCTTAGTGAGGGTTTTTAGGACATACGCGGACGTATGCGTGCGGGGCAAAAAGGAACGCGCCCCCCCGCCGCCACCTTTGTAACACAATCTCCCAACTTCAGTTGATCCACTTCCTGCACTCGCTGGCGCCACAGAGGCAAGCGATCTTGGGCTGGCCCTCAGCAGCGTCAAACTGGTAGTCAAAGCACAGCTGGAGGACAGGGGGAGAGACAGGGGGAGAGGGAGAGACAGGGGGGAGGGGGAGAGCAGGGGGGAGGGGAGAGACAGGGGGAGGGGGAGGAGTGAGACAGGGGGAGGGGGAGGAGGTGAGACAGGGGGAAGAAGAGACAGGGGGGAGGAGGAGAGACAGGGGGGAGGAGGAGAGACAGGGGGGAGGAGGAGAGACAGGGGGGAGGAGGAGAGACAGGAGAAGGGGATTGGAGAGGAGAGACAGGACAGGGGGATTGGAGAGGAGAGACAGGACAGGGGGATTGGAGAGGAGAGACAGGACAGGGGGATGGGGAGGAGAGACGGGACCGGGGGATGGGGGAGGAGGAGGGGATGGGAGGAGAGACAGGACAAGGTGACGGGGGAGGAGGAGAGGAGAGACGGCACAAAGAGATGGGGTAGAAAAGGAGAGACAGGACAAGGAGATGGGGTAGAAAAGGAGAGACAGTACAAGGAGATGGGGTAGAAAAGGAGAGACAGGACAAGGAGATGGGGTAGAAAAGGAGAGACAGGACAAGGAGATGGGGTAGAAAAGGAGAGACAGGACAAGGAGATGGGGTAGAAAAGGAGAGACAGTACAAGGAGATGGGGTAGAAAAGGAGAGAAAGGACATGGTGAGGGATGGAGAAGAGATAAGAGAATTTGAGATGTTGAAGGTCACACGATGCCAACTCTTACAACTAATTGCTAGGACGCTACAAAAAAAAATAAAGGATGTATTTGTATAATATAATTATAATGTACGTACCTCCGCCCCTTTCTCTATCCTGCGGTTACAGCTGATGATGATTTTGTAGCCTCGTTCGAAGGTCACCACCTCGGCCACGCAGTTGGGAGCGCAAGAGTGGTTGATGTATCTTTAGTGGGCGGAGAACAGACATTGTGGACAGACGTCGGTACAGACGGGTTCGATAGAGGGAGTCACGATGGGAGCAGGTTAACGAGAGGAAGAGGGAAGTACAGTACCTGGCCAGACCTCCGCTCCGGGTGGCGTCTACCACATGCTCGCTGTCGATGCGGAACATGAACACCCCCCGATTCTGAAAAGGGATCCAGAACAGCGATTAGGTTTCTGCAGCACGTCAACACTAGAAGGGAGTGTTGTAGTGACACAGAGTCGCCACTAGATGGTGCGTTGTACTGCACTGCTGCGCGAGTCCGTGGTCGACGCTAGAATGCTTTGGACAAAATCAAAAAGGGTACCCTGTACTGTTAAAATGGTAGTAATCTACGAGCACCATTTATATCTCATTGCAAATTATTTACAACTCGAGGAAAAAACAGTTTATCCTACTAAATAGCCAATCACAACAGTTTGGAATAGATGTTGCAAAAGCCTTTTTGGAAGTATGCCTGCTTCAACAGAAGCCTAAATGTATCACGTAAATCTCAAATGTAGGCTTTGGTTAAAGCAACTGGACACATCATTAGCCTCATAAAAAGGTAGGAGTATGTTCTTGGGTTTGTTGCCGGGTGTACTCATACAACACATACTATGTGGCCCCGGGGAACACAATGGCATGTTTCTCTATCGCCACTGGCCATAAATAAAAACTTTAGGAAGCAAGAGTTGCATCACAGGCCGGGCTGCTATCCACAAGGCCCAAATTCAAGTCAGTCAGTGACAGTGAGATCCTTTTCAGCCCTCTCCTATGGATTGGTGGGGGTTGAAATGCGCAAAGAAAAAAAAAAAAAAGACAGATTCGCACCCATCACACCTTTCTGAAGGCAACGTTGTGAAAGATACCTTGCAAAACCACACACATCAGTTTGACCTACTATGAGGATGAGGATGATGATGAAGACGACTATTATATTAAGCATGGCTAACACTTGGGAGACCTACACAGGGCGGTATTTATGAACGAACCTCACCGTGTTGCTGGGCTCCGACAAGCGGAGTATGTAAGAGGGTGGCCTACAGGACTAATACAGTTGGAAGACCTGATTGAGCCAGGGCAAGAACGACACGTTCTGCTGCACAACGTGTTTTATACTGGACGTGCCGAGGTGTTGGTGATTCTGAGGAGGAAGGATGGGACCGCTTTGAATGAAGGGGAAGGGAGCGCAATGGAGAATGCTGATGATGGAGGAGGAGGAGAAGAGACGGGACATTTTGCAGCCATAGGGACTGAATCGAGATCAGACTGATTCAGGAACACAGCCAGAGGGCCAGGTTCTGGAGAGGAGTCAGAAGACGCTACAGTTTGAGGCCATACAGCTGGCATTCCCAGAGCAGTGGGCCACAGGGTAACCGTGCTGAAAGAGGCAGCGGGGCCAATGTTAAAAAGACAAAATTAATTCCCTTCCTGTTTGATGATGAAATGTGGATGTTCAAATGTGGATGCTCAAATGCAGAAGCAGCTAGCAATGAAGGCCGACATTCTGACTTGATAACCAGCTGAATGCACTCAAGGGCTTAAGATATGCAAGAGGTATTCTTGGTACAGGGGGCAATAACCTGGGGGGCCTCGTGTCTGCTGAAGAAGCACATACTATTCATAGACGCCATGCCAAGACAAAAGTTCAGGGGCATATCGCGGTATCTGCACTTTGATGACAAGAAAACACGGACTGAGCGTGCAGAGACAAAGCAATTTACCTTGATGTCTGAGCTATTTCAACTATTTCTACAATGAACAAGGGGAGGCTCTGGGAGGATATCACAGCGATGAACACCTGGCCCCCTACAAAGGTTGGAATTCAATTCTGGATGGTGTTCGATGGGGGTACCAAATACAGCCTGAACGCTATTCTTTATTTAGGAAACTATGTAAACAGGCCGCCAGGATAATGGCTTGCTGACAACGTTGTCATTAAACTGACCGTTCCTTTCCCCAGGAAAAGGTCAAAATGTCACACCTGATCATTTCTTTACATCAACTGCACTGGTGGCTGTAACCTTTTGGCTCACAGCACCACCCTGGTCTGGGCGATGTATAAGAAGCGCAGGGAGTCTTGAAATGCCATCCTCAGAATTGATCAGGCAAAGGAAAATAAAAGTGTTTCTCTACTCAGTACAATGCACTAGGGCTGGGCGATTAATCGAATTGTTATCACGATTTCGATTTTAGCGTCAAACGATCACAAAATTAACATAATCGAGTTTTTCGATTTGAAAAAAAAATAAGACTTTTTTATTTTATTTTTCATTTTATGTTTTATAGAAAGGGCAGAACAGCTAAATACACATCTTTGCATTATTTTAGATTGGAACATTTTCTTTTTGACCATTTTGTGTATTTTTTGTGTAAGTTCTTAGTTCCAAAGTTTTTTTTGGGAGAGACATCTGAATAAATACAACATGTCTTCCAACTCAAAAATAATCGTTTGAATAATCGGGATTTCAATATTGACTAAAATAATCGTGATTATGATTTTTCCCATAATCGAGCAGCCCTACAATGCACCCAACAGAAACAATCATGTACTACCATCAGTGTAGCCCATAGTAATAAGCTTTGCAAATATAGTGGATTCAACTCAAGTCCATCTTGGTAGGCATCGAAAGAAGATCCCACTCAGTTCTCACATACAGTCAATTCTCCAGTCTCATAGTAATCCTGCACCGTTGCGACGCCTGTTGGACAAAAGCTGAACCGCGGCCTTGCAGGTCCAGCAACGACCATGTTTACAGTGTACAAAAGGTGCGAAATTGCTTGTAACCTTGTTTTCGGATATAGTTAATGAATTTGAACACGCATTGTAAACAAGACAAATTAAGGACAAGTCACGAAAGGCCGATACCGAATCCTACTCCCACTGAGAGTTTCACTTTATATTCACCAGCAGCCAAAACATCCCACCCACTGGAGTCAAACAAACACACCAGAAACAAGCTCTTTCCCGTCCAAATCCACGCGGTTAATTCAATGACCATCCCCGGGACGCGTACCTGAGAACGGTAGATCTTCTCCTTGCTGATGGCCACCTCGTTGCGGAGCACGGTCCCGTTGTACTCGATCATCATGGTCTGCTTCTCGATGTCCTTTGCGGCAAACAGCCCCAGACCCTGTGGGAGACGGACAAGGCAACGTGTTGAGCTCCAACCTCTACAGGGACGGACAGCAGGGGGGGGGTCACCTGCCTGCTGAGGAACACGCTCCCGTAGCCCCCCCCCCTCACCTGGACGCGGGAGCGACCGAGGTAGACGTTGGCCCTCCACTCGTTCTTCATCCAGCGGTACTGGGAGGAGCGCGGGTGCACTACCGGAGGCTTGCTGTGGGGGGCGCCACCTTCTCCCTGGGCCACGTTCTGGTTGGAGCGGGCGCTGCTCGTGGGCACTGCCTGTGGCTGGGGCCTGAAGGAGAGCAACAGGAGACGTTAAATATATGGGGGTGGGGTTGGTTCTTACACTTTCTTAATCTTAATCAAAACCAGGGTACAATAGTCATCCCTAAATTATGTAATAATTAAACATCAACGACCCTGACACATTGTGACAACCACCCCGTCCCTGGTGGGTCATCCCAGAATACGGGGTGGGTTGTCCCAAACTATGGGGTGGGTTGTCCCTATAGCTATCAAAGTGGTTTCAGTTTACAAGTAAAGCACAAAAAAAATACATGGCAGCTTTTTAAGTTTTTTATTCTAGACACCAAATACATCTTAAAATGAATAGATGCACCATCTGCAGACCCTTTATATTTATATTTTATTCAAACCATAATTGTTAATCAGGATGATTAGCTTGAATGTCCTCTTTCAAATGAAGGAATTGACTGTTGAAGTCATTATAGCTTCCATCAAAGCCATTGTGTCATAACCTTTCCTTATGTATAGGTGTGACAACAAACCCTTAGAGCAGTGAGACAACCGTCTTATGTCAGTGTTTCCCCTATATGCACCAAGCAGCGGCAGTACACGCCTCTGCTGAAAATATGACTGCTGAAAGAGAGAGAGCTTCAGCTTAGCTCTTTAAAATACGAATGTTATATTATGTTATTATTTTATAGCGTCGCCAGCCATTGTTGACTCTAGAGCCCCAAAACTTATATAGGCATGGCCTCTTTATGGTCCTACTATAACCTTTAGTTTTGAAAAATATATCTCTTCTTATTTTTGAGGATTTTTTATTTAGGAACAATTTCAATAGCGTTGCCATTATTGACTAGAGCCCCAAAACGTTTTCCATATAGGCATGGGCTCTTTATAGTCTAACTGCAACCTTTAGTTTTGAAAAAATATATCTCTACTTATTTTTAAGGAATTTCTTTTTAGCAAAAATGTCAATATACATTTTTTTTTTTAACAACAATTTAAGTAGCGTCACCATTATTGACTCTAGAGGCCCAAAACTTGTTCAATAGAGGCATGGGCTCTTTATGGTCCTACTACAACCGTTGTGATGGGGAGAGGGGAGGCAGTGGAAAGACGCATGGGTTGGAGGAACAGATCTTTTCGATTGTGGTAGTATTTGTGTTATGTGATATTTGTTAAATAAATGTAAATAATTGTTTTAAAGATTATACTTGTATTATGTTCAACCTCTCCATATTTCCCCTGCTTATTACTGTGCACAAATGTACTGCATGTACACCCTTCTGGTGCCGGCAGACACATAGAAACCTCCCTGCCAGGGTGCGCTTTGCGAGCACACAAAAAAAAAATTGTGAGCGGAAAAAGAAACATTTCACCTCCATTCGAGGGGAAACACTGTAGGTGTGGCTCCACACCTGTCGTCCTTTCAGTAGCTAGCACGACCGTAATGAATAACCCTTCTGTTTTCTGATTATGAAATGCCTCATGGCCCTATAAAGATCGACATTAACACCACCAACATGAAAAGGCACTCAATTTGAAAAATTCTCCTACCAATTCTTTTTGGTGTCATTTTGTGACACAGAATTGCCTGATAGAAATGAGCATGACATTACGCTCAATGCTGGACATTAACCTGGTGAAACAGCACCCTCTAGTTTGACTGTTGACAAGCAATGTGACAACCAACCCCGGTCTTCCTACACATTCAACATTATCATCGTCACTGTCACGGTTGGATCGAACTTAACCAAGTATGATTAACTTTAACTTGGAGTGGTGGACACCTTTAACATCATTAGTATGCTATACTACCGGCTAATCCTAAACTATGCTTTACTACGCAATGCTATACTACACAACACTCCAACGCCGTAAGTTGTAAACCTACAACCGGGCGGGTCATATGCCGTCCATGATTAGAATTGGTGGCTCTAGAATGTCCATTATGTATTTTTTTTACATGGGATGTATTGAAGTGAATCTGCAATCTTGGACGGCGTTTCCAGTCTATCCCCTCTATTGGGCCTTACTGGGAACCAGTGCTTCCCTGCTGGTAAAACCTAATACTCCCTGTGTATAATCGGCGTGGCCTGTGTGAACAAACAAATGATCACGGCAAATAGCGGCGTGCGCACATCTGACATTTTTGGAAGTGCTGCAAGCAGAGTGAGCAAACAGCCCCTTCAGCAGCAACGCCACGGCAAGACGAAATGCCACGGCCGTTTAAGAGCGCAGGACACGGCACTCGGGAGTAGCCTGGTATTGGTTACCTGATGATCAGGGTGGTGATGGGATTGCTGGCTCGAGGCTGGGCCCGGGCGCTGCCAGCGGGGTTGAACTTGAGGGGCAGCTCCATCAGAGGGTTTCGGCCATAGCGGAACGAGTACCTCTCACAGACTTCCACTCCTGGCAGCTGGAAAGGAGAATTGCATAACAATAATACATTCAGATTTTTCCCCAATGAAAGTGTGCACGAGATGCGTCACCCGCCACGATCGTGGACGCCTGACGAGAGTGAATCAAGCCACGAACCGATTCGGCGATTTTGGTGACGGCGGAGATGGTGAGCCCAAACAGGTCCTCTCCTTTCAGGTAGACGGGGAAGAGTTTGAGGGTGTCAGACTCGGTTCTGCGCTCCGGCGACTGGGCCCAGGACCTTATCCCATACCCCTGGAAGGACAGAGGAGAGGAGGACGTGAGCTGCTGACAGTAATTGTGTTGTCACCTGCTGCCGCAGGACTCATCTGTCACACTGGGACCCGGTTCACTCTGGGACGGCCGGTCGTTTGTCACCATTGCCTGATATGATCTCGTGGAATTTGACAGGAAACAATGAAGGCAACATCCTTTTTACCCTAATTATGGCATTTTGTGCACCGTTACTACCGTAACAAGCCGTATGATTAATCTGTCGCCGTAGAAAGGACTTTACTTTGCACATAGATTTCTGTTTACAGTAAAGAGCTATGGGGGCTGCGGTGATTTGTGTTGTTGACACAATTGTTTTGACAGCGTTTTCGACAATGCAACAATGCATCAGCAAGCATTAGTACACAGACAAATCAACAGCAGAGGCCGTCTTTATAAACATCTCTCTAGGCGGGAAAAAAGCAGGCCCAGCCCTTCCAAGGCAGGGGGGCAGCACCGGTACCTTTGGGGCTGGCGTCGGTCAGGACCAGGTCCTCGTGGCCCTGCTCCACCACGCGGATGGAGAACTCGGGGAGCTCCTCCCGCTCCTCCACCGAGCACACGTAGCGGCAGCGCCGGTTGCCGTGGCGCATGCTCCAGTAGATGCGGCAGGCCTCGTAGCCGGCGGGGAAGATGGCGGTGGGCGAGTGGAAGGCGGCCATCTGCAGCGGCGTCAGCTGGCCCATGGCGTGCAGCACCAGGCTGCCCACGCGGAAGGTGTAGCCCAGCTCGGGCCGCCGCACCGCCGAGGCGATCTGCCGCGCCTCGTCCCGCTGCACGTACACGCGGCGGAACACGGCGAAGCAGCGCAGCTCGTGCTCCACGGCGTGGCCCCCGGCGGCAGCGCCGCGTGGCCGGTGGGCGTGGCACAGCATGGTCTTGTCCTTGTAGAAGGTGCAGTGGGCCTGCAGCGCGCAGGGGAAGTGGTACACGTTGGCGCAGCGCAGCCGGTGGCAGCCGCCCGTGGCGCCCGTGCGCTGGCAGAAGGCGCAGCGCGAAGCCTGGCCCCGCCGCAGAGCCGGCTCCACGTTGATGAGCGCGCCCGCCTGCGTCTCGTACACCTCGCTCGACCACAGCGCGCAGTTGAGGTGCACCCAGGCGTCGGCGTCCAGGTTGAGCAGCCGCCCCGGCCCGTCCGTGACGCCGTCGCCCAGCTGGTGGCAGAAGCAGCAGCGGCGGGAGTCCCGCAGGGCGGCGGGCGGCCGCAGCGAGGCGCCCAGCCTCTTCAGCAGCTCGTCGATCTTGTCCTCGTCGGGCAGCGCCGAGCCCCGGGGCACCAGCACCTGCAGGGTCCACTTCCTCCAGCGCAGGCCCTTCTGCCGCTTGCCCTGGTGCCAGCCGCCCTCGTGGTGGTGGTGGTGGGCCCGCGGCCGCGCCTTCAGCTTCACCGTCACCTTGATGGTGTCCGACTTGGCCTCCGTCTTGGGGGTGAGTCCCGCGCCGGGGAAAGGGGAGGGGTGGCGGTGGGGGGCTGGAGGGAGGGGACTGTTTGGGCTGCAGCTGGGCGAGGCAGTGGACGTCCAGCGTGGACATGTTGTTGCTGTACTGGTGCTGGGTCTTGGACAGACTCTCTTTCTCCTCCGTGTCCGGCAGGAGCTCTACCGTGTCCTGGGGGGGGGACAGAGGTGATACGCCGCCGCGTCAGGGACGAGACAAAGAGGGAAATACTGGTGTAAAAAAAAAAAAATATATGTAATCGCCTTGACAGAGTTTAAATAATAGACTGATACACATTAGGGCTTTGACTACGAAGTTCGTTATTCGAATATAATTCGAATATCAAAAAATAAATCAAAATTCGAACGAATATTAGGCAGCCCTCAATATTCAAACCTGTTATGGGCTGGCCAAGAGGGAGAGACGTCGGAGGACCCGACGTAGTCTATTCATAATGTTGTAATGACCACGGAAGAGGCAGTGAATGAAGTATTGATTAGACAGAGATTTATTAGAAACCTAATAAACCGTTGTTATTCTGATATTGAGACAAATCATGGTCACTGTTCTATAGCGTCCATTTTTTGAGTCTCAATGTCTACTTCAAATGCAGTTAGAAATATGGGACAGTTGCTTCATTTTGTTTATATGCTACAGGCCAAAAGACTAAATGAATATGTTACGCTATCGAACAGATCTAGATATCTCTTCTCTACGTGTAGTTGTGTTGCATGAATGCTGCTGAGGGAGGTAGCCTATTTGATTGATTCGCTGAATTGTCCAATCATGTGGGGATAACAAAAAAGAAAAGCGATACCATTGGCCTGGGGCGCACACTGGTGCGACCCGATGGCAAATTTTCCTGCGCCAATGACAAGCTGTCCCTGCTTGATAGACATAGCAAAAAGTTAGCTTTATTTCGAATGACCAATAACTAGCCTAGCCCAAATCATTGACAATCATGCGCATTTAAATGGTTGCTGGCAGGGACAAGTATATCACACAATTAAACGAGGATAAACGCTATGTATTTTTGTTGATTTATTTCGTAATGATAACAGCTTATTAATAGTTGGCAGATATATTCAAATGAATATTTCATAATACAGGTCTTACTGAAGGCATTTAATGGTCAAAATATTATTAATAAATATTCGAAAATATTTGAATATATTAATTAACAAACAAACTTCGAATATGATTTTTGGGCAAAAGTCAAGGCCCTATAATACACATTGGTCTGCAGGGCTGAAAAACACACACAGACACACAAGACAGTTTTTAAAAAGCGCAACTCTTTGTGACTCGAGGCTTTGTCGATGGAACATACCTTAGTTTCAGGGGTTGACCTTGGCTGGGAGGATGAGGATGAGGAGGAGAAGAGGAGGAAGCAGCTGTGACTACAGAAGACCAAGTTTCCTTCAGACTTCATCTCCCTGTCAGACTCCTGATGAAACAGAAATATTAACAAAAGATTCACCCTCTGGAGGTTAGAGTAGAATAACTATGGTTCTGCTACAAAGGTTAGGAAGGAGAAATGTTTTGAGGCAAAAGGGCGTGGGTGTACAGAGATGTAGACTAAAATGTTAAGCCCTTGACGACACTTTCAATTGTACGCCCAAAAGAGAAGCTAGTATGGCTACAGACACCCACATCCTCTACAATACAGGCACGGCATGAGGCTATGGACCTTAAATAATACAAGACGACAATAACTCAATCAGTACCCGTTTGTGGTTAGGGAGGTCTTTGAGGGACTTCTGAACTCCGTTTCCCAGCACCACCACCTTGCAGTGGCAGCACCACTGGGGTTTGGACCCAGGGCTGCCAGGAATCTTCTTGTCTGCTCCTCTGACTGCAGCCGAGCCTGAGACACAAAAACACATCAACGCAAGCCAGCGAATAACCACGCGCGTTACATTATTATCATTCTCTGCAGAACTCGTGCAGGTGCGTCCCAGAGCTTGTTTGTGGCAACTACATATACTTTTGCTAAACACTGCTCAATGAAAATAAGTGGCTAAGCAGCCTACAGATAATTACAATGCAATGGTATATACATCATAAAATAAGACGAGACGTGATTCATTAAACTGCAATTCCTCTGGGGAATCGCATCCCGGTGGCGACGGCCCCGTAATTAGTATTGAATTCATCCAAAGGCCAGCGAGGCACGGCATCAACAACACCAGTCATAAACTAGTATCACACTGGATAATCGCACCCCTGCCTGTCAAGTCCCATTTCTGTGCTCACTCCGGACAGCCAGACATCCACATCAATTATGATCTTTGTTTTTTTCTTTAGCCTAACGAGATGACGTCCATCCGACACGTCACGGCCCGCCACCGATGGTCAGGGGACGCCGCGGCTTCCATCGAGCCGACGATCGTTACTGCGTTTCATTAGCTGCGACAATCAATAAGGACGCCTGTCTGCGTCCGAGCCGGTGCCGTCGCCTCACGCCCCCGGACGGGATAACGACGCGTGGGACGAGGAACGATCGTCTGTAAACACCGCTCAGAGAGAGCGCTAATCGCATCGGGGGACGCGTAAAGGGCGGAACAATTACGGGGTCTTCAGTGTCTTCACGGGGGTGGGGCACTCGATCGCTTTGTGTGTCTTCCCGGCAGGGGGGGGGTGGGGTCTGTTCAGGTTTTTATTGGAATCGAAGCGGCATCACGCCAGGCGCCATCTTGGGAGGCAGAACCACCAGAGGCGTTCACTGCGGTGTGACGGTAACTGTAGACCCATTTCACAGCGGTGTCAAAAACGACGAGGTGTCGCTCATAGCCCTAATTATGGGTATACTCCGCGTCTGGGAAGTAGACTTGTCTTCGCTAGTTTATTCTAATATTCACGCCCTGGTACACTCATATAATGAATAACCCCTAATTATTGTTAGGAGTGACACCTGTGTTTATCCCTCGATGACACCTCTGTGAAAACGCTCAATTAGGAGCTTGTGTGGCACAGTGTGCATCTCACCCGGGCTGTGGTGCTGGAAGCGCATCTGCTGGCTCTGCTGCATCACGCCCTGCGACGTCCCGTTGGGCCTTATCATCATCTGGCCCAGGGGCCGCTGGTGGACCACCGCGGCGGCGTCCATGCGCGCCTGGAAGGCGATGGGGGGCGGCCGGGTGTCGAGGCCGCCTTGGGGGCCCACCCGCAGTCCGCTGAGCATGGCCAGGGGCCCGCGCTCCGGCGTGCTGCTGACCTGGTAGCTGCTGGGGATCTTGACGCACAGCAGGTCCGAGATGGCCGCCACGACGCCTGTGATGTTCTGGGTGAGCACGCACACATACACATGAAAAGTTAGAGGCATTTCCCCTTTTAGAGGAAGCCATCTATAATCTTAAAAATGTAATATTCTTTTTTAGAAACATATTTTTTATTTATCGAGTCCGAGGTTTAAAAAAAAACAAGCCCTAAGCCTTTTATAACACAGAACTGAGAAAAGGAATGTGTGGGGAAGTAACTGAAATCGAAACACTATTGGTCTTACCTCTGCAGCTGCTGGCCGCAGAGTGATGGCCACCGACACCAGGCCCTGTTTGGAGTCGTTCCCCATGGCCCCATAGGGGGCGCCAAAGAACACTCCGGAAGGCTCCGTCTTGATGTCTCTCAGCTTGATCTCCGTGCCTGCAGTCAGATGAAGGCGTGTTATTGATGGAGCAACAACAAATACCGTCATGGTTCCCTATCCCCTATCCTGGCCTCATGGTTGTTATTGTTTATCCTTGTTGTGTACCTTTCCCATGGGGAGGGGGGAGCATGGAGAGTATTGGGGACAGGCAGGGCGATCGGGGCTCCTCTTTAACGCGGGTCAGGTCAGGGTAGCGGCTGATCTCGGCGCCCGCTACACTCTCTGGTGACGACGACGGCACGAAGCTGTCCGGTGTGTCTCTGTCCTTGCCGGGCTCCTGCCCCCTGTTGCTGTGGAAAACAAGAAGAAGAACAAGGAACACGAGACGCCATTAGAGCACTGATGCAGCTCTCTCTGTCTGTGTGTGCGTGTCTGTGTCTATGTGCGTGCGTGCTAGAGTGCGTGCGTGCAAATGAGTGTGCGTGTGGACATGATACACGTGTGCATTTCTCGATTCTCGTCAAGCTTTCTTCTCTCATCACACCTGCATCACATCTCCATTATGTGGAAGTCATTTCCATCCCAGAACTTGGACCATGCTAATTGCAATTAGAACTGCGGGCTGTAACCCTTTGAAATGAAAATTGCCTACATTTGCACATTCTTTCTAAACGTTGGTTTCCCTTTGACAAGCCTATTAGGTTATGTGTGACCAATATCTGAAACGAAACGCACAATGCCATATTCTATTAGTTGAGGTGAATCTGAATAGAATAAGGATACAGGCGGTAACGTCCGTTCCGTTGGGTCCGCCCGGCTCGGGGGGGTTGTTACCTGAGCTCCTCCTGGTTGTTGTGAGGGGGGGTGGGCAGGGAGGCGGGCACGTCCACGGTCTTGGGGCCCTGGGCGATGGCCCGGGCCAGCAGGTCCTCCTCCGCTCTGAACTGGACGTGGAGGGGCTTGGGGCCGAGTCCTTTAGACACTGGGTGGAAGAGGCGCACGGATCCTGGTAAGCGTTTGGTTGATTCATTGTAAAAAATGCTTAGTTCCAAAACTAAAAATGAACTTTTTCTTTGGTAACACGTTATAATAAGGTGCCATATTAAATAGCAAACGACTCATTACCTAACCCTTTGTTAATTGTTACTAAAATATCTATTTGGCACAATAGTTAATAGTTTTTTTTCACTGACCAGAGTGTCGCTGGTTAGGGTTAGGGCCGTGTGTTATTACATACATCGATTAACTAATATTTTAGTAGCAATTAACAAATATTAAAAAAGGGTTAGGTAACGACTAACCCTTGGAGTTTGCTATTTATTATGGCACCTTATTATAAAGTGTTACTTTTCCTTTTTATGAACCACAAAGCCCTTTCCTTATGCTGTAAAATAAAGCTTCTCCAGCAATAATTAAATAAAGCATTTTTACATAGTGCCTGAAACAAGCGTTTTGTTGTTGTGCAGTGACCCCCATGGAGGATTCGTGTTATGGATCTAATGCATACCCATGGCAGCTGCCTTGCTGGCCAGCTCCTCTGTGGTGGCAAAGCCATTGATGGTCTTCTGGCGGTTAACTGGAGGCGGGGTCGGAGGGAGGGACGCAGGGGGCGTGGGCGGGTTGCTCAGGTTGCTCTGCTGTAGATATCATAATAATAACAATGTTAACCGGTCTTCTATATATATATACACATCATGTTGATAACACAATGTTAATCTGTCGTTACTGTAGATAGATCTTGATAACAGAATGGTAACCTGTCTCTGGGCCTCTCTCTCTCTCTCTCTCTCTCTCTCTCTCTCTCTCTCTCTCTCTTCTCTCTCTCTCTCTCTCTCCTCTCTCTCTCTCTCTCTCGTCTCTCTCTCTCTCTCTCTCTCTCTCTCTCTCTCTCTGTTCTCTCTCTCTCCTCTCTCTGCTCTCTCTCTCTCTCTCTCTCTCTCTCTCTCTCTCTCTCTCTCTCTCTCTCTCTCTCTCTCTCTCTCTCTCTCTCATATTAATAACACACTGTTCAGTCTCTGCTATAGATATCAAATCTGGGGTTACATAGAAGCACCTTGACCATCATATGCAAGATGCTTCAGCAATATCAATGAAGAAGTTCAAGCCGTACCAAAATAATCCAGGTGTTCACTGCCAATTCCACATGTCGTTGCCTTCCCTTGCTAGTTCACCCACAGACTTCTAAACGTGTGCAGCTCGCACACCAAGGCCACCGTTTCCAGCTGAGCTCCCGAGACCTCACCGCGCACTGCTGCCCTTTGACTGACATCCCCTCGGCGGACACCCCCCCGCCCCCCCATCCCTTCTCTGGGGTCACCCCGTAGAGACGCCGGCGCCACCTTACCTTGTAGGCCAGCTGGGAGTAGTAGTCAGAGACGCCGTCCAGCGAGGCGCTGCCGAAGGCCCCAGAGAGCAGGCTCTCCCCGTTCAGCTGGCTGCTGCCGTAGGGGGCGAAGTGGGCCAGGTTGACCCCGATCTGGGGCTCCATCAGGGGCAGCATGGACAGCTGCTGCAACACGAGAGGGAGGAAGGGATTAGCACGGGGGTCGTGTGAGAGAGAGGCGCTCCCCCTTCAAGGGAAGTCACGCCAGCGCCGTTAGCGAGCCAATCAGTCGAAGCGCGGCTTTGTGTCGGGGCGAGGGAGAGGCGGTGAAGGTGTTGTGGAGTGATGTGGTGGATAACGCCATAACGCCATAAATCCAACGCAGTGTCAAGCTCAATAGGAACAAACAAACAATAACAATGCATTGCAGGAACCCCCTGGAGGGTGACTTGCAAAAGCGCCGGATGGCGATATGCTTTTCTTCCCATTATTTGGCCACATACTGTTTTGAGATGTTTTTCCTCTAATGGCATTGAGCTCTGAGCAATGTGTGGTTCCATTGAAGTTATACTGTCTGTAAGAAAGTATGTGCATACTACCGAAGCATGTGGTCCGCCAACATGGAAAACATTTACTTACCAGGAAGGCATATGGCAAGTTGTAAACCCAGATAAACCGTGCTGACCTCCCTGTTCTTTTGGCATTTGGCAAATAGGCTGCTGCACAAATGTTTGCAGCGACATGCCTTTTCTGCAAATTGCTCTTTAAAATGCTCCATTTCCAATTCGCCCTTTTCCTTTTTTTTTTACAAAGTGGTTCAAAATCTGTGTACACAAATTGCACCGAACACATTTGCGGCTATCACATCTCCTTAAACTCAGACGAAAGCCCTCATGCCTTCGTCTCCAATCCTACAGTATTTAAAGCAGAATAATCGACTGGTATATTTCCATTCACCAATTACCTCAGACGTAATGCAGGGCATTTGCATACAAGACGTCTGTTTTCAACATGCCCTTCTTTTTTTATTTTGCTTGGTTTCAAATGGCTGGATGTTTTCCAGAGCAGAACACAAAACAGCCAGGAAATATCTACAAGCTTTTGTGTGCCGTCGATTAAAATCTGCTCGTTGGTGGGGCACACAAATCAATTATGATGTTTTGTGCTGTACTTAGTGAGATTCAAATTCAGCAATTGCTTCTCTCTTTAGAAGAAATAAATAAAATTATTTGATAAGCACTGCAACAGGGGGGGGGGGGGGAGGGTGGAGTCCCTACTTAATAATAATTCTCCTTAACTTCCCCTACTAGAACTAATACCTTGCTTTACGACTTTCATAATGACAGCACCATGCCTGTTGGGTGGTAATGTCTGGCAGACAGTGGAAACACGCTGGTCCTGTTAATTAATACTGAGGCCTACTGAAGGAATCACACCAATGCTCTTATCTTGTTTGTGTATCACTGCAGCCAGTTCTGTAATAGCTAGCTACCCCAACCGTATTTGTACTTCCTCTTATATTACAGTTGACATTTTTTTCATTACAAACACAAACCTACGTACGCTTGAACTGCAAACTTTATAATGCGCTTTTAATAATATGCCACCACAATATGATAAATAACATTAAAAATAGAATACAAATGATACAACACTACTGCTACCACTACAAAAATATGAATAAAATAAATACATTTCTGCATTTTGTAATATTCTATAACCAGTTCTCATCCGAAAAAAGGTCAGCATTTTCTGTTACCCCCGCAAATAAAAAAACAACAACCACAACAAAAGAAAACTTTGCTGCAAGTGCTGCCTCCAGTCTATCTGAGCTGCTGATGTCATGCGGACCGAGTGGTGGTTCACCTGTTTGATCTGCGTCATGACGTTGTCGGTGCCAGAGTGCGTCAGTGTGTCCCCCTCCTTCTTCCTCTTCTTGTAGCGCGACGCCGGCAGCTTCTCCCCCCCCTTCGGCGTCCTCTTCTTCTTCTCCTTCTCCTTCTTCTTCTCCTGCTCCGTGTGCAGGGGTCCCGGGAAGTCGGGGAGGCCATCGGAGTACGCCTGGGGAAATGAGGGGACGCAGGGCTTTTTTTTTTGTTTTTCACAGAAGCTCCAAAGACGCAGGCCGATGATTGACAAGTGTGATTAAAAGAAAAAAGGTTCAGAGGCAGGGGATGACTCATCCACGAACCAGCAGCGCTATGAGTCAGGGATTCAACCGCTTGACATCCCCCCCCCACCGCCTCCCCGCTGTCACGGCCCCTATATGAGTCACTGAGTGTTTTCGACTCCCATGGCTGGCTTCAACCCTATAGCTCACTCCCTCCCTCCCTCCCTTCCTCTCTCCCTCTCTGCCACTAACGAAAATCCCAAACCGGAGGACTGACTCACCCCGTTGCTGTCTATGGAGCTCTGCCTGAGCAGCAGAGCCTTGCAGTCTGCGGGCTCTTCCTCCTCGGAGCGCAGGCTCTCCTCGGAGCGCTGGTGGGGCAGGCCGGGCGGCGGCGGCGTGTTCTTGTTCTTCAGCAGGTGCTTCAGCAGCTCGTTGCCCGCCTCGCCCTTGTTGTTGGCGGGGCTCAGCGCGGCGGCAAAGGGCGACACCCCTCCTTTGCTCCCCTCCTCCTTCACCGAGCCCATCCCGGAGCCCGGCTGGCCGTGCCACTCGCTGGCCTCCGTCTGCTCCAGCTTGATGTTGCTGAGGATCCTCTCCTGCTCCTGGGTCTGGGCCAGGGCCTGGGCCCGGGCCGTCTCTGCGTGGAGCGCCTGCTGGCCCGCCGCGGCCCCGGACAGCTGCCTCTCCAGCTCCGAGTGGCTGGACGTGGCCGAGCCCATCAGGGGCGACCGGGAGAGGTCCTGATCCCCGAACGGGTGGGTGCTCCTGGTTGGCGTGGAGGAGGTGTCCGAGACGCAGGGGGTGAGCGGGGCCGTGAGGTCAGAGTGCGGCGTGGAGGGTGTCTTGACCGAGTCGGCGTCCTCGTCCTTCTTCTTCTTGCGGTTCCTCTTCTTCTTGCCCTTTTCGTCGGGGATGATGTTGGAGTAGAGCTGGATTAAAGACTGGCCCGAGCCTGGGTAGTTGGAGGGCAGGGGCGTGGACATGTCTGCGCCAAACGGGGGACCCTCGCCTTGCATCTGGGGCATCATCCCGGGGCCGCTGAAGCGGCGCGGTCGGGGCGGACCCTGGTGGAAGTTCCCCATGTTGTCAGGACCGAAGCCGGGTCCCATGTGGTCCTGTGGCATCAAGCCGTTAGCCATCATGGCCCTCCTATCGCCCTGCAGGAACCCTCCCGGCGGAGAGCCCATCCCGGGCTGCATGGGCTGCTGCTGGGGGAACATGGGGCCCATTTGCTGCGGGTGCGGGGGCCTCTGCGCCTGCATGAAGTCCTGCGGCAGCTCCGCGTTGAAGAAGGGCATCTGCGAGAGCGGCACCATGTTGCCCTCTGGTCCCATCATGCCTTGCTGCTCCATCTCCATGCGCTGTTTCAGGGCTCGCTGGCGCTCCACCTCCTGCATGAGCTGCACCCGCTGCCGCTCCTGCTGCTCCCTGAGCCGCTCCCTCCTCTCCCGCTCCTGGAAGCCCTCGCTGAACGGGTTGTTGTCGTCGAACTTCAGCCCGCTGGAAGGAGCTGCCTTCGCCTGAGGTGATGGTGGGGGTTGGGCTTCCTGGGGCATCTGCTGGGGCATCTGCTGGGGCATCTGCTGGGGCATCTGCTGGGGCATCTGCTGGGGCATCTGCTGGGGCATCTGCTGCGGCATCTGCTGGGGCTCTGGCATCTGCTGGGGCATCTGCTGGGGCATCTGCTGGGGCATCTGCTGGGGCATCTGCTGCGGCATCTGCTGGGGCATCTGCTGCGGCATCTGCTGCGGCATCTGCTGGGCATCTGCTGCGGCATCTGCTGGGGCATCTGCTGCGGCATCTGCTGCGGCATCTGCTGGGGCATCTGCTGCGGCATCTGCTGCGGCATCTGCTGGGGCATCTGCTGGGGCATCTGCTGGGGCATCTGCTGGGGCATCTGCTGGGGCATCTGAGGAGGCATCTGAGGAGGCATCTGAGGAGGCCGCTGCGGCATGTTGACCATCGGCATGGGATGAGGCTGGCCTTGATTGCCCATGGGCACCTGGGGAGGCAACATGGGCGGCATACCGGACCCGGCCATGGGGGCCCCGGGGTGCCAGCCGGGGGGCGGCCCCCCGGGCATGCGTGGAGGGGCGTTGGGCTGGCCCGGGTGGAGCTGCATGGGCATCAGGGGGTTCATGGTGGGCGGGACCATGGGCGGCCCACCGGGCACCATGCCGGCCGGGCCCTGCATGGGCCCCGGGGGGCCCGGCCCCATGGTCGGGGGCATGTTGTTCTGCTGCTGTTTGACCCGGTACTCCTCGATGAGCTCGGCGTGCTCCTTCTGCTGCTTGCGGATCTAGAACCAGAGAGGATGGCAAGAGGATGTGACGACAGACAGGGTAAAGGAACGCAATTATACCACATAGGAAATAGAAAAAGACAAACATAGGAAAATGGGTACAAGGTATCTGCAGGTTTCAGCGAGTCAAATTTAAGACTTTTTAAGACCTTTTTAATACCACCTTGAATGAAATGTAAGACCTTAAACACGGGATGGTGGGGGGATCCCGCTGTATTATAACCCAAGCATAGCATGGGTGTCACTCAATGACTCATTCACCTATCCATTGTCACAGACTAGCTAGCAAGCACGCAGACAATCGTTTATATATGCAGCTAGCAAGAAATAAGCCTCTCTACATGTCTTTCCTGAAAAGTCCCACGAGAAAAATAAATAAATAGTCCTGCCCCGACAAATTTAAGACCTTGAGTTTTAGTATTTAAGACCAGCATATGACATTTGTAACGAATTTAAGACTTTTCAAGGCCTTAAATTCAGAAACATGAATTTAAGACTTTTTAAGGATGCGCGGACACCCTGTGGGTATTCAACAAAAAAAAAATGTAATAGACCCATTCTAATGTTTAATTTTTCTATTAAATGATATTAAAAACAGGATGGGCGGACCTGCTCCAGTTGTTTCTGCACCACCCCTTGTTGCTCTGTGACATGTTTCAGCTGCTCTGCGTCCTCCTCCGGAAAGTCCCGGCCTGCCTTCTTCGCGGTCCTCTGCTTGGCCGACAGCGCCTTCTTGGACTTCCGGTGGGCTCCTATCTTCTCCTCCAGGAACTTCTGCTGCATCTGGAGCAGCTGCTGAGTCTCCTGCAGCCACTCCTCGTACTGGGCCCTCTGAGCGGTGTCTGGTGGGGTTGGGGGGGGTGGAAGGAGGCTGTTGGTAAGCAGCAGTCCTCAAGGGACGTTCTCAGGGCCGCAGAGTCGCTCACTATCTTCCGAAAGAGACTCAAGACTCACCTGTTCAGAGTCCACCTCGACTCTCCATAGCGACCCTCCCCCCTCTGACCACCATTGAACACTGCATTGTATTGTGTTGTATTGTATTATAGTACTTAACTGTGTAGCAACTGCAGTAGCTGCTATCATTGCTGTAACACGGGGAATTGTTTAGCCTAGCGTTTGTTGTATTTGCACTTGGTTCTATGAACATCCTTTCTGTACCGACAGCGATATATTGTTGCACTTCTTATGACAAATGTACTTATTGTAAGTCGCTTTGGATAAAAACGTCTGCTAAATGCCCTAAATGTAAATGAGGTTGAAGACCTCACAGTCTGTGAAAAGTTTGGAAAATGCGATAATGAGGGAGTACTTACTGACGAAGCCCGGTCCGAAGTTTGGAGGGTTCGGTCTGGCTACCTGGGTCAGTTTTCCATCCTGCCACAGAACGGAGAGCGTAGAGGTTGTTTATTGAATATTTTAAGATTTATTTGAATGAAATTGTCACGACGAACCAAACACAACGGATTGAGTAATAAATATCCCCTGTACTAGCAGAGATGGTACTGCGCAGAAGGTTTGATTTAATCTTTAATGTTCCATAAGCAAAATAATTACTTAAGTCATTATATTGAGTTTTATTTCAAGTACCTGTCCGACCACCTGTGGTGGGATGGGGGCGACTTCGGGACAGTGTGGTACCGCTCCAGGGGGAAACCTTTGACAGAGGACATTGCGTATAACGTACAACAAGTAAGCTTGCTGGTCATATGGGAGAAATAAAGGGACATTTAAGTACAGCACCTGTGCAGATTTCAATGATGCCATTTGAGTTGCTGTGTTTTTTAAAAAAACATTTACTTAGCCTTCCCTGAACGAATTAAAAAGTTTTCCCTAAACGATCCTCAAACAATTGCTACGAGATGGCTTTCTTTATACATTAAATGCACTTTAAATTAATACCAATAGTCATTCTGCAGTTAGATCTTATCTGAAGTCATAATTGAAAATCATGAAGAGGTCTTACCTGTTCATGACGATTGGACTCATTCCCATGTTGTTCTGAACCATGACTTTGTTGATGCCTTTCAGGGCCACCATTTTAGCCTTCATGATGGGGTCTGTGATGGCATCGAAATCAGCAAAGACGTCGACTGTTGAGCCTAGAACAGACAATAACATTTAAAAAGAGCATACCCCACCCTCCACCCACCTCCTTGAAAAGTGAATTTTCATTATTGGAAGACAGTGCGGTGGATTATAACTGTACCAATGTTGGGGAAGAAGGAGTCACTGGAGCGCTGTCGTATCATGGCCTGCATCTGCCTCTGCTGCTGTTGCTCCTGCCTCTCTTGGTCCAGAAGGTCCTGCAGGAGGAGGGGCTGCTCTTCAAGCAGCAGGGGTCTCGACTGCTGGCCTGACTGCTGGGCCAGGGCCTGGTTCAGCATGGCCTGCTGAGCCTGGCTCAGGGTGCTCTGCTCAAGCCCCGTACCCATGCCCGTCTGAGGGTCGTTCCCGAACCCGGCCATGGAGGCTTCGGCCGCCGTGGCGTCTGACAGCGTTTGGCCCATGTCGAGGCCGGTGCTGTGCTGATTAGCGTCTGTGACTTGGTTGGCCTGGGGCATGAGGTTGCCCCCTTGGTTGACGGAGTCAGCCATTTGGTTTAACGACTGCTCCGTGGGCTGCTGCTTTATGAGCAGACTGGACAACACCGGGGTGGAGTCGGACAGCACCCCCTGCTGGTTGGGAGTCATTGCTTCGCCGTTGGTTTGCTGGCCGTTGGTCTCCGCGGACTTCTGACCATCCTTCCCCTCCGTTTTGATTTCATGAGCGACGGCCAAAGAGGCGGAGCCCAGAGTCCCTTCAGCCTCCTGTTTCACGTCAGATCGCATCGGCCCCGAAGGAGGACTCGGACTTTGTGGTGACCGATGTTGAAGTCGACGATGTCTCTGCACCACTGTCTGCTGCTGTTGATGTTGTTCTTCGACTCAGAAGAAGACCTCTGGACATCGCCGCTGTCCATGTTGTCCTCCATGGGGTCACTGAGATCCAGCTCCTCGTTGAACATGTCCTTTTTGATGTCGTCGAGATCCGGGTCTGTGTAGGCGATGATGTCAAATTTGCCAGAGCTGAACAAGTCCTCGAGGTGGAGGTCGTTGGTCTCCAAGTCTAGGTCTTTGCCATCTTCCGGATCTAAATTGAGGTTCTCCAGATCTGCATCGACCAGGTCTTTCACCTCCACGTCCTCAAAGTCCTTGACGGCGGATTCCTCCGAGTCTAGTTTCTCCTCTGAAGCGTCACTGGGAGTAACGCTTTCGTTGTGGCCAGGAGGGGGCGAAACCATCATCATTGCTGCCGCCATATTGTGGGAGTCATTCGAAGCCGGCTGGCTCATTGACCTCATCAACGTGGCCTGCCTGGGCATGTTGTTCCCTTGCATGTGTTGCTGGTGGTTCAGATTCTCCATGCTGGAGGACAGCTGGACGTGGCCGCCCTGACCGCCCATGGGATCCATCATCCTGGGACCCTGGTTGGAGGGGAACCTGAACTCTGGACCACCAGGGAAGCCGGTTGGCCGCTGCCCCTGCATGTTTAGGTCCATGTTGCCCCCTGGCATGGCACCAGGGGCAAAGGGTGGCATGCGGAGTCGGCTCTCTGCAGCTCTGTGTCGCAGCTCAATGAAGGGCTGGCCCATTATGTTGTGCTGCTGTACCGGCATCCCGCGAGGAGGAAAGTGCTGGGGCATGCCCATAGGACCGCCCAAGGCCTTGGCCATGTCCCCTGACATAGATCTTCTCATCTGTGGTGGGATGTCCTGCATTTGATGAGGAGCTCTGGGGAAGAATTCTTGACCTCCGTGTGATCCAGGCCCGCCTTGTGGAAATGCAAACCTGAAAGAACAACATGGCCGCCAAAGTTAAGGGTCAAACTGTGTTTATCATTCCCTCATGTTTGGAGGTTATCAGGAATCACAAGTCTGTTGCAAACTAGCTGCTCTACACGGGAACTTGACAAAAGTAAATAACAATCATATATCTAGCGATAAAACAGCAGTGTTTAAGTCCCATAAAACAATTGGACTAATCGTCGCACCCACCTTGGCCCTTGGTGTCTCATATGAGGGTCCCCGGGATGCATGACCCTGGGCATCTGCCCCTCATTGGGGAAAGGGCCACGGTGATCTCCTGGGAAAGGCCCTGGGTATCTCATCGGTCCTCTCATCGGTCCCTGTCCTGGATAGGGTGGAGGGGGTCTGTTGAACATCTCGCCCGGCTGCCCGAGACCCTCCTGTGGCCACGGTCGCGGCGCTCCGGGGGGCATGCCGCCGGTCGAGTCGTGGGGGCCCCGCTCTTGCCGAATGATACTCCTCTGCTGCTGCTGTTTGAGCAGCAGTTCTCGAATACGCTGTCGCTGAAAATATAACCAGGCAAACCTTTATTTTAAGATATTTTCCAAGACTGGCAGGTCACTTTGCAAAATAAGGTGGTGGATAAAGCGCGAAGGGTTAACAACCACATACCTGTCTGAGCCGCTCCTCGCTGTCAGCCAGAGGAACACTCTGAACCTCAGAGCCTTGTATCTGCAGATGGGGGTGCATGTGGCCCGACTCCTGGGCTCCGGGTCCACCGTTTCCAGCAATAGCCTGATCCTTCATTTCCATTCTCTCTGTCGGCAGCGGTCTAGGAGTCATTGGGCCCTGTTGAAATGGGTCGTGGGCGGGGGTCTGATTGGGTCTTTGCGACGGCGGCTGGGAAAAGCAGTCTTCTTGAAGGCTGGGATGTTTCGGTGTTTGGGAGCCCGGATGCTGGAAGGACTCCTGCATCCTGCCTTGAGGTGGAGAGAAGGGGTCCTGGTGGTTTCCCATCGGACCCTGCCGCGGCCGGCTCATCCCATCGGCACCCAGGAGGGAGCGTGGGGTCCCGGGCGGTTGGGCGTAGATGTCGTTCATCATAGTCCTCTGCACCCCCGGTTGGTGAAACATTTCGCCGCCCCCTGGTCTTTGCTGTCCGGGGTTGGCAGGGTACATGTCCATGGGCAATCTCTGGCCGCCGGGGGATTTGGGGAACCTGTCGCCCATGCTGGGTCGCGGAGTGCTCGGTGCCTGGGCGTAGGGGTCCATGGCGTGAGAGGGAGACATCTTCTGCGACGGGTGAGACTGATGGACGAACTGGTTCATCCCGGCCGAGCGGGAGGTGACCGAAGAGTACGGGTCAGAGGACGGGCTGGCCATGGTGCCCGACTGGCCGTAGTTGTCGTGCGGGCGCGGCGTGCCAGGCGGCCGTGCAAACCCTTCGAAGAAGGGCCGAGACTGGCCGTTTCCGTCCATGCTGGGTCGAGGCGTGCCCGGTGGTTGCGAGTAAGGGTCCCCGGCTGGTTTGTTAGGACCGGGCGACTGAGCGAAGGGGTCGTACGTGTAGTGGTCGGGCCGAGGGGTCGAAGGTGCGTGGGCGTAAGGGTTTCGGGACATGTGCGCCATTGGTCCGGGCTGCGCAAAAGGATGGCCCTGCATGTGGTGCTGGCCCATTCTAGGAGGGCTGGTGAAGGACTGATCCCCGCCAGAAGGTCTGGGGGTGTGCGGAGGCTGAGCATAGGGATCGTTCTGCTGACTCGGAGCAAATCTGTCCGCGGGGTGTAGGCCTGGTCGGTTAAAGGGATCCTGAGCCTGAGGGGGAGGCATGGGGGCTTTGAACAGCCCGCCTGAGCCGGATTCGTTGCTGCCGGGCATGGGGGCTAGCAGGGGCCGTGAGTAAGGGTCGGACAGGATCATTCTGTTTTGGGCCATGCGCTGATAGGCCTCGTTCCGGATCATGGGCCTGGAGTAAGGATCTCTACCTGGAGAGCCCATGGGCGGTCTCCCCTGGGCCATCTGGCTGGGCCTGGGAGGACCCATGGGCTTTAGGAATGGGTCCATGTCCCCCGCTGGCCTGGGGGTGTCCGGCGGCTTGGCGTAGGGGTCATGGTTCACAGACGTGGGCGAGCCAAAGGCCTCGTGAGCGGGGGAGGGTCTCCCTCGATCCTGCTGCTCCATGTGCGAGGTCGGCGACTTCCCGGACTCCATGGAGATCCGGCGACAGGCGTTGGTCCCCAGGTTGGGCGGCCTGGGCGTGCCAACCATCTTGGCATACGGGTCCCAGGGAGAGGAGGGTCTGGAGCCAGAGGAGCCCGGCGAGAACACCTGCGGTGACTGGGGCTGCGAGGACGGCCCTGACGGAGGCGGTGGTGGGGGCCGCAGGAAAACGTCCTCGGGGGTCCCCGAGGTCGGGGTCCCCGGAAGCTGGGGCCGGGCAAATCCGTCTTTAGAGTTGAGCGGCTGCATGGGGGACATGCTGCCGTTGCTGGGCTGCGAGACAGGGCTTTGGTTGCCGCTGTTGTTGCCGTCACCCTCGGACTGGCTGCCCGACTGCTGCTGTTGCTGCTGCTGGAGCTGCTCGTTCTTCACTTGCTCCAGTTTCTGGGTGGCTTCGATCTTGGCTTGCTGTTTGCTCTTCTGCCTCATTTGCTGGCACAGAGACAAGAGCAAGAAGGATGATTAGATCTATGTTCTGTTTTGGCGCGGAAAATGAAATAACAAAACGGATAGAGTGGATAAGACTATGTGTTTGTTAGTGCAGTCGTTTAGATGGGCTTTTCTTAAAGGAAAATTCCACTCTGGGTTTTTTCACTCCCCTATTAGTACAACAGATGCTAACCTACATAACACAAAGAACCAGACCCGCTCTCTACATATTGGGAAGTTGATCAATACAGCCCTAATCTACTGCACTCGTCCTGCTCTGCCATTGACAACCAATGGGCGTCCACTGCACTAGCTATCTAGCAAGCTAACCCATCCTGTAGAGGTATCCATCATAAGGATGTACTCCTCTACCTTTATTTTCCTAGGTTCGCTCCTGCCACTCTTCACCAGTCCTTTGACTTTGATGGCCAGCCACAAAGTGAGACTCAAAAGCAGTTGTGCCTCCCATCTATTAAACCAAGTTTAACGTTGCTTTGCGGTGGAATTTCCCTTTCAGCCCACCCCCCCTCCCCATAGTTGGCGTTACATAAAATGGTGGACCTGTCGCTGAGTTCCCTGACTTCACTGCATACACTCTTACCTGTCTAAACTTCCACTCTTGCTCATGCTCTGACTCTTTGGGTTTCAAAGGGTCTTTAAAGAGCAGTTCTGTGTCTAGTGGTAAGTTGGGGTCAAACACCTCGGGGGGCTGCGGCTGTGGCGGGTGCCTCTTCACCGTGTCATTGGACATCTGCACCTTGTTGATGCGCAGGGCTGCTCGGTTGTCTCTCGCCTTTTGCTGCGGGGCAGAAATGAACATCCATGCCAAAAAGATTAGAAAAACATGTAATAGATGTGTCGCAATAGATAAAAAAAACAACGTCAATTCCGCCCTCGCCGAAGAAATTAAAAAATGTCAACTTTTAATCAAGCCTTGGTATTTTTTCTTTTCTTTTTTAATAATGACTGATAAAATTACTTCAAGTGAACTTAATTACAGAGACCAAAGGCACTCCGAGCTCTGAGCTGTGATTCCCTTGTTAATTACTTCATGAGTGAATGCCCTGAATTTTAATTGGCAATGGGGAGAATGAAAGGGTGCGAAGCAGTCACTGTCACCTGCATACAGATAGAGCAGGGAGGGGGGTCAGAAGTCAGAGCTGGATGTTTCCACAGTGTGTCAGGCTCCAGCAACACGGGTCAATAAGTTCCATTGTGAGAATCATCTTACCACATAGGGAGCCCTGTCCTGCGAACTAGCTTTCCTCCACAGTTTTGCTATTTGCTTGACTCTTGTCGACCAGTCTGTGGAAAGAGGAAGTACCGGTAGTCGTCAGGGCCAACTGTAAAAGTCTCCTCAAATAACTTCTAAATCAAAATGAGAATGACGTCGACGCTAGTACATGCATTGACAAATCCAGAACGAGGCACGCAAAAGAGCAAAACAAAGCTAATTGAATATTTCTGGGTATCAAACGTGACAGCCGTCATCTTCTGCGAGACTTACCTGGGAACTCTTCCTTGAGATTGGGGAAATTTACATTGGTATAGAGAACGGGTGCCACTGTGGCCAGATCCCCAAGGGTCTCCTCCTTCTCCCACTTCAGTGTGCTCCTTTGGGCATTGGACATGGCTTCAGACTCCCCCTCGTGAAGGGATCCGGGCGGAGTGGGGCCCTGGCTCTGGGCAGGAGAGCCCCATGGACCCGCCTCTCGAGGCATCTGATTGAACTTTCTATCTCTGGAACATCATGGAGAACATGCGTTTTTATGAGTCTGTGTGTTTTTTGTATATTATTTACTTTTTTAAAATCAACAGCACGATGAAAATCAAACGATAACCAAATCCTTATCGTCGTCACCAACACCTGAGGGATTTCAAATCAAGGTCTAAAGATGTACAAGAACTGAGCTCCATCACGTTGAACCAAGTAAGATGAGGACTCGTCTGAGTTAATGACCTCTCCCTAGTCATCTTCCCAATCCAAAATGCAATGATTTAAAATGAATGGAGCAGGAGGAAAGGGGTAATGCGTTACCTTGGATTGTCAGTGAAAGGCATACGGTGGAGGGGGGAGAAGTTGTCAGGAATGCAGGGGCCTCCTGGATTTGTAGGAAACCTTTGGCTTGGTCCCATCATACCATTCATCATGGGCATTCGTACAAACATGGGATTCCCTGCATGGTGCAAAAAACAACCGCTCATGAGCCAGGATGGGATCCCAAGAGTGCATACTGGTGAACAACTGGTATGGACGGCGCTTCGTTCACCGATGTGCTGGTCTGAAACGTACCTGCGTTGGAGTGAGGTGCACTGGGGCCTGGCGTGGCGGGGAGGGGCCCATGGCCCTGGGGGTGAGGCATCTGTGGTGTTGGTTGGCTGCTGGTGGGGCTGAGGACTGCAGTGAAGAGGTCCTCTACATCCTTTCCCTCCAGCTCTGTTTTCGAGGGCGTACAGTTTGAGTCAGTTTGGATTGGGCCGGACGCTCGATAAGGGCGATAGTGGACGAAACCATTGCAGTAGTGGGTCCGTAACATTAGTTATCTTACCAGGTTACCATAAGATAAGTCTAGAAATCATGCAATGATTTCATGAGTGATGGCAAAAATCATGAGTGATGGCAGAATTTCACTAGTGAAAAACTAAGCTTGCTTAAAATTGGCAAGTAGTAAGAAAATGGAATTACGTACCTGGAATTTTGTACAGTTTGCTGAGAATCGACTCTGAAAGATAAAAAGGAGAGGGCAAGCGAACATGGTCAATATTCAGTCAGCGTACGACAACAATCTCTGGTCTAATACAACCTGTTCCTAGAGTCACTAAAATGTGGCCCTGGTGACACAATCAAATTCAGGAAGCTGAAAGCATTTGTGAAAATCTCAGAAGAATTAAGAGCCAATTACAGTTTCAGTTCAGCAGTAGGTTGGCACGCATGTGACAACATTGTCAGAGAAGTGGAAACATGTCCCTTTTCTCCCATCGCCATGGAAACACTCCACAAGTACCGCATCAATAGGCTTTCCTTCACTTTAGAAGGTGGAAAAGACAGGAAAAGTCTACAGGAGTGTGCAACATCTGGGGGCAGGACGCCTGTTAAACCCAGGTGTGGCTGGTTGCGGAGGGATCTGTATTGCGGGGGCGTGAATACACCGCAACTCACCATCCATCTTGTCCAGCTCCGGACTCAGGATGCCGTCCAGGGGCTCGTCTTGGAGGGCCCGGGGCGTCCTGCGGCCAGAGTGGATGTGGGGGGCCATCGGGCTGCTGTTGGACAGGGGCCTGATGTCCAGACCAGCTGTGGAAGCAAAATAACCCCCCCCACACACACAAACAAACGCAAAAGAAAACAAGCGGCAACATTAACAACATGCCGAACCAGGGCTGTGGGAATAAAGAATTAAAATCAGGTCAAGTGAAAACATTTTTTGTGTCTAAACAGCCTGTGGAGAGTAATCATAAGGGCAGCCCGAAATCACAGCTCCTAGGGGGGTTCCTGTCTCGCACGATACGAGCGCTCTGGGCACCGTTAAGACAAAAACAGGCCATATCATTCCAGCAGCAACACAAATTCTGAACGTGTGCGTCGAGCCCACCATTTTGCTTAGCCAATTATGTTGTCCCTACTTATCAGGATCCCTCACTTTTATTTCAGAACACAGGAGGGAAATATGCGATCTTCAGCAGTTTCTTCTTAAATCATTGATTTAGATAATAAGACTCGGGAGCCAATGGCTTGGTGACTGCATTGCGCACGGATTACATAATGATGTGCAACGAAGCTTAGCAAGAACTCAGAGCCGGCTACTCTTAAAATGACTTTTGGCATTCTATTCTTCTCCCCGTTTCCTACGCTCACATATTCAACACTTCTTGACTGACACGACTTGGGAGTCGGCATAAATTGCCTTTTTTGATGAAGAAAATCCTTACATCGGCCCAGAGTGCATTGCATTCAAACTGTGCAAAAGTACTGGTAACAAAGAGTGGAGGACGAGCATCGACCGTCAATTGAATTGAAAACTTTTTTTATCTCTTAGCGAGGGTAAACAAAGACCTTCCCAACAGCATGAAAAAAAACAGAAGGCTGTTCACCAAGGCGTTTTTTTTTAGTTTTTCTCAAATAGCTTGCTTTGGTGGTAATTGAAATGTCTCCCTTCATCCCTGAAAATTTAAGCACTCAGTTTGGCAAGCCCTGATTCGATAAGTTTGCTCGACAATTTGAAGGTTTTTCTCTTAAAACACAAATTACAAAACAGAAAAAAAAAAAAAAAACAGGAATTAACAGTGACACAGCAGATCCATTGAAGTGCATACGGTGCAGTGAGTGTTAGGCAAAGCAAAGAGCAGCTGGAACTTAATGTTAAAACAGAGCCTGAATCCGTTGAATAGTTGTGTAGACAAGAGGGTGCGAGTGAGGGTTGTATTGATGCTGGTGACGCACAAACAAGCAGGGTATCTCAGACGCACAACAACAGAGGAAAAAGAGAAAGGGACGAAAACAAGGGATGAGAGCCCACGGCACTCTTACCAAAAGGAGGAGGGGAGCCTTCCACCTGGAAGGGGCAAAAATCAAGACCTACAAGGACCCAAAACCAGATACAAAATAATGAATGAAAACATTGTGGGGACGGAAAAGAAAAAAGCACAACACATTTCACACAATGCCAGAAAACAAAGAAAATCATAGCCGTAAAGTAAGACAGAAGAAATCATTGTGGGGGAAAAAAGGAAATACAATGAGAGATTTAACCAATTTTGCCTTCTGCGGAGAAATCCTCAGACGACAAAATGCTTTAATCTCTCATTGTAAGAAATACAAAACATATGAACCCCCCGCCAGACCTGACGGATCACCGTGACGCACCCGAGTCAATGCTTGGCCTCCCCAGCATCCCCAAGATGTCTGCGTCGGTGTTCAACACCTCACACAGATCAACTAAGGGTTCCTCACGGGTCTCTGTACACATGGAGAACAGACAACAGACAGACGAAACCAAAGACAGCGCCGTCAGAAATCATAGCGTGACGATGAGGGGAAACGAACATGACGCTCGGATCTGGCGCGGGATGTACACGGAGGAAGGCGTGTACGTACGTGCTCCTGGTGGCCTGGAGGACAGAGGTGCTGCCGAGGCACTCAGCAGGGGGTCGGACGAGGGGTCCAGGAAGCTGCTGCTGCTGTTGTTGGCCCCGCGGGGGGGCTTGCCGTCGGCCTGGCCTTGCCCGTCCTCCAGCAGGCCTGGCGGGCCCGCGGCCTGCTGCCTGCTCTGCTTGCTCTTGTCCAGCAGGTCCTTGCCAAAGAAAGCCTCCTGAGCAACAACAACAGAAACACAAATTGTCAAAGCAACGTAGTGGCAGTAAAATAAAGAAATACATAAATAGACCAATCACTGTCCCCCCCAGAGGCCTGTGCCCTGGGGGCACGACGTCACTGTGTCAGGTGGATGGATGCAGCCTCGGACTCAGGAGAGTGTTTACCAGTGACACGCACACACCACCGGAAGACACCAACAAACGGTCTATCCTCGCTAACTGACAAGACTGCAGCTCCTCCTTCCCTCCTCCCCCCGCAGCGTCCAGACATTAAAAGCCTGAGACGGGTCAGCGTTTGAATAATTCATTCCATGTTCAATTTGTTTTATTCGTTTAAAAAGTAACCCTTTAGGTTCGACGGAGACATCTTCCCTCCTCTTCTCCTGTGTGTGTGTGTGTGTGTGTGTGTGTGTGTGTGTGTTGTGTGTGTGTGTGTGTGTGGTGTGTGTGTGTGTGTGTGTGTGTGTGTGTGTGTGTGTGTGTGTGTGTGTGTGTGTGTGTGTGTGTGTGTGTGTGTGTGAGAGAGAGAGAGAGAGAAACAGCATTGACAGCTGCCCGTGGCCCTTAACGAACGGCGCGTATCCGTGTTTCGGCCAACGCGAGGTGACACGGAGAAGTCTGTGCCGAGGACGGGAGTGGGGGGAGTCCGCTCTGGTTAGGCTTTCATATGTCAACTCACCAGGCAGACAGGAGACAGTTGGAGGAGGGGATCAGAGCCAAGTATCACAGACACACACACTTAACCAACACACACACTTTAACAAGGACAAGACACACACACACACACCTGAAGAGGGGACCTGTCAGGCTAACCTAAAGGGTTACTTTCTAAACACAGACACACACGGGCATCTCTGCATGCACACACACAGGCGCTGCCACAAACATTGCTACACACACACACCTCTGTAGAAAGAGGATTTCCAGTACTTCGATGAGGGAACTGACAAAAGAAGCAAGAAGCCACCTTCAGATACACCCAACATGGCATGACTATTACATTTTCCTTCATCCAATTTGTATTCAGATAGTAGAACTAGAATTATTTAATTACTTCGGTAGCACTTTCACACCTGCTGTCCAGTGTGAGAAACGGCACGACCGACCGAGAAAGTCATAAAGTGAACTGTTGTAATAATAATAAAATGTAGCTAATGTTCTAGGGATCTCCCCATGTTCTGGCGTTCCATGATGGTGCTCCCATTACTCAGTTGCGGCCATTGAAGTAAGAGGTTGTGGCAAGGGGGGGGGGGGGGGTGTTAATGGTTTTAGAAGGTTTTAAATAATAAATAATAACGTATTGCGCAACTATTTCAATGTTTGGATGAGGTCAAAAGACACCAAAAAGCTCTCCCTACCAATAATAAACACGTCGGTAATTTATTTAACATGAATAGAACAGGTTTCAATGTTTCTCTTTGGGTGAATAACACCATTAGCTTTGCGAAAACCAAAAGTAGAACTAGTCTCATACTATGGAAATTGTGTGTCCTCGAAATCAATATATTTTTTAGCATTTCTTCAAAGAACAGTAATGGTACCATCCTGAAGAGGGCGCTACATAGTATTTGCCTATAGTCAATTAGCATAAACATGTTCCGGTTTTTCCGGCACTGTAAGTTTAAAAAATGCCGTGAACAACCAGATCTCCAGAATTGTACGCTATACCACACGAAATAAACTAAATGGTAGTATTAAATGAAAATATTTAAACAAATATATCGGCACCAAAAAATCTTTGAAATATCGTACCATTAGGCCCCTGCTGACTACTATCCCTAAAAACATACTATCCACACGTTATTTGCATCTCTTCCAAGAAGTTAATCATTTCATGCTCCCATCCTTCTTTGAGGATCTGAGATGTCAGACCTGGAGGTACGCTGGGAAGGCCTCCTCCAGTTTGGTCTTCTTCTTCCGGTAGCGCTTCTTGATCTTCTCTGGGACCTCTGGCCCCGGAGGGGTCTCGTCCACGGGCGTGTCCGGCAGGGCCTCCGTCCAGCCCGCTGAACAGGACAAACGGACAGAGCCAATACACATTAGATGAAATATTAGACCTCGTCTCATCCTTTTTGTTCCATCGGGAACTTGGTCAAGCTAAAGCCGTGCCTAGATAGGGATGTGATACTCTACTCTCCCAACAACTTGTTAACACCTCCACTCAGATTGATACCATGTTCTCAATCAATACACATTAGTGTTTTATGATTACACCGACCGGTTTTAATTAGTTTTCCTAATGCCAGATACCGTTCAGCAAACACTGAAAGGGGCTGCAGCAGCAGGCTTCACTCACCCTCATCCTTCGCAGGCTGGAGCTCCGACACCGAGCCGGAGGAGTCCTTCCGGCACAGCGAGCGCTTGGTCTTGCCCGGGCCCTGTCCCGGTCGGCTCCTCTGACGCACCATGAAGCCCCCGATGCCTGGAGGACAGACGGACAGACAAACATATCTCAGAAGCTGAACAGGAATACATTCAGCAAAAGGAACACGTTTTAAATTAATTTGGTTCAAATTGAAAGCCACCACAATGCAAGATTAATTTAAATATTTGATTGCATTGAATCCAACTATTTTTCTAACGCTCTACATCTATCATACGGCTTTATATAATGCGGGCCCTTTCAGTAGTTTAATTAAAGAGACCCTGTGTGATGAGAGTTACTTTTTAATAGAGTGCTGACCGCTGCTTTCACTGTGAAAGCATCTCTATGAAATTCCCCCTTAAGAACCACTAGAGACGCACCCCAGGGAGAGAGAGAGAGAGAGGGCGGTAATAAGGGGGGGGGGGGGGGGGGGGGGGGGGCGAAAAAAAGCGTGAAAGAAAGAGTCGAGGGAGTGTAAGTAAGTAAGTAAGAGGGGGCGGGGATGTGAAAAAGAGAGCGAGTCAGGGGGAGAGCAAGAGAGAGAGAAGGGGGAGGGGCGCAAGAGAGGGGGAGAGTAAGAGGGGGTGAGAGAGAGAGCGGAGAGAGAAGGGGGGGGGTGCAAGTGAGAGAGGGAGAGAGTGAGGAAGAGAGCAAGAGAGAGAACGAGGGGAGGGTACAAGTGAGAGAGGGAGAGAGCGAGAGAGTGAGCAAGGGGGCCGGGAGATGGCTGCAATTGGCTGCGGCCGCAGCGCCGGGCACGTACTGCACCATTTTACGCTTCAGAGGAGCTGTCTCCTTCAATCAGGTGCCCCTACCCGGCCGGTACGGCTTCCTCTTCCTCTTCTTGCTGCTGTCCGCCCCCTTGGAGTCCTCCTCCATGGGCTCGCGCTCCAGGCTGGAGTCAGACTTGGCCTCGCAGTCGAGGAGCTCCGCTTCTGTGGAGGGGGAAACGGGGAGGGGGGGCGTTACTGATGATGAGTGACAGCCTTGGGGGTCAGGGGGCTCGGCCACCAATAGCATTAGCGACACGCCAAACGGGGTCAATTGAATTTCAACCATTTCCCCCCCTCGGCCGCGAGACATTAAGCCTGAATCCAATGAGGTTTTTCGGTTTCATTTGTGCTCGTCTTCTAATGACTTCGCTTAGCGAGAAGCCTCTTTGGGCTGTTTAACTTTGCCATTAGGACTGAAAACCCTCCAAGAAAAATACAATACAGCAGAGTCTTTATCAAAAAAAGAGCCCTGCGAATTCGAGGAGGGGTGTTAAAACATCCAGGGCATGACCATCCCTTCTGACCGACGAAACCATGCCCGCTTTTCCTTCGTATCCTTTTGCCAGGAGTGCTTTGCTACCTCGGGTGTCTTCTATGTCTTCGTCTCGGGAGAGCTCCGACAGGGGGTCCACGGGGGTCTGCAGCACCGCCACGCTGTTCTGGTTGATGATCTTCAGCTTGAGCTTGGGCTTGGGCTTCCGGCGGCGGGATGCGGCGGCCGACAGGCTCTGCAGCTGGCACAGCCCCGACTCCGTCAGACACACGCCGTCCTGGGTGTAGGTCCTCGCCAGGTCTGCCCGTCAGGAAGTACAGACGACCACCGTCATCAGCTTCATCATCATCGTGCAAATGATACTACTGTGCTTCCAACTATGATCACAAGCCCTCAAAACCTGAGCCATAATGCCAGATTCACAACACCAATATGTTGACCTCGAGGAACAGGAAAGACGTGGCCTAATGGTTTTTGTTTTGCTTATTCAAAGTAAAAGTTGCTTATTGACACACAAACCCCCAGAGGTAAAAGGTTTGGGATCAATATTGGACTGCTGTGCTATATTGGTTCCTTCCCTACTTTTGTGGGTGACACTGGTACTTAAAATCTTCAATCAAAATTGGTTGCTTCCCCATCGGTAGGTACTCATTTGGCTGGCATTAGTGGTCTTACCCAGTTCTTTTGCCTTTGTCACAATCTGCGTCATAACTGCCGGTTCAATGCAGTCTCTGGCCTTGGCTGCCACTGCTGCAGCAGAAGAAAACACAAAAGATGGCAGAATTTGAAAAAAAAAAAAATCATGACGCAACAATAATCGTTTGGTATATTCAGAGACCTTGGTCAAGCCTTCATCACACGCACACACAGACACACACACGCACGAGCACACACGGGCACGCGCACACACACACACACACACACACACACACAATGCTGCACTCTCAAGATACCCTTTGTGGTCTTGAAAGCTCGGCACATTGTGCAGTCAAAACTGCTATCGGCCGCTTTCTCCACATCCTCCTCCGAGTGAAGACCCTGACAAGAGGCATGGAGCCATCTGTGGAGGAAGCAGAAGCCCTTGGTTTAAAGATGCCCAGGGGAGGTGGACGTGCGGACGTGCGGACGTGTTTTGTCTGCGTGCCGGCTTTTGGGTGGAAGTGTATGTGTCTATGTGTGCGAGTGTGTGCGCGAATGTGTTTTGTGTGGAAGTGCATGTGTTTGTATGTGCGTGCGTGTGTGTGCGCGAATGTGTTTTGTGTGGGAGTGCATGTGTTTGTATGTGCGTGCGTACGCATGTATGTTCATGCGTGTGCTTTTTTTTTTCCAAAAAAAGTGTGGGGACTGGTGAAGCGTCGAGCGGGGTTGGGTGGTGTGTGTGTGTGTGTGTGTGTGTGTGTGTGTGTGTGTGTGTGTGTGTGTGGTGTGTGTGTGTGGTGTGTGTGTGTGTGTGTGTGGTGTGTGTGTGTGTGTGTGTGTGTGTGTGTGTGTGTGTGTGTGTGTGTGTGGTGGGGGCGCACCTGTCGCACTGGCGGCACTGCACTATGATGGCTCCCTCGCTGTAGTCCAGCAGGCAGATGGGGCACGCGGTCAGGCTGGCGCACGGGGCACACCGCGTGTAATTATTCTGCCATTCACAGCGCAGGCCGGGAGACGTGGCGCCACACTGGGTGCATGATACGCACCTGGAGGGGAGGAGAGCGGGAGGGGGGTCAGACACAGGGAGACCGGGGACGCTTTGGGTGGGCGCCGGGAACAAGTGTGGAGGGGACGGCAGCACTAAGGCTTCTCTTAACAAGTCGTGTTCTTTTTTTTTCGTTTTTTTACTTGATTCATTTTTTTATTTTTTTTTTCACCATTAGTAGAACTTAAAAGAGCTTGTCGCATCTTAGGGGTTGTATAAAGTGGTTCAAAGCAGTGATTATAGATCTGAGGTGGATGGTGTTCACACGCTTTGTAGGAAAGCTTACGTCTGCCGCATTTACAAGCACACACACACCACCTGTGATAACAAATCTCGCAAAAATGTAAAAAGTAATGATCCAATTGTTAGGAATTGCTGGTTGAAAAGCGGTTGGGAAATGGCGATGGCTTGAATAAGGGGAATTTTTCTTCAAAAGTCTCGGCCTAAATCCCATCAAAGTAGTGGCGCTGTCTAGGCAGGCTCTTTTGAGAATCAATTTGCAACAATATCCAAAAGGGAGGGGCAGGGCCATCGGTCAAAGAGCGAGCCAGAAAGCGCAGCACTGAGTACTTAAGGAGGCTGAACTGACTGTAGATTACAAAACGTCATAATGCACATAAGACAGCATGAGCTGTATCAATTAATAAAAAAAAAAACAGCAACACAGAGCAAAAACTGAATATATAAAACATATTTATGAGTTCCCTTTTTTCCTGGACACGCAGGCAACGTGAACCGCCAGTGGTGTGTGCTCCCGGCATGACTCACCACTTGCACTTCCAGCTGTCCTTGGGCACGTTCTGCAGCGGGGGGTCCAGGCAGTACGTGTGGTAGCTGATGTCGCAGTCGTCACAGAGCAACAGGCGGCCGGGGTCCGTCGCCTGGCCGCACGCCTCGCACACGCTGCACTCCAGACAGCGCCAGCCTTTGCTCAACACCACCTTGGTGATCTGCGGGAGTCACAGAGCCCACCGTGAGGACGAGGCCTTCCTGAAGGGGACTGGCAGCGGGCCGTGGGTTGCGCGTCCTGGGTGGGAGCCAGCCTTACCTTGATGCCAACGCAGAAGGGATGGTAACACTGGCCGCACTGCGCACAGGCCAGCAGGCGGCCCTCCGCGCCCAGCCCGAAGCTCCCACACACCACGCACATGTCCTGGAATAGGAGCAGAGATGAAACGCTGCTGGGGAGACCGGGGAACGGGGAAAGCTGCAGAGATGCAACCTCTTGTAAGCTACATTGTGCCTATACAAAAGGCCAGCCTCTAGGATTGTGTGTGTTTTCTTTCTCCTTCTAACACGCTCTGGAGCTGTGGACCTGCTGCTGGGAAATCCAGCAGCAGGTCCACAATGCCAGCAGCCCTACTGGGGCTGGGTTTGGATTTTACACAGGGTACCTGTGTAAGCGTTGATGGTTGTTTAAAGCCTCAAAACCACAAGATGACAAAAGCAATTTATTCCGTTATATAAATGAACTAATTAAATCTACTGTGTGTTGACAGCACTGGGTATGACTATAATGAACTAAAATATATACTCTCTTCTTTCCAATCCCTTACTGATACAAGGAAATAAAGTCTAATTTTAGAGAGCGCCTTCCAAAGAAAATAATAATAATAAAAAAAAAGGCCAAACCTGTTTTAACGTGAAACTGTCGTTGCTCGAGAAAATGACGACGGTGTTGTGCATGGCGTTCTCCTCTTCCTCCTTGACGGGGTACTGCGACTCCAGTGCTGTGAGCTGAACGTTGGGAGGAATGTGGAGGGTAAGGTGCACGGTGGCAGCAATGGGGATTCCCAATCCAATGTCAAAAAAAAACAAAATCATCGAGACAGACAAGGCAACCGGTTTGGCCCTTTACTCAAGTATGTTAAAAAAAAATCCATACTTTAAAAAAATATATATATACACAACTATAAATACTATAAATAAATTATTATTATTATAAAAAATAAATAAAACTGATTTGTTTGAATATTTGGGCAATTATCATTAATCAAAAACACAAAAATAAAAAACAAAAATAACTAGAGCCGCCCTTTTTTCACAACGACGTAATCACATGTCAACACCTCTGCTGAGCTCAGCTGGCGGATGGGCGCACACAGTACGCTGCACCGCATACATTAGGGTTAGTGGTGTGGTGCTGGGTGGAGGCGCGTAGGAGGACGTTGTGAAACAGTTAGTGACACATACCCCGGGGTGGATGGAGGGACTAGCGCCGCTCTTGCCCCTGGCCCTACCACGCCCCCCTCTACCCGCCAGCCCCGCCCCCCTGGGCCTCCTCCTGCCTGGGAAGCCAGAGCCGCGGCCCTGCAGATGTGAGACAAAACAAACGTTACGCCACCGACTGCACCGCAGGCACCGGCTCCGAGGCACGCTGTGGAAGCACCGACACCCACACACACACACGCTAACTTCTTGACGCGCACACGCACATGCACGCACGCACGCACGCACACACACACAAGGAACCTTCTTGACAAACCCACAAACTTTTTGACACACACACGCATATTTGCATACATTGTGGGCTTGTGGGCAGGTGCACGCAAACATTTGAACACAAAAAAACTTGGGACACACAAAAAAACACACAGCTGCAATGTTAACCAATGCATGTGCAAACACATTCACGCACACAGAAACCACACACACAACGCTTCTCTGCTTGTTTGGAACAAATGAAGACCGCTTCATTTAGTACAAAAAAAAAATTCTACTGAGTGGAAGCTATTTAGCAGGCCATAGCTCTATAGAGCCGCGACGGCTCATCTCTCTCTGGAGCCTGATAAGACTCAAACAGCCAAGGAGGAAAAAAAACACACCACGTCTCAACTCTGGAGAGGTAATGTCACTCTTCCTGCAGGCTCAGGGGCTCTGTCTGTGTGTGTGTGTGTGTGTGTGTGTGTGTGTGTGTGTGTGTGTGTGTGTGTGTGTGTGTGTGTGTGTGTGTGTGTGTGTGTGTGTGTGTGTGTGTGTGTGTGTGTGTGTGTGTGTGTGTGTGTGTGTGTGTGTGTGTGTGTGTGTGTCTGTGTGTGTCTGTGTGTGTCTGTGTGTGTCTGTGTGTGTGTGTGTGTGTGTGTGTGTCAACTGTCAGGGCAAGACAAGCATCCCTTGACGCGTCATTTGCATTCAGCCTTAAAAGTGCTCAGCCGATTTTTTTTTTTTTTTATAACAGCAAAACCAAAAAGAGAGAAAAGCCATCCCAAAACAAGTCAACGACGTCATGGGGGGGGTGGGGGTCAGTCTGTAGTGCACTTCCCCTGCTAATGAGGTGAGGAGCATGCAGCCGCCCCAAAGAGACCGGGACTAAACCGACCCCATCCACAGCCCTCCTGACATCTCCTGCCACCTGGGTGGTGACTGACATTCCTTAAAGGCACCTCTCCGGAAAGGGGGGAAAATTAAATAAATGCATGGCTTTCTGGAGCTGTCGGTAGAAGGCCTTGGAGTGCGCTTGTGCACATAATTCCAGTTCCTACCTTGGCGTCAGCAGGTTTTTTCCCCCCGGCGAGAGGCCCGTGCCTAATCGTGACTGTTTAAACTGAGCTCCCTCCCTCCCTGCCTCCCACCTACCAATATCCCTTTGTATTTTTCACCACACATTTGGCATTAATCCAATGACCCCGCCTCCCTTCGCTCCTATGCCCTCACATCCTCCCTTCCCCTCTCCGATGCTTTCACAGAACATGACATCATCGCTCAACCTGGGCCCAACCTCCTCGCCGCCGCCTCGCCAATTAACCCCCCCCCGACTCCACATCAGTGACCGTGCGGCCGCAGATCGCCATGGCAACAGATTGTGGCGCACATCTCTGCCCGAGTGCCTCCGTTTTGCCCGCCGCGCTTTCAACCCTCCACCCACTTGTCACAGGCATCATCACCTGGGCGAGCACCGGCACCCTTCACTTAGGTTACGTAAACACACGGCGCGCAGCCACAACAAACTGGTACTGAAGTGGCACTGGTAACGAACAAACACGCCAACATGGGAGCTGTACACGCACAAGTACACACACACACACACACACACACACACACACACACACACACACACACACACACACACACACACACCTACCTACCTTCACACACATAAACACACATTAGTGCGGTGGATTAGTCAGTTACTGGTACACTCTGTGCAATGCAGCGTCAGAGAGCCATGTATAATCTCCCGCCCCTTCCACCAGGAGGACTGAAGTTGTAGAACCGCGGCGACTTTCAAACGGCCGTGTCCCCCCCCCCTCCCCCAACAGGGACGCCCCTCCCCCCCACCCGATGGCTGGGTTAATGTTCGGTGAGAGATGGCGGTAGTAGTGTTGGGAGTGTACCATGCAAATCATAACAGGGGAGCGCACAGCACACGGGCCTAGGGACTAGCAGCGCGCCGTCAGCCGAGCCGCCCTGGTTATTTACCACTCTGATGCTCCAGCCGGGGCTGCCTGGAGGCTGCCTGGTCTTTGGGAAGTCCCACCCCTCAGGCTGGTCTGGAGACCAGGGCGAGGCAGAGCTCACACTGCTATGGGGGCTCCATGCACCCTAAGGTAGGGATCGGTAGATGGGGGGGGGGAAGGAGGGTGACAGAGTAAGGCAGAGAGTGAGTAAGACAGAGACAGAGAGAGAGACAGAGAGACAGAGACAGAGACAGAGACAGAGACAGAGAAGAGAGAGAGAGAGAGAGCAAAGAGACAGAGAGGCAAAGAGACAGAGAGAGAGAGAGACAGAGAGACAGAGAGGCAGAGAGAGAGAGAGAGAGAGCAGAGAGGCAGAGAGAGAGAGAGAGAGAGAGAGGCAGAGAGAGACAGAGAGAGAAAGGGAAGAAAAGGGCGACAAAATGCAGCAACTTAAAAACAAAGCCGGCGAAGGAACCAAAACACACACAGCGAGAGCAATGTTAGAGGGATGCGGTGAGCAGAGATGGGTCCCGAAACTGGGTCTGAACGTCTCCCGGGACCTCGTTGGAAAAGTGCGTATACGGTCGGACATTTTCGGTATCGCTATCGATGCTGGATCTCTCCTCGCGTCGTGGGGGCGTGGTGTACACACAGAACGACACTCCTCGCGCTTGAGGGAGCGACTCTTTCTAAAGTGGGCCTACATTTTAGCCTGCTCGATGAAGATCCCAATTCCCACTGCCACCAGTGTAATTCCCTTTGCTAGCAAGGGTGGCGATACCTGGCAACCCAGCAAACCACTTGAGTACTAAGCACAATTTATATGTGCTAGCCGATCCCAACAATCGGTATAGGTTATAAGAAATTATGATAATGAAGAAACAAATACATTTACGCAAGCCAGTGAGCCTAGCCAGTATGCTACGAATCGATAGTTTATCCCCCACAATGGTGTGATTTGAAGGGGGTTCACCTAGCCCAATATGTAGCTAATGCATGTGCCTATTCAATAACAGTTTTATGAAATACATCCCTGGTTATGTACGACTGTGGTTTGAGCACATATGAATCACCGGGGGCACATATGGCCCGGGCCTATGGTTCACTGTTTGAAGGAGGAATATTATTTTAAAAGAATGTTTGTTCAGGTCACATCGATTCATTTCAAATGTCGCAGCTAAATAAATTATCCAAAAACTGTTCATATTCGGTTTCATATTTTTACAGATTGAACCGACACACAGTTTCAACAAGAGTAGTAGTTTCGATACCTATCGATACTGTGAGCGTCTGATGTAGTCCTCTGGGAACCCTTCGGGACCTAACCCGCGACGTTAAATAGGGATCAGTACACAGAAAGGGGTTAACGGTTTAAATTGCAGCCAATCCGTTAGCTTAACCATGCACGCGGTCGGCACAACACAGGCAAAAGGGCGCGAGAGGAGTTATTGTTAGTCACAGGACAACGATGCTCAGCTCGCCGTGATACGGCAGAAGGAGAGAGGCAATGCAAACCCCCTCGCCATGGCAACAAGGGAGAGAGGGGAGGTGGGGAGAGGAGAAGGGATGACGTCAGCGTTACGTGATTCCAACAGACTCATTTTGTAACTATTTGGTCTGAAAACGGGGAAGCATGAAGACATGTCCCCGGGCCTAGTTTAACAAATTAAGTAGCGTCTTGTAATGTTTGTTTAAGACAGCGTATATATATCTAGGGAATGAGGGGGAAGAGAACTAATTTAGTCTTAACTCAGCGGAATCATTCATAATAAATATAAAATAGCCACGGGTGCGATGCAAATAGCGATTTGCAATCGTTCGAGGTGGCCTTCTCACTATGCCTTACCCAAGTGTGCCAACAATACGTTTTGGGGCCGGAATTTTTTATCCCAATCTTTCTTCTTATATAAATACACAATTTTGTATCAGGTCAGTAGAGGTGGTGAAAAAGAAGTCCATGATAATATGGTAATGGTAAGAGCTCGGCGAGAGCCTGTGCTCGGCACTAGATGAAGCCATAACGTGTGATGTATGTATATTCAATGGGGACGTGGAGCAGGGAATTACAATGATTGATGAGACGGAGCATGCGACTGAGCCGGGCTGTGCAGAAGATTCAAGGCAAGCAAGGTTGTTTTTTAGCCGGGGTTCCTTAAATTCCTACGGGGGGGTGGAAGTAAAAAAAACAACATATTTCCAGTTTCCACTGGGCTCTATGCGAACGGCATTACCTGCTAGCCAAGTGGACTGCAGTGGTACACACTGGGCTAGGGGGAGAAAGGTGGACTGGGATGGGGGGGAGATCAGTCAGCGCTTCAATCAAGCCGCTGCACTAATGCAGTCAACTGCAAGCTGCAGCACGACTGCACTGCCCTGAGAACCCGGCGAGCCGTTTCAAAACAAACCTCTGCCGAGAGAACATAGCCAACCTCCAACCAACTTAACCACCTTGGAAACCAGCCAGAGCCCACTAATTCATGGTTCTCGCCATAAAATACATATTTATATTAGCCTGCGGTCTCGGAGGATTTAACACAGAGACCATGAATAAACCAGCAACGCGAACCAGGGACATAACACCGAGCACCTACCCTGCCTACCTGCTTCTCACTGGGTCTCCCAAGTACCTAACACCGAGCCTCCAAGCTGCCTACCTCCCTATGGGCCTCCCATGGCTCCACGTTCCCACGTTTCCTACCTGCTTCACTCTCGGTCTCCCGGGCGAGAACTTTCTCTTGGTGATTGCTGGCTTCCCCATGCCGATCTTGGGGGTGAAGGGTATGAGGGTTGTTGTGGCGGCGGTGGATTGAACACCGCTATGGTCCCCCAGAGGAGGGAGGCCCTGGGTCTGCGGAGGCTCTCTGGGCGAGGTCCCCGGAGCCAGGGGAGGGGAGAGGGCGGGGGACGAGGCCGTCTCGCCCGGCGGCTCCAGAGCCTTCTCCTCCGAAGACGGCCCCGTGTTGGGAATGCTCTCCGGGGTGGTGTCCATCTCCTCCTCCTCCACCGCGCTGGAGCCCGGCGATCCCGAGGTCCCCACCGAGCTCTCTCGGTGAGGGTCCGTCCGAGTCCTCTCCAGGGCCGCCGGCCCCCGGGCCCCCTCCCCGCCCGAAGGCTGCGACGGGGACACCTCCATGGGTTCGTCCGAGGCGTCCGGAGACACCGGGGGACTTTGTTCTTTGGTGGACGAGGTGATGGCCTTGGTATCCTTTGTGCTGGGTTGTAGGGCGCCCTCCTCGGGGGAGCGTTCTGAGTTTGCTGGCTTGGTGGGGGTGGTGGGTGGCGAGCTCTCCTGTGCAGGCGCCCCCTGCAGGGGCAGCTGCGCCGGGAGAGACCGGGGCTTTGGGCTGGCGGACCGTGGCGAGGCAGGGCTGTCCGTGGACGAGGGTTCTGTTATGGGGGTCGCCGCTGGTGGATGTTTCACTGGTTGGGATCAAACAAAAATTCAAAATTGATTAATTGCCGATCAAAATGTTGCACAAATTAAGATACATAATTAATTACATAATATGGGGGGGGGGGGGGGGGTACAGTTTTTGGTGGAACAAACATGAAGAGCTTACATTGGAGTCGAAACAACAGATTATATACCATGCTATTAAACTGTAAATAACGAAATACAGAAATAGCTTATTGGGACTGTACCCACGCATGCCATCAATGAGCTCTACGTATTTTGAATATAGAGAGGATATTTAATTGGGCGTTGAAGCTGTTCTTAATTTGGAAGCAAACATGAAGAACTGGGTTTGACAAATCAAATTTGACAAACAACAAAATTCCTGGTTGACGACACCCCTAGCACAGTTACAATTCGTAGCTTAGACCGGAAGGATCCTGAAAATGAATAGACAGTTGAAATAACGGTTAGATAACCCTGAACCTAAAGTTATATTAGAATAAATAAAAGGCAACATTTAATCAGGAAAGGGTTCTGCTCCATTGCTTTGCTTGAGCATGCATCTGTGGAGCTTGCAGTAAATAATGGGCTTTCAAAATAAAATGGTAAAATAACAAAAAGGCACATTGCATACTTATCCAAAGACAGAATTTTTTCTGACATTTTTAAAAGGCCCTGCGGCAGTTAAGAATTCCCCGATGTAATACAACGATTCAACAGTCTCTGCCATGCTTTTGGGACTGACAACAGATTTGAAAGCTCTTTTTCCAGCTTTGGTTAAAATGGAAAATTGGAAAATTGAAGACGATTTATCTCTTTACTGCTCCTTTCCGGTCAATAAATTGTACATTAAAAACGTGTTAATTAGCCCAACAACAAAATACATTTTTTTGTTGCATACAAATATAATAAAGGGTAAAACAGTTCACACATTGGAAGCTTGACTTACAGCATCACATTGACACATCAAAACAGTGCCTGCTTTATAACATAAAAAAGTAATTCAAACAAAACTCCCAAAAAGGAATGCATAGACAGCAGCATATGGCAAAATTAAGTCACACAGCAGTGCCATGGAAAAACAAAACACTTGAAACAATTAAGTCTCTCAACATGAACTCAAAGCATGACTGGGCTTTTTGTCTCTGTGTCTGTTTTAATTAAATAAGCAGTGAGGTAGTTCTCTGCATTTAGGGCAAGAGGCTTTTCTGACATGTCAGGGGCTGTGACCTCGAATGTTTGACGATTCCCATCTTCGACAGAAAGACATATAGTCAACGGCTTTAATAGTCTAAATATTTGGTGTGAAAATTGTTTTTGTGTTACAGCAGGATATTACATGAAGAGGACTGGGTATCGGAGTACCGGCAATACCAAATCATTGCTTGGCTTCTTAAAAAGGTACAGCCTATGAGTTAGGGTTGGACGATGGTATCTATATTCATCAACTCCAGATCATTGTTATTCTAGATCGCCAATAAACGATCTGATCCCAAGGGGGCGAGGTAGGCGAAGTATAGTAATGTCAACTGTAAGATACGCAGTTTAGTTACTTGACAACTACTCCTATTGTGCAGTGCAGAATGTATTGTAACGTTTCAGTAACCAGAAACAGTGATGCCAGTAACGCGTTACTGGCCTCGCACCACTTTTTTCAGTAACGAGTAATCTAACGCCTTACTATTTCCAAACCAGTAATCAGATTAAAGTTACTCATCAAAGTCACTGTGCGTTACTATTTTTTTTACCGGATCACCGATTGGCGTTGAGAGCGATGGAGTAGTGTGTGCGTGTGTGTGGTGGAGGTCTGTCTGTTTGTGTGAGAGTGTGTGTGAAGCGTAAGTCTCTAAAGACTTCAATCTATCAAAGGCGAGTGTCGACCTTGACTCTCCAGAGTCCGCACCACCAGTTGGTATTAGCGGCGGAATTAGTCGCGCGGTGCTGCGTGCGCGCATGCGTGTGGAGCTACGTCCGCTGATCGCCCCGTAAAGCGCGGGGTGATATTTTGTCTACGTATTAAAAGTTGGCGGAAGCGGTTGAAAGCCGCGTGTCAGGGTGTGCACCCAGGCACCCAGGGGGGGGGGGGGGGGAATAACCCTCGTTTTGCAGCTAACGTGTATTCAAACTTGGAGTTCAACATAGGCAGAGCGCTATGTGCAGAGTTCTTTTAAGTTTGTTAAAATGGCCTAATTAATTTGCAACTAGCCATCATTTATTTTCAAAACGGAACATATTCTAGACGGTTAGTCCAGAAGGATACATAATACTGTAACAGGAAAATAATACAACCATTGGCAGCATTTCGAAACCATCAAGGAATATCCAAAAATACTGGGTCAACAACAGCCCTCATATCCTAATGCTCGAGCTGGAGAAAAGGATTCTCTCCTTCTGGGCTCGGTAGTGCATGCTTTGTTCTGCTAAGTTGAACGGCGTTGCGTTTGTTGAATCTCCTTCGCAGAACCATTCGCAGGTATTTTACTTTTTTTCATATCAGTTAAACGCTTTCTAAAGTCTTGCATCGATTGCAGGTTTTGTTGCGACCAAAAAAAAAGAACCCATCCCTGTTGCTACAGACATGTCTGGGGGCGGCGTTGGAGACCCACCTGTCTGGACCTCCATGGGGTTTTCCTGGACGGGGGACTCAGACGCCTGCGGCCCGATGACACTGGCCCCTGCTGCAGCATCTGGGAGGAGAGGAGGAGGAGGAGGAAGAGTCAACATGAGGAAGGCAACGTATAGTGTTGCAATACTGCTAAAGTAAGATATATGGTATAGTTGCCCAAGGAAACAGGAGACACAGAGGTTCAGGGTTTACGTTGAAATTGAGAAAAAGGTTTTTATTGCTCATACAATACAAATAGAACTATAGAATATATTTGCATTAGATGTGCTTTGCACAGCTTATCTCCACTAACCAAAACTAAATTAAAATTGCTTACAAATGAGCAAGAAAGCCAAACATTTCTTAGAATTGAGTTGGTTCATAATTTCAAGCGCTCAAAGCATATGGGCCAAAGGTCTATTCATAAAGAAGGCTCAATGCCTAATCTGGGCAATTCCTGCCCTGAAAAGCCTTAGGCCACGAAAGGCCTAAGGAGAAATCCCACAAGATAAAGCATAATTTATTGTTGAATTCTGTCATTACACCAGCAGGTACAACTGACAGTAAGTTATACACTCACCGGCCACTTTATTAGGTACACCTGTCCAACTGCTCGTTAACGCAAATTTCTAATCAGCCATAGGCAGCAACTCAATGCATTTAGGCATGTAGACTTGGTCAAGACGATCTGCTGCAGTTCAAAACCGAGCTTCAGAATGGGGAAGAAAGGTGATTTAAGTGACTTTGAACGTGGCATGGTTGTTGGTGCCAGACGGGCTGGTCTGAGTATTTCAGAAACTGCTGATCCACTGGGAATTTCACGCACAACCATCACTTGGGGTTACAGAGAATGGTCCGAAAAAGAGAAAATATCCAGTGAGCGGCAGTTCTGTGGGTGCGAATGCCTTGTTGATGCCAGAGGTCAGAGGAGAATGGCCAGACTGGTTCGAGCTGATAGAAAGGCAACAGTAACTCAAATAACCACTCATTACAACCGAGGTATGCAGAAGAGCATCTCTGAACGCACAACACGTCGAACTTTGAGGCGGATGGGCTACAGCAGCAGAAGACCACACCGGGTGCCACTCCTGTCAGCTAAGAACAGGAAACTGAGGCTACAATTCGCACAGGCTCACCAAAATTGGACAATAGAAGATTGGAAAAAGGTTGACTGGTCTGATGAGTCTTGATTTCTGCTTCGACATTCGGATGGTAGGGTCAGAAATTTGACGTGAACAACATCAAAGCATGGATCCATCCTGCCTTGTATCAACGGTTCAGGCTGGTGGCGCAATGATGTGGGGGATATTTTCTTGGTACCATTTGAGCATCGTGTCAACGCCACAGCCTACCTGAGTATTGTTGCTGACCATGTCCATCCCTTTATGCCCACAGTGTACCCATCTTCTGATGGCCACTTCCAGCAGGATAACGTGCCATGTCATAAAGCGCGTGAATCATCTCAAGACTGGTTTCTTGAACATGATAATGAGTTCACTGTACTCAAATGGCCTCCACAGTCACCAGATCTCAATCCAATAGAGCACCTTTGGAATTTGGTGGAACGGGAGATTCGCATCATGGATGTGCAGCCGACAAATCTGCAGCAACTGCGTGATGCATGCTATCGTGTCAATATGGACCAAACTCTGAGGAAAGTTTCCAGTACCTTGTTGAATCTATGCCACGAAGGATTAAGGCAGTTCTGAAGGCAAAAGGGGGTTCAACCCGGTATTAGCAAGGTGTACCTAATAAAGTGGCCGGTGAGTGTATATGACGAGGAAAAAGGGTTTATCCGACAAAAATGATTGTACCGCAAAGTATTTACACCAACTATTTTTAACGGGTTAGCTAGTGTGGAAAAACAAATACCTTTATGCCTTTGTGTGATAATAGCAGAGGCAAACAGTTGTGAAATGTGTTCGTGATTACAAGTGAAGCATGTATTGCTTCCCACGATCATACACGTCCAATAGCCTTAATTTAGCAGTATTTTATCTTTACGGCAGCAATTCAATTTATCAAAGGAGAACAGTAATCAGAATTTGGCGACGTACAAACACTTCGAAGATTGGAATGCCATTTTAGTCATTAAATAAATAAATAAGGCTATGAAATAAATAAATTTGGCAATAAATATGCAAATAAATATATAAATACACATTTGTTTTTCACGTTTTTCAACTACGGCTATTTATTTCAGGGTACCATTTCATCATTCCACATTTATTTCAGGGAACTTCTTTTTTAAATGTCACATTTATGCGGAGACCGCATCGTGTCTGTTAATATCCAAGAACGGTTCAGGGCCGCGGCAAAAAAGGGAAAACAACAACCTAGTCAACCGACACACGGAAGATCCTGGAAGGCCTCACGGACGCCAACGGAAGCCGAGCCGATTAATACCAAATTAATTTCATAACGTTACAATTCCATCTGGTATATTGAAATGCGTGGGCGTGGTTATCTCAGACCGACAGCACTGACTCACAGTACATGCAGCAGCACTGAATATACGAGGAGTCTTGAAATGCCGGGTGGATGGAAGGACATTACTCGCACAGCGTCTATGAAATTAATGTGGGCCAAACTGTTGTTACGACGGTATTGGCAACATCGAGGGGCTCCGAGATACTCGGCTATACTAAGCAGCAACATGGTTTATCAGCAGATAATATTCTGCCTGGTGTTGAAGATTTTAGAACTAGTGGGCGGATACGTTCTCTTGAAGATATGGACATGCATGAGTAAATCTTAAATTATTTGAGACCGAATAGCTAGTTTGGGACGTAATGCGGGATGATGGATCTTTACACAGGTCAAAAAATAACATTCATCAAACCAATACAAAAAATGACAACCTAGTAACGAGTAAACGCCACCCAAAGAAAACAAATTCTACAACAAATTAGCCCTTTATTAAATAAGATGTATACATATATATCACTTAATATACGTACTTCTCTGGCACTAGTACGCACATATTCTATGTTGTACGTCCTTGCACTAACTCACAATGGTAGCATTGTGTATCATCTTAATCTAGCTATCTTGTTTGTTTATCTTGTATAAAGGGGAAGGAGTTAACCTAGCAATTGTAAATACTTAGCACTTGTTTCTATGAACATCCTTACTGTACCTACAGTGATATATTGCTTCTCTTTTTTCTGACAAATGAACTTATTATAAGTCACTTTGGATAAAAGGGTCTGCTAAATGCCCTGGATGTAAATCAAAATGACATAATGATATCATAATGGAATGGACAAGAGAAAAGGCAACACGATAGATAAAGGAGCCCGGCACGCGCAAGATAGGGGAGTAAGGTGAACACACAAACCAATAATAGATCCCACTGCCTCAAAAGTATTTGGGTATCTTAGTTTGTGTGTGCATTGGACATTTCCCCCTCTCCATTTTATTCTTATAGCTATGCATTGCTATTTTCAAGAGTGGTAAACAACACCATTTTACCCCAGTTATTACTAGCAAGCCAGCCAGGTCTCCAGCAGGAGTACAAGAGCAGCTGGATGAGGTGGTGGATGAGGTGGTGTAAGAGCAGCTAGGTGAGGTGGTGTAAGAGCAGCTAGGTGAGGTGGTGTAAGAGCAGCTAGGTGAGGTGGTGTAAGAGCAGCTAGGTGAGGTGGTGTAAGAGCAGCTAGGTGAGGTGGTGTAAGAGCAGCTAGGTGAGGTGGTGTAAGAGCAGATGAGGTGGTGTAAGAGCAGCTAGGTGAGGTGATGTAAGAGCAGCTAGGTGAGGTGGTGTAAGAGCAGCTAGGTGAGGTGGTGTAAGAGCAGCTAGGTGAGGTGGTGTAAGAGCAGCTAGGTGAGGTGGTGTAAGAGCAGCTAGGTGAGGTGGTGTAAGAGCAGCTAGGTGAGGTGGTGTGAGAGCAGCTAGGTGAGGTGGTGTAAGAGCAGCTAGGTGAGGTGGTGTAAGAGCAGCTAGGTGAGGTGGTGTAAGAGCAGCTAGGTGAGGTGGTGTAAGAGCAGCTAGGTAAGGTGGCTCATTTGGTGGTCCAGGGGTGAGTGATGATGTCTGGATCAAGGACATCCTTATTGATCATGAATATTAAATACAAATTAACATTCCTGTTTATAAGCATAAATGTACATGCAGATGTTAACGTGACTATAAAGCCGGACCAACCGCAGTAGGGCTCGCCAAACCCTCTCAGTGTCATTGGTAAGGTGGAAGAATGTTTGCTCATACTACTTTAGCTCCAACAACCAACCTGGTCAGAAAGAGACTAGTATTCAACATAATTGATGCAAAGCCAACCACAAAAGCAGTTCCTGGATAGTGGTCACCAAAGAGTGACACACAAGAATGAAGTACACTTGGTGTTAATCTCACCCTGTCCTCCCTCTTCCTCCTCTCAACATGTGGTGATTTAATCAAACCCACTGCAAAGCCACAGCGCTCCGCCGGTATGAATAGCACTAGTCATTCCTGGCTACACACACAGTACAGATAGCCCAGTCTTAACGAGCCTTCCACCATTTCAAGCCACAAGTTCCCATGTCACCCTGATCCTAACGCGGCCATGCACCTGCTAAGCATCGTTGCCAGGGAATGGGGAGGGTAACCATGGCAACCGGCATCCCAGGGTCTTGCATACTTTGGGGTTGGGGGAGACGGGGGACGGGAGGGGGCTTCGGGTAAGGGGTAAGGGGGGAGGGGGGGGGGTCGCGACTGGAGCGGCATCGCAGGTGCACATCCGGCACCGATGCCAGAAAGTCAATAAGGAGATTGGTCTTTCGAAACCACCACCTCCAGCCATTGAGCAAGAGGGGAGCGGACACGTGGCCCGCTCATTCACATAGACAGAGTCAGACCCCCCTCCGCCGGCTCCAGCTTCCTATATGGGCCTCCCCTGAATGGGGCCGATGGTAAAGATAAACACAGGGCTCCAGTTAACGCGGCTAAGGACAAGTGTCAGGTCTAATTTGCGCGGCCGGGACGGATCTCGCAGCGTCTTGCCGGTTGAGTCACGTTAAGCCCGCTGTCGGGCTCCGTGAGTGGGGAGGAGGAGGAGGAGGTTCCTGGCAGGTGACGATGGCTCTGGTTAATGACTGTAATTACATTATGCAGGCGGGCGGTCAGTGTCAGCGAGCGCCGCACTGGCAGAGCCGCCGCAACAATATCAGGTCTGTTACAAGTCAGGGAACGAGAAGCTGCGGGCATAAATAACCAATTAGACGGACCGGACTAATGAAACCATGGCCAAACGAAGACGGCATAAATAGGCTCGCTTTGCTGATATTGGTTGAGGATTGCATTCAAAATCAAAACACTGATAAATCAGAAGGCGTTTCTTTGGGAGGCACGGTGTGTGTGTGCGCGCTTTGTTTCAAGATTTTAACAATTTAAAAATAAGGGCTGTGTCGCAAAGGAATAACAGTGCAGCTTCACATTTGGTTAAATCCCAACACAAATAATGAATGTGCTGTTAATTTAAACCTCCATCCCCCCCGCTGGGCATGGCCCGGCTGTGCCGGTGGGTTGCCTTAGCGATGCAGCCCACCCTGTTAAGACACTGAGTGATGTGACGAGGGGGGGGGGGGAACAACAACAGTTATTTACAACCCCGGCGGAGACCGCATAGTGTCTGTTAATATCCAAGAACGGTTCAGGGCCGCGGCAAAAAAGGGAAAACAACAACCTAGTCAACCGACACACGGAAGATCCTGGAAGGCCTCACGGACGCCAACGGAAGCTGAGCCGAGCTCACAGCTGATCCAGCCATGCTGTCGCACGGGAATATCTGATGTCGCCTCACCTAGCACCGACTGCTCTAGTTAGCCGACGGGAGCGCGCCGTCTAGACCGGAGGAGCAGCGGGTGGCGTGAGCTACGCTACACCCCCATGCCCGCCCGCCCACCCACCCACCCACCCACCCACCCCCGCGTCCCCCAGCCAAACATATCATTCCCCTTCCGCTCATCGGTGTGACCAGCCAAACAGCCGGAGAACTGAGTCACTGAGCTTCTGGGGGGGGGGGGGGAAATAGAATAAAGTACTGTGTTCACATCGCGGTGGGTAACCTGCAGCGCAAGTAGGTCATGGTGGCCGGTAGAAACGGGCATTGTAAAGGGATGTGCTTGTGCAGAGCCGTAGCAGCGCATACGTTTGTGTACAGCCATTTGGGATTGTTGAGTGAACAATTACAGCATTGCCTTTGTTCGACCAATCTAGGCCTCCTTCGAGGTGGTGCCGACAAAACAATGACGCCATTCGCAGTCGGTATTCAGAAGGAATGCATTTAGTGCACATTAACGTGTAGGAATCTTTGTTTAATTTGGATGGGTGCAGCTAGTGGCATCTCAGCTGTAGCGTAAACCAAGCAACATAAACCAAAAGAAAAATGTACAGTTGCAGTGCGAACTAGTTCACAGTCAAGATAGGCTTTTCACGCACACACACACAACACACACACACACACACACACACACACATTCACACAGCACACATCACACACACATACACATCACACACACACACACACACACACACACACACACACACACACACACACACACACACCTTTTGATTTGCCACATTGAAGCTAATGTTTTTGCTTATATATGCGGAATGCAGCTTTAACCATTGATTCATTCTAAAATTCATCACTGGTGGAAACAAAATAAAGAGCTAGGACAGCCATTGCTCATGGGGAGGTTAAGAAAAGTCATTTTGTGGTATTGCACAAACCAGCGTAACTTTCCCACAACAATCTACAAAAGCAAAAGTAGGCAAGGTGTTCATTGCAGGTTATAAAGAGAACATCAATCCAGATTGTGAAGACAGGTAGGCAACCACTACCTCTTCTGGTGAGGGGAGGAGAAACCAAGTGCTTTTTTAATTTTCAAAGCCAAGAGATACAAAGTCAGAGGAATGGCTTTAATCTAGAGCTAGCTCAACACCATCTGGTTATTGGTGAGGCCTCAGGAAGGCGTAATTAATGCCTGCAACTCTGATGTGAGACACCGCTGAGAAATAAGTAACAGGAGACAGAGGGAGCGCTCGTCTGTGGTCTCAGTCCAATACTGCCGCCACACGAAACAAAGATAAAGATAAATACAAAAAAAAAAAAACTTCTGCGACACTCCTCGACCTGGGATTGCCTGGCAGGCAATCAAACGAACAGACACAAACACACACCGACGCACCACAACACTGGCTAGACGGGCACCAAATCCATGTCTACAGAGTCTCGACAATGAAAACCACAAAGCCTTTGTGTCTCTGTGTGATTATAGATTATCCGAGGAGAGGAGCAGCATTGAATCCATAGTATCCAGCAGTACAAATAACCTAGCAATACAAGTTCAGCAAGTAACGATTCACACACACATGAGATCACCTGCCAGGGCAATAAAAAGTCCCTGCAGAAAAAAAGACACATGCGTGCCCAAGCAAGAAAATAGAATTTCTAGGAAACGACAAACACACCAGGCTATCCCATGCATGGCACAGAACAAGATACCGTTCCTGCTCTTTGCGTCGCACGGATCTACCCCAACAGAGTGATGACTCACCGGGTGTCGTGGCGTCCGATGGCGGCCTCTCCTCCTGGACGGCGGCCTGGACAGGCGTTGGATCCGAGTGCGACGGGACAGAGAGTAATTCCGGTTCGGGGTCATTGTGCATGTCCGGAGGTGGCAGCGGCGTCGCCGAGGGCGCGGCGTCCGACGGGAGGTCCGTGTGCTTGTGGGCTAGTTGCGGGCCGCTCTCAGAGTTTATGTGCGTTGAGGCGGGCTGCGGGCTGGGCTCCGGGCCGACGTCCATGTCTGCAGCGGGAGGCCTGCAGCTGGAGCAGACGTAGTCCTCCCTGTGGTGGACGCCTGCCTGGCCTGAGTTCTGACGCTCACACTCCAGGTGTAGCCATCTGAGGAGAGGGGAGGGCAGGAGGGGTTTAGTGGAGACGAGGTGGGACTTTCAATGTAGTCGCCCCGAGGGGGAAAAAGCCTTTGGAATACCTTCTTTCAGTGTATTTGTACTGTGACATACTACATGCCCACCAGGAACATCTGGGAAACGTCCTACCTCAGAAGGGGTTATGAGGGACCGGTATACAGAGTGGCAGCATTGACTATGCACACGTTAATTTTAGGACGGTCATTTACCTTTTACAGAGGTGACATGAAAGCAGGTCTTTGTGGTGCTCCGGGTCCAGGACGCAGGCGCACAGCGGGCAGCACAGGTTGGGGTCCTGATGCTGCACGCAGTTCTCACACAGCAGGCTGGTGTGGTGCCACTGGCCGCTGGTCCGCGTTCCACACTGCACACACACCCTGCAGTTCTGCATGGGGGGGGGGGGGGGACGAAGAGCATGACATCATCACCTCACTCACACTGACCCAGCCAGAGACATTCAGGGACCCCCGACTCTGTAAACAGGGTATTATTTAACAAGACATCATAAGGACGCAATAGAAATAACCAAAACAATATAATCACATGTATTACAAGAACAAGTAGTGGAAGTCGAAGAGGTGTTACGCAGTCTGAGGAGTGTTATGCATTCCCCAAGGTGGGTGTTGTTCTATTCAAAACGTGTGAGTACGGTAGAGTCAGCATTGTGGCCCGGCACAGCTGACATAAGGCTGAGGGCAGCAGCTTATCAGCAAACACTAGCCAGCCACATTGGAGGGTTGTAACATTAAATCACCCTGGAAATAATTCCAGACATAACGCGAACACGTGCAAGTCATTAAGATTTCAAAACAGAAGGCCGGGAGTGGCTTATCGCGAGAGGCTATCACTAGTTTAACCCTCCCCCGCCCCCCCCCCGCACACACTGGCCGCATCTGCCACAGTGACATATTAACAGCCGTTTCCTCTTGCCCGGGGTCAACTTTAATAGCTCTGATTAAACCGCGCTGCAGACGTGCATCAGGACCCCGCTCGCTCGGCGGCTCCACCCATACACACTGTAAACAACACAGATAAGGCATCCGACAAGCGGGCCAGCCGGCTGGCTGGCTGGCTGGCTGACTGACTGACTGGGGGCGTGCGAGAGTGCGAGCGCTGAAATATGAGCGATGAGTCATGTTTTTCTCTCTCTCTCTCTCTCTCTCTCTCTCTCCCTCATTCATTTCCCTGAGTCATGGAGACGGTGGCTGCCTGGTGGCCGTGGCTAAAGGGTAAGGCTGGGATGGGATGTGGGGGTAGGGTAGGGTGGACGGACGGACGGACGGACGGACGGGGGGGTGCGTGCTGGGGATAGGGCGCGCTTGAAGGAGAGGAAGGAGGAGGAAGGAGGAGGAGGAGAGGGGAGAGGCGGCTTTGCACAGCAGAACAGAGGAGTGCAGAGAAACCAGCACGCCCATCCCCCAGCGCCACTATCAGCAGCCCACCCCCTCGGCCCCCAGCACTGAGTCAAACAGAGACGTGTGGTGGTGGTGGTGGTGTGTTCCACCACACCACCTGGTGCCTCTGCTACACGGGAGAGTCCGCGGCTCTGTGGGTCCGGCCCGGCAGCTAATGCTGCATTAACCAGCCCCCCCCCCCCCCCCATCCCAACCCCCCTGTGGTGCCGGGGCCAGCCACCTGCGCTGCCAGAGGGGCAGCGGAAGGGCGGGCTGCGGTGGTGGAGGGTACGCACGCAGTTCCTTCTTTAACGCCGCGTGTGCACACCCCTCCACATCTCTCTCTCCTCTCTGGGAGTGCATGGACAGTAGAGCTTCTTATCCACATGAGATTGCTTCAATTATCATTTATTAAAATTAAAAAAAATGTATGAATAAAAAATAATATGTATTTTTCCAGAAATGAGTGTTGAAAAAAAAATAGAGTTGTCTCATATTCGGGTCAATACTGTAATTATCACACACACACACACACACACACACACACACACACACACACACACACACACACACACACACACCCCCCCCCACTAACATCTTCGCCTTCACACACAGACACGGTCGCGCATGCGGTATTATCTGGTTCATCGGCAGCCTTTAAAAGATATGCCAGGGTGAGTCACTTAACCACAGGAAGCGTTCAAGTGATCAACTGGCAAAAGGTCATATTGGCAATGGCTCTGTGACAGGCCTAAGAAAAGGTGAGCCTAATGAAGCATGTTTTTTTTTTTTTTTTTTACTTTTTCTGGCATTTTAACTGGGTTGCATAAAATAACACATCATAAAAAGAAAACTGAAAATGGATCAGTAAGTCTAGGGGGAAAAAAAAAAAAAAAAATAGAACGAAACGTCAAACACATTCCAGTATGGTACCTTGCATCTCCAGCCGTTGGTGGGAAGAGAATCCATGGCAGGTTGTAGGCAGAAGGTGTGGTAGCCTTTGTCACACATGTCACACACCAGCATCTTGGTGTCCTCGCCGGGATTCCTGTACACAGAGCCAGAGACAACTAATGAGTTCTTCCCGCTCCCCCTACTCTGGTACACGCAAATGTACACACTGTTACACACTCAAACACTAATTTTGCTAAAAGAGTGCAGTGTGAAATTTTTTTTAAAAATATGTACATTTTAAATATTTGTGTCAGCTAGTAGGTTTGGAATAGTAAGCAGTGAACTCTGCAAAAGAATAACCAAAACACAAATTCGAGCCTTAAAAACAGCATCATGGTGGAATCCAGATTCATGCATTATTGATAGCCCTAATTTGCTAGAGGAAAATGCATGTTTACAGTGGACAGTCCTTATGTAAATAACCCACAAATCCAATTATTTTACGGTGTGACATCATTTAGTATGATCTCAACGCCTTCATCAAATTCTTAGCCAATGGCAGTTCATGCAGGATGTCAGAATATCAATGACGGTGGGGCCTGAATTTCAGGGCGGGATTGCATGTATTTTGCATCATTTAATCAAATCCCGCCAATCTATCAAACAAGATGCGGGAATGTCAATGAAGCATTTCAGTGTATAGAACCAACTTGTTCAACGTCTAGCCATTCAAAACGCACTACAGAGAACCAACAGACAGCCATTTACACCAGTAATCCCTGCCCATTTTGATGTGTTTTTAGTGTGTACACGCTAAAGTCCTGAAAGCCCACAAAGTGCATTAAAGCGATCTAAACCGGGGAGCGGAAGGCTTACTCAGCGGTCCAAGTGATCTGAATCTAGCTGGAACCCGGATATCGCCGTGCTCCTACGCCGTTGTTTCACGGTTTCAGTGTTTCAGTTTACACCGCTAGACTTGGACCACCGATCGTCCTATTCGTTCACGGCTTCAGATCTCTTGGAAGGGCTGGGCCCTAACAGTTACGGTAGTTTAAGCGAAAAGTGTTTTTGTTTGCCCTCTACTCTGGTTGTGGTGTGCGAGCAAGGTTTCGACTCAACTTATCGGTCTCCCGAGACCTTGCTCGCACACCACAACAGTGGCTTACATTAGTAGACGGCTAATTGCCTTCACTGTATATGGCTTAAGTTCCACGCACTTCCTGCCCTACGAACGCTTGGATTCCGTGATCTTAGCGGAGGTTATTTTCCTGCAGTGCCCGACAGGCGTGTATGCGCACCCCTCCACATCTCTCTCCTCTCTGAGTGTAGAGTGACAGTAGAGCATCCTGGATGTTCTTATCCACATGCAACATTATTATATATTTTTTTATTAAAAACATATATATATTTTTCCAAAATTGAGACTTGAGAAAGGAGGGTCGTCTCATATTCGGGTCAATATGGTTTTTGACCCAAATTATTATTTCCTCTTACACGTGGTTAATAGCCTATAAAAGCCTAATTCATGATATAGGCTGAATTCGAATTTGCTGTAGGCTAGATCTTCAGCCTAACAATATGATCTAAGAGCCATCATAGTGTGTTTTGTTAGAAATTGCAATGTCATCCGTCAGGTATAATGCGTGACAAGTAATAATATCTGTTACTAGTTGGCTGTGCTTTATCAGACAATTTAGCTAGAATACAACAACGGTGAAATGAGCTGCTTGATTTGTATAATTGAAATCCCCCTTATGGGAAGCATTCCTTCTTCCTACGAGAAAGGAAATTTCAGGCACTGATCAATTAGTTGTCAAATGAAAGTTATCTAAACAAATGACAAAAAAAGCTGCATTGAGCGATGAACCACCAATAGACTATAATCGCATTTTCAGCAAGATTATAACCACTACAAATTAAAAAAAATCGGAAAATACAGATACAGAAGTGCCATGCAGGAGGCTGATGTAATCAGGTATGTAAACATGCAATTACAACCTCACGCAAACGAGATACTCCTTCACTCTGCAAGAATGCAAATTCTAAGCAAACAAATGGGTAAACACTTAAATGATGAACGTGACCAAAAACCTAATCTCCCTATGCCTATTTGGCCTTGTAGTTTCTACAAGGCTAATGTGTGCTAGCAGGCAAACTGAAGGCAGTGTTGCCAGCACTACCCACACGCTACACACATAAGGTCAAGAGTTAAAGCACCGGGCTCCGGGCTGCAACAGTTACTCTGCACACTGCCCACAGAGGGGTAAACAAACCGGCGTGGCTGCACGGTGCCTGGGAGAAAATTAGCAATATGAGAATAAAGAGAAAGAAAAGAAATTGGTTGCGGTGGTGCTGCCGGAGCAGGGCTATGACTCTTGGAGCAGTAGAGCAGTGGGAGGAGAGGGTTGGGGCTAAAGGTCGCCTCAAGTGGGCGTCACCCTTTGGGAATGACTCACTTGCACGTCTGGCAGACTTTGCATTCGGGGCACTGCCAGCCTGCCCTCCTCAACGGGGTCACGGCCATATCCAGACACATCCCGTGGTAGTGCAGGCCGCAGCTGGTGCAGAAGAGCTGGTCCTGGAGGTCCCCGGGGCTGTCGCACAACACACAGTTCACCTCGTCCGCAACTACGCACAGGGAGAGAGAGAGAGACATAGAGTGAGAATAAGAGAGAGAGAGAGAGACAGAGTGAGAATAAGAGACAGAGACAGAGACAGAGACAGAGACAGAGAGAGAGAAAAGAGCGACAGAGAGAAGGACAGCGAGAGACAGAGACAGAGAGGCAGAGACAGAGAGAGTCAAAGAGAGAAGTCTTTAAGATGCAGGCCACCGGAAGCACAAGGGAGTGATGACACTTGACGTTTAAAAGCAAGATGAAGATCTAACTACAGTGCTTTCCAAGTTTGGCTCCTTACATCTGTGGATGGCCAGCTGGACGTGGTCCGGACAGAGTAGGGACAGGCTCCTGATGTCCTGATGGGTCCCAGCCGCACCGGCACAGGGGTAATGGTAGAGTTGAGCACATCCTTCCGCACAGCACTTTATGGAGGCTCCAAGGCGCTTACAGTATGCACAGTGCTGGTGAAGGGAGGACCTTTGTTTACATTCGGCTCAGATTAACAACATTTAAAGAAATGCACTTCGACCACCATTACTCAACCCAAATTGAAGACTGGACCCGTAACCAATCAAACTCCCATGACGGTAATAAATAAATACTTGATGAGGGAGTCGGGTTTGTCGATGCTTCATGGTCTGGTTTTTAGCTCCAAGTGAGTCTAGTTACCCCGCCTTCGCCCAACAGCCAAAGTCAACACATTTAGCGGCTCCGGCTTGAGCTAGCTTTCCTCTTTAGCCTCCCTTGGTGGTACAAGTGTAGGCTAACAGCCACTCCGGAGAAAGAGTGCTGACGTGTTTACAGGGCTGCTGGGGAGGCATAGTGCGGATCAGGGGGGGGGGGGGGGGAGGGTGCAAACACAATCAAGGGAGCTGAGGGGCTAGCCTCCGCCAGCGGTGGCAGCCAAGCTGCCACGAGGGCTCTGCGCCATTGAGTGGCATGACCTTTTCCGTTTTACAGCTGAGAGATCCGACCTTTACCAAGACGCTTTGATCCATCCCGCCCCACTCTGCCTGCCTGTCGCAGACACCCTATCCCCGCTGTCCCTGGCACATTACCGACGGTGTTATCACTGATTGGTCCACCGAGCGTAGCGCTCACATCGTAAACCCCCCCCCCCCCCCCCCCCCCTCACCTTTGTGCTCCCTGAGTCAACGGCTCTGTCCACGTTCTGCAGAGATTGTCCCTCGCCCTGGCAAACCCCCTCCGACCACAACCCGCAGCTCTGGTGGGCCCAGCACTGCCCTGTGGTGCCAAGACGAGAGAACAGGGAGAATGTTGGTTGGGGGGGGGGGGGAAGCGAAACAAAGCGAAACACCAGGTGAGGCATCAGAATCGACAACAACAAGGTGTCTATAGTTCAGGGGAGGGGGGGGGGAAGGGAGAGTTCTCGTACCCGACGCAAAAAGAGATCGGACATCCGGGTCTTGGGGGAAGCCGACGTGAGACAGCTCGTCCCAGAAGCGGCTGGCCGGGTCTGTTCCTTCGTCGTGCCTCTCGGATCCACTGGAACAAGGAGCAGAGATGGAGCAGGGTCAATACAGGTGCGAGTAAGTTACTCAATCAATTAAAGGAGGGATCGTGCATTGACTGTAGGAATGCACGAAATACCACACAATTACGGAAGTAATCCAAGCGAGTTCCCAAGTAAATCGATTTTTGTACTTTTGTTTATTTTCGCACCAATGATTTCTACTAATTTGTACGTCTACAGTCAGTTGGAATCTGTTTCAAACATTCCATTTGCATTTCACCCGCACCAAAGCTCGGCTGTTCACCCTGATTGTTACCGGCTTTTTACTCGCAGGATACACTTCGAAACTGTGTCTTATAATAAATCAATTTCAATTAAATCCAGTTAAATTGCATTTATATCACTCTATTGTTTCGAGCACGGTACTTTGTAATTGGCGGATTGTGTAGGAATATTGACCAAACCATAACACTATAGAGCCTAGTTCCCGACGGCTTCCTTTGGAAGACCCGTTTCCTGTCACCTTTCCATGTTTTTAATACAGAACCACATTTCCCATTCAGTTGTGATGTCCTGATGTTCCCAGCGGGCAGCTATTACTGTAAAACTTGTCTAATGCGTGGGAGACTTCTCCCTTACCTGGGCGAGTTAATAAACATTGGCCACAACCTTCTTTTCTACAGCCTTTCCACAACAATCCATGACTCCGCACTATTTAAACGATCTCTCCTGCTCCAAAAAGGTTGCCAAAATATACATCAACATAATATATATGTAACGATTTTACATTAGAATATTTTTGCAATCTCTTATAATAAGCTTGACGAGAACTCCTTCACTCGATTACATGTTTGCACCCCTGATAGTCAATTATTATTTATTTTTTTTCCACACAAAAGATGAGAGGATGAAGACAGAAGGACTGAGCAGAGGGGAAGGCTGGAGAGCGGAGAAAGAGCTACAGGGTGGAGGAGGAAGAGGAAGAGGAGGAGGAGAGACCCGTTGTATCTGGCGTGTATACAAGAGGTTGGCTGTTCGGTCTCATGAAATCTGCTGAAAAGGAAGTGGTTCGCCGAGTCCCTGGCCTGAACCGCTGAGCTACAGAGCATGCAGAAGATGTGGAGGCGGTGAGGGGGGGGGGGGGGGTAATTAGCATAATAAAAAAAATAAAAAAAGCCCCCCATCCAGTCTAGTCAACAAACCAAACTACCAAAACCAAGAAACTTGGGTGTCTGGGATGATGGTGGTAGTTCTGCAAGACAGAGCCCCTGGTGTAGTCATAGGTAGCCCCCCCCCCCCCACACACACACACACCCCTTTTTATTACCAATCACTCAATATCTTTCACGGAATCAAAACAATCGCCTCGACGATAGAACCCCACACCCACAAACCCCCTGTTTTCCTCTTGACCAATCGGCGAGCGGCATTTTTAATGGGCTGGTTCTGGTCAAGCCAGTGCAAAGGCCCCGACACAACAACACAATCTATGGCTGGCTTGTCAGGCTGCCACGGCCGCGCTGCTCTCTGCGGCGCGTTACGTCACCGGGGCCCAGGGGAGCCGCTCTGGTGGTTCCAAAGAAGCGAAACAAATTAGGCAGCTGTCCAGGGGAGTACAGGGAGGGTCCTTTGTTGGCCCCGTGTGCATGTTCACGCATGTACACACACACACACACACACACACACACACACACACACACACACACACACACACACGACTGCCGCGGCCTGGCAGCCACAGTGGACACAAGATCCCCAATTTAGACCCCAAGTGCGATGCGTATGAATGGGATCCGCCAACTCAAGGCCACCGTATGCTGGCTATGCCTACTTTCTACCTCAAAACAATGTAAATAAACAAAGGAAACCGAGTATTCATATTGAGGTTAATAAAAAAGAAAAACAACAATGGAGAAGGGCTTCTCGATTATGGGAAAAATCATAACCACGATTATTTTGGTCAATATTGAAATCACGATTATTCAAACGATTAATTTTGAGTTTGAAAACATGTATTTATTTAGCATGTCTCTCCCTTAAAAAAAACTTTGGAACCGAGAACCCTAACCCAAAATGCACAAAATGGTCAGAAAGAATCCATTCTAAAATAATATACAGATGTGTATCCAGCTGTTCTGCCCTTTCTTTAAAAATAAATAATAATAGCTAAATAAAATCATAGAAAATTGATTACGTTAATTTTGGGATCGTTTGTCGCTCACATCTTTATCACGATCAAAATTCGATTAATCGCCCAGCCCTACGATGGAGTGGTTGGCTATATCACCTCGGGACTAACTTGAGAGACTTTCAATTTCAGCTTAATTTGACTCAACCCCCCCAACCCTGCTAACCAATCCCCAGGTGCGGCCCAGCCCACACGGTGAGCCGCGCCAGGGTCATCCCGTTGAGGCGGCCAGCGTCTCTGATTCCACCCGCCTCATTAGGTGACTACAGGGGTACCCCTATCACAGGTGACTGCCCCGGCCCGGGGGTGGCGGGCGGCCAGAGGGCCTTGGTGACGGTGTGTGCGTTCAGCTGGGCCTCCACTTACTTCAGCTTGTCCCTCTGTCCTGAGGTGGCCTGGGGAGCCGGAGTACTGTTGTCGTGTTCGCCGCCGTCCCCTGCGGAGCTTTCTCCTCCTCCTCCTCCTCCACCTCCGCCTCCTCCTTCAGCTGCTGCTCCGCCTACTTCACCTCCTCCTTCTCCGTCTCTGCGGCTGTGGTGGGGAACGCAGAGCTCGGTCGCCACGCTGAACACTCGCAGATCCCCCTGACCCAGAAGGCTGCGGCCGCCACAGCAACAGAAGGCACAGAGACGTTCGCTGAAGCAGGCGAGGGGGAAAGAGAGGGGGAGAGAGTGAGAGAGACAGAGAGAGAAAGAGAGAGACAGAAGGGCGTGTTGAATAATACATAGCCACTGTGACTTGTTACAGTGCCGTGCATGTCACCGCAAATTAAGGCCTCCGCCTCCTCCGCGCGATCGGATTGGCTGAGCGGCTGTACATGTATACATAATGCCCTGCTGCTTGTGTCTGAAACTGAGCACAAAGCGCTGCATGTGCTGCTATGCGGCTATCCGCTTCCCCCCCCCCCCCCCCCCACCGTGCCAAATTCCGAGTGGTAAACAAGGCAAGCCGGTGTGGCGCCGGTCGCGTCAATCAGCCGGCCGGTCTGACCGCGTTTACTCTGAAGTGGGCAGGTGCGCGCGGGCGCGGCCGAGAGGAAGGCCGGAGAGCGAGGAGGGCATAAAGCAGGCAGTAAATATTCATCAGCTTTCTAAGGGAAGAGATGGCCCTGTTAATAAGATCCCTGGAGACGCTGCCAGCCAGCGTTCCATCAGCACCGTCGATCGTGCCGTCAGGCCACCAGATTGATTACAACCTTTAACAGAGTGGCATCTGGGAAGCCACCGTGCCATTGTCTGACGACCGGCCTGGGCCATGCTTATGCATACAATTCCTCGATACGACTGTCGGGTGTCCGATGTACAAGTGAGTTATGGCGCCGTTTCGGTCGGTGCCCCTTGTGCTTGCCTGGACTAACGCGCACTGGGCTGCAGTACCCGTACTTCACCAGGGGAACAGGCGTATTAAAGCGCGCCGTGTGGGTATAGGTGGCCGACCTTTGATTGGTTTTCAATTAGGGACCTGTATAAGATGGCGTTTCAGTATTCAAATATACGATAATCAAGTATTTGGCCAAGCGGATAACCAAATTGCTACTAACTACAAAAAATAACAAAGCTGTAGGGCTCTCATAATGTAACGCGTAGTTCGACCGTGACCTGGCCTTCACTAAAACAAATATTTTCCTTATATTGCTCAAATAAATAAGGAAATCAAATATATTTATTGAGAATTTTGTAAAGAGCGAAATCAATTGGCTAAATTGGCGCAGATGAAACGAACCATCCTTTTGACAACAATACGAACAGTGTTCTTTTGGCACAATAAGAAATTAGATTCAAGCAAATGAAAGAAAAACTAAAATTGGTTCCGAGGCAAATGAACTGAAGCACTAGCAAAAAGTACTGGTGGGCTTGAATATCAACAGAACTCCACTTTTTGTGCATGGGCCCGCCTCGCATTACACATGATGCCCATATATACTAAAAACAGAACATCATCAACAAAATGCATAACGTAACTCCTACTGCATCATTAAAAGAAAACCAGCAAATATATACAACATGCTTTAACAGAAAGGCGTTTTACGATTACAGCCACGTTAGTAGTGGGGTCTAAAATAACTTTGTTGGGGTCACTTCGCCATTATAGCTCCTTCACTAGTAGGGCTCTTCGCTCATCTAAGTCTGAATCATTTGAATCTTGGATAAATGTACGTATACCTCGCAAAAGTTGTTTTTTTTCCATTTGGGTCGGACCACATTCACACCGAAAGCAAACCAGACCAGAGTTCACTTTGAAGCGGACCACAGTTTTACAGCGGACAAGAGTCTTGTTGGTTTGGTCCGCCCCAGAGTTAAGAAAAATGTTCATCTTACGATAAACTGTACAGTTCGTAGAAATGCTCCAGGGTTCGATTAAATAGGACTCAGCAGCCATGGTGGGACGGCACCTGAAGCCTAGGGCGTTGGTTGATTGTTGACCGTGTGTGTCACAGGAGGGAAGTCCTAGTTTATGCATTCAGTAAGCTAAGACTTAAAGGGCTAACACATATTCAAAGGACAATTCGCCAGCCAATGCACGTTCATGAAAAAGTTGAAATAATTTTTTTAAAATGAATTAATTATAAATAACACATTTTCGTATTCAATGTTACTATTTAACCCAACCATTAAAGTGAGTTAGGGGTAGCGAGAATGCCATACTATGCATTGTAAAAGCTCCCCTATGCACCCAAGACGGAGACAGGAATAAGACTTGCAAAACGCACACACCAGATTCAGCCTTTTCTTTTACAAAACAAGAAAAACAAATACATCCTTCCCGTGGTTCAATGCAAGTTCAGTGCGTCTCCAACCTGCTTTTGAGTTCTCCGCTGGCTGCGACAGATGGTCCTGCTGATTGGCCGGCCACAGGGCTCGCCACCATGGGGGACGAGGGCCTGTCCTCCTCTGGCCCCTCGCTGGTCACCAGTTCCACACTCTCCGCCAGCTGGGCCTCCATCTCTGGAGGGAAGGAAGCGAGACAAAAAAAATAAAATAAAAAAGGTTTCGAAAATATGCCGCCACAATGAAGTTGTGAGCAGAGTGGCGAGGATCCATTGTCCTTTTTGGGTGCTTTGTGGATGGACTCAAATGTCTGTGTGGTGCTGCAGAGGCATAACATCTACATGCTGTGTCCGTCTCCTGACAAGACACAAGCTGTGGTGGGGATAGGTTGACGGGGGAACCAAGCCATTTGCTCCAGGTCAGGAACATGGCATGGGTTACCAGAGAGGGGTGGTAAGAATACGGAGGCCATATGCTGAAGCACTGATTTCATTAGTATGATGGAAGCCGGGGGGGTATTGGGCAGAGTATCCCAAACAATGGAGGGAGTAGAAAACAATAAGATATTGCCAAAGAGTGCAAAATTTGTCTGGGATCTTGTGTTTCACGCTCATCATTTGATTTAATTATCGAACCAAAACGCAAATCATCCTGCGACTTTGGGGCACACTGGCTTGCTAATCATTGCAGTGTGTTTGAAACGCAGACTAAAGCCAGCCATAACAGATTAGGGCACAAAAACCTTCTAATAAATCTTATCATCATGAAGGTATGCAAAAGAAAGCCAACATAACTTGTTCTGCAAACAAGTGTGACAACTGGCTTCAGACTAACTCGGGTTGAGTTCTATATCTCTCAGTCTTCCCTCTTCCACTCATTGTGAATTCCCATTCGGGCAAAGGCCTGGAGACAGAGAGAGTTGTAAGCGCCAGAGCTTTTGTAGACAAGGTCGAAAAATATGAAGATGAAGAAATGAATAAGGTTGACGGGGGTGACCCGTTCTTTAGAAATGGAAGCCTGACAAAAGCTTTTTTTTAGATCCGTTCCCCAAAAGAAATGCCAAGCAAGACTGCAAGGTAGACTCAACACAGCAACAACAGTGGAGATCTATAGGAATGAGAGGCGTGGTCACATGATGCAATGTACACACGTAAAGAAGGTGGGAGCACGTAAATGGGTCTAGGGAGAGTGATGGGTTTTTAAAAAGCTTTTAGAGGGCATTAGCCCTGGGCTCTTTCCCTCTGCACCTCCATGCCAATCTCAGAGCAGGCGGAGAGCAGCATCGCAAGAGGAAGAGCGAGAGACCGAGAAGCAGAGAGAGAGAGAGACCGAGAGACCGAGAGACAAAGCGAGATAGAGAGAGACCGAGAGGCAGAGCGAGAGAGAGACTGAGAGACAGAGCGAGATAGAGAGACCGAGAGGCAGAGCGAGAGAGAGACCGAGGGACAGAGCGAGAGAGAGAGACCGAGAAGAGAGCCAGAGCGAGAGAGAGACCGAGGGACAGAGCGAGAGAGAGAGACCGAGAAACAGAGCGAGAGACCGAGAGGCAGAGCGAGAGAGAGGCAGAGCGAGAGAGAGAGACCGAGAAGCAGAGCGAGAGAGAGAGAGACCGAGAAGCAGAGCGAGAGACCGAGAAGCAGAGCGAGAGAGAGAGACCAAGAAGCAGAGCGAGAGAGAGAGAGAGACCGAGAAGCAGAGCGAGAGAGAGAGACCGAGAAGCAGAGCGAGAGAGACCGAGAGGCAGAGTGAGAGAGACCGAGAGACAGAGCGAGAGACAGAACGAGAGACTGAGAAGCAGAGCGAGACACCGAGAGGCAGAGAGAGAGACCGAGAGAGAGTGAGAGTGAGAGTGGCAGAGAATGAGAGAGACAGAGAGAGACAGAGGGGTAAAGAGAGAGAGAAAGAGGCAGAGTGAAAGACAGACACATGGAGAACAAAAAATTGCTAGGAAAATAGCCAAAAAAAAATACACCCTCCAAAGCTTCACAGCTAAAACTAAACCCTTTCAATTATAGCCCAGAACTAGGAACTCCGGGTGCCAAAGAAAAGGCTCCCATCCACCCTACCCAGAGAGAGAGAGAGAGCGAGAGAGAGAGAGAGAGAGAGACTCTCTCCTGCCCCTCCTGAAATACTGTACAGCATGACGCTGCCAGGTAGTGAGAGAGGGAGAGTGCACAGTTCAAGTTGTACATCACTCCCTAGCAGAAGGTCCAGGAGTTGGTTCTGGGGTTGGCTGGTGCGCGCATATATATATATATAGGGGAGTCTCACCCGTGTCCTGAGGACCTATGGACTCTGCTATCTCCGTCCCATCCATACTGTCGTCCTCATCCGCAGCAAACCTCCCTCTGGTGCGACCCCTATACACAGAGAGAGAGAGAGAGAGAGAGAGAGAGAGAGAGAGAGAGAGAGAGAGAGAGAGAGAGAGAGAGAGAGAGAGAGAGAGAGAGAGAGAGAGAGAGAGAGAGAGAGAGAGAGAGAGAGAGAGAGAGAGAGAGAGAGAGAGAGAGAGAGAGAGAGAGAGAGAGAGAGAGAGAGAGAGAGAGAGAGAGAGAGAGAGAGAGAGAAACGGGGGTTAGTACACCAAATAAAAGAACGACAATGATATCAAATTAAAATGTGTTTTTATGTCATGAGAGAGATGAAAGAAAGCAAGGGTTAGCGCCTCGGTTTGGCCTGGGGAGAAAGAAAGGGGGTCGGTGGGTGGGGGTCATAAATTAGTTAAATATAGTCACAGCTGTCACTGATTTTTAATGGATGCACTCAGGCCGTTGGGCAGAGAGGCGTGGAGGTGCAGAGAGGGTAGCGGTGGTGGTGGGTGCATAATGCACACTTGGCATGGGGCACAAGCTGACAGATATTGCTGCTTTGACAAGTCTACGAGAAAGCTTGGGAATTAAAAACCCAACATCACGCCCCCCCCCCCGGTACGGCTGCGCCTTATAACTCAACACAACAGAAGCAGGGATGTGGCTGCACCTAGTGTGGCGTGAGCCAGCAAATACTGCTCATTTATTACACCATATTTCTGGTTGTGTGTGAGAACGAATGAACACTCTCTCTCTCTCTCTCTCTCTCTCTCTCTCTCACACTCTCACTCATCTGCTCTCTCAATGTCACACTTCTCTCTCTCTCTCTCTCTCTCTCTCTCTCTCTCTCTCTCTCTCTCTCTCTCTCTCTCTCACTCTCTCTCTCTCTCTCTCTCTCTCTCTCTCTCTCTCTCTCTCTCTCTCTCTCTCTCTCTCTCTCTCTCTCTCTCTCTCTCTCTCTCTCTCTCTCTCTCTCTCTCTCTCTCTCTCTCTCTCCCAAGTGGAATGGAGAGTCATTACAGGCTTATTGAGGCACAAGCGCTAAACATGTGCTCGCCGAATGTTAAACCAGAACAAAGGCCCAGGGTAATAAGCGTGACCAACTGATTTAAGACGTCATTAACGAACCTGCAATCAGGACGGCGAACGGATGCCAATACTTTGTCATTGAGCTACTTTACTCATGAGGTATCGTGTGGAGCTCATCGCGTTGCAAGGAATCCTCAGACCAATCACGTGAGGATTCAAGTTATACGAGCGCCATTTCATTTAGATTTACACTTCCGATAAACAGATTTGCAATCTTTTTCGGGGGAAATCCATGCGTTTCATCTTCCACACTAGCTTCAGTATGTGGACTTTATGTGCTACATATTATGTGCCGTGCTGAAACATTCATAATGGTAGCATTAAATGTCAAATCTTTGGAAATAAATTCATCCACATCCACTTGATTAATGAAGGTACAATGTGATGCAACCTAATACGAAAATACGCAAGGATGAAATAGATGGTCTCACCTTCCCCCCCTTTGCGAGTTTCCAATGATTCTCCCCATTTGTTTTAACAGGCAGTTAACATGATAACCATGACTTATGCTTTGGCCTGAATCCAAATCCCCCCCAAAATAGTATATCAGGAGGGTGATAAATCTAGCCAGGGTCAATTCATTTGACAACACTAGGCTGCGCACATTCCATCCATTCTAAATTTTTGCCAAAAGGATTTGCTTTGTCAAGAGGCAGTAATTTAATGCGTTATTCTTTTTATTTTTCAAAAATAAGCGTTTGATCCGTTTAAATCTTCCCAAAAAAATTGTGTGTTGCGTCGAGCCTTTATCATGATGCAAAACGAACAAAAAAAATCATATATCACCTTTTCTGTGCCAATCACGAGTCAAAATGTCAACACCGAAAAGCCCTTGTCAAGAGCACTCCAACACAACACGCAACACAGAGCCAACCATCATTGAGGGGGCAGGGGAATCAAAATCATCCAAATATAGGAAGGCCATGAATAAAAGTCACGTGAAGAGTCCCATTGCTTTACACTCCATTTGTTCAGACTTGCCAGAAAAATGTCTAGGTTTGTTCCTGAAAAATTACCACTAGAGCCTGGGGTGGACAGAGACCCAACGAGCACGAGATCGCCACATCACAGCTGCCCTTTGGCATCTTGGCTGACGAGAATGAGTATTTCGACTTTTTTTTAGATCCTAGCAGTTCGAGCCCTACAGGCTGAGCTGGGATCTACGGAAATTGCCTGCCTTTTCTGATCACACTGCGCTGCAATATCCACAGCCGTCACCTGTGATCTTTAGCCCCTGATGAAGGTCACCAGAGGCACTCCCGTTTGTACGGTTCAAGGTTTTTTTGTTTTATTTTTATAACTAAAACCGCCACGTCAGCCCATGTAACCAGAACGTCTACGGGGGGGCTTTGCCTGTACGCAATGCCTCTCCCTCACGCGTCGGGAAGATCCGTCAGTGTCAGCACCCCTCCAATAAGAGAGCTCCGTTAACCCGATCTTGGAAAGAGCCATGTGGAGAGGATAATTGCCATGGCTCCAAATTAAACAGCAAAAGCCATTGTGGGGGCATGCTAGGTGAGTAGGGGGAAGCATTGCGTAAATGAGAGCAGCATGTCTCAAGGGGTAAGCCAGAGGATGCGTGGGGTGGGAAATGAGGGGGTGGGTTGGGGTAATTTTCACTGCCACTGAAGAGAAAAAAAAATAACCATCGGACGTCTGCCAAATCCGCCCCTCCCTCTAAATGACTTCCACTTCCAGATAAAGAAGAAACCCAAGAACCTCAAATGATGGCAGGAACACAACTGCATTGTGGGGTCTTAATTAAAACGGCAGGCTTTAATCAAACAAGTTCCTAATTGAATTGGAAACTGAATCTGCTTTGAAAATCAAGAACACCAAAAGAAAAGCCTATCCTATAATTATATGATCCTCCGATTAATGAGGACAGCAAACTGCCTTAACAGGGGAACTAACAGGGGTATAAAAACAAATGGGGGGCTTTTAGGATACAGAAAAACACACGGTAAACAATGATGTCATCATGGTAAACAAGAGAGACTAATCACTCACAATTGGAGTAAATTGTGCGATTGGATTACCATCTTCTACACATTTTTCTCTAATCTGGCGTTTCGGTTGTTGGTTGGCATCTCTACACAATGGTTCTCAGTTCAATGGTTCAGTGCCTAACTGACCCAAATACCTTGTAACCGTGCCTCTACAAAGCAAGCTATCCCAAGACATGGGCATTTATTGTCTACACGCGTTCAGCATAACTGAAGAAACACATTTTGTGTAAAACTTTAGGAAAAGTCCTAGCAGGTAATCAACATTTCCATGGTTGAAAACACTGTTTTTGACTGTTGTGCTAAGCATGCAGTACATACTTCGGCTATTGTCAACACGCAACACAAAAATGGTGGTGATTGGCTCACCAGGACCATTGCCATGACATTTAAACAAATACCATAGATGGGGTCTGGGTACTTTTTACAGTAAACAATGAAGAGTGTTCCCTCCAACCATCAACAATTAAACTCAAAACTACCCAATCACATTCCTCCTGCATTTGGTACTGCCATTATTTTCTAAAAATGAAGCACACGACTGAAACAAGATGGGACCTCGTTGCATGCTGTTCTTAAGACAACGGCATAGAGGGAAGGATTCAAGAAAGACAGCCATCGATGTGGGAATGGATGAGGATCACTGTCATCACCACCATGACACACGAGGCAAAAGGAAATACAGGATGTTTTAAACATTTTTGCTTCTTTCAATTATATAGTCGAGCCATGAATTGGTCAAAAACATGCTACTGTATCCCACTAGTATACGATGCCGTGTAGATGGAGAACTCCAGTGCCAACAGCGGGAGAATATCGATCATTCATCATGAGTCACATGACGTTTCGAATAGCTAGGTATAACCATGAACATTACAGATGTACATGGGGGAGAAGATAAATCAGCTACACCTACTGCTCTGAACTCACACTGACAATGCTGCATACATCATAACATATTCAACTGCACCATTTCAATTGTAGCATTTTAAGTTAACCTCCTCATCAAATAGCTTGCACGTGCCATAAGCACGAAATAGTATTTTAATAGATGGATTAATGAGCTGAACAATCTTTATGGTTATGAACCAAAATTATCAGAACACTGATGAAGAACACTTAATGTTTTTGATAAAGCCTCACGTCCAGTCCAACCCCCATAGCCTGCACAACTTATCCCCCACAATCCCAACCACAGAGGGAGAGCTACAGAAAAAAAAAAAAAAAGGGTGAAAATAATGCTTGGGCAAGTAGTTCCAGCTCTGAAGGAAGCAGAGGCGAAAACCTGAACTGGAGTAAATCTTTTTGGAATGGATTGCACACAGCAGATGGAGAGTGGGCCAAACAAGTGAACTGTGACAATAAGGTCTACCAGAGCACAGAATTTGAGGTATGCTTGGGAAAATAAAAAAGGTTAAAGATAACCTTTTTGACGACAAATCGTGAGATTTTAAAGGAGAGCATTTGGCCATGCACACACAATGCGTCTGCGCGTGTTTCAATAATGGATAGGAGAATAGTGCAGTTTGGTTGTGACTCGTTAATGTCCTTTCCATGCAGCTGGGTGAGCCACCATCCATTGTTCTGGTGACCAATGTCTAAAACGACTTGGTGTCATGTTCTACACAGGCCAACTGCATATGGCCAACTGCATGGCTAAAATAGGGCTTAAAAATCTGAAAGCATCGTGGAATTTTTGTTGGCGATCCTCTGCCTTATTGAGAGGACTCACGAGAGCTGAACTACTGTATAATCCTTAAATCCACGTAAATATACCTTAACCTGGAATATTGAAAACTTTGTTTTCGTTCCATCATAATGACACATCCTTTCACAATGAATTACTAAACAATTAACAAATAAGCATTATTAGCTTTGGCAAAAACTACAATGGCGGTGGCTTTTTTGAAGTTTCAATGTACAAGTCCTAATAATTCTGATCAGTGTAGATGTGGCATGAACAGCGATGATTATGGAATGGCAGTTCTTTCTGTTGGGCCATCTGGACAAGTTAACTATCTGATTCCACCAACGTAAACATTTGTAGTGGACACCATAATAAGACCAATTATACTGGTGCTTGGTTCTTGTTTCTATTGACCATCTGAGTTTAACTTTTAACGAAGAGCTTCACACAACAGTTACAATAACATCATAATCAGGATCCATCAGATTATTATTATTAAACACTAGTTTAGTCCTCAATCCTTTGAATAAATAGGTGACTAAATATCAGATGACTGCAATGGTGAGCCAAAACATCTAATGAGCACATTAAAATAAATCAAGGGACAGCAAGGTTCCAGGTCAGTCTGAGGTTAGAGTATTAACATGGATGCTGAGAGATGAAACCATCCCTTGAGAAATAGGCATTATGATTGATTGAGGACAGGGTAAGGAGAGAGTTGGAGCCATGAGGGCACTGCATTACACAGCAACTCTAACCTGTATTATGGTTTGCTTGGAATGTAAATAAGAGGCAATGAACTACATCCAAGCGCAGTTAGCACCGTTTTTTTAGGCATTCATAGCCCAACAATAACAGTAGGATTTCTCTTATCAATCTTGCAGTATTACGTTAGCCTCCTAGCACAACGGTTCGCTCAAGATATACCATTGTGCAGCATCCATGGAAAAGCATTGTGCGGGGAGGTTGCAGCAGAGAAATTCTCCAAAATAAACACCATACAATACATACAAACGCAACTTGCCGTAAAGTGTCAATGTAGGGCAACAACTAATTACCATTTGATAGCCAATATTTATGACCATATTTCAAATAACAGCACCAAGGTAGACACCTTCGCACTCGCCCAGTCGCAATGCTGAGTGTCCATCAAGCGTCAAATACAAATCTGACAATTAGTTCCCCAAGATCCAACAAATGATTATAATGGAGATTAATAAACCAATGATTCTTGATTGATAACAATGTTGAAATTGATCAATCTTCAAGACAGACTTCCAACGTACATATACAGATCGCCGATGTCTTCTCATTAAGAGGTAAACACGTTTTATTAGGAGCAGACGTCATCCACTAATCTCGTCAGCCTAGCGCGCCCACTCTTTCCCTGCCATCAAACCGAGGATTCCTGCTTAATTTTGAACCACTCATGGCCAACCTTAATTCAGATGCACTCCTCCATTCACAGGTTAAACCCCTAGCAAATGGAAAACAGTGGCTACACCTACTCTGACTGCCAACAGTTGAGGTACAATCAACCAAAGAAAATGCACAACACAGACATTCCTCTTTTCTGTTACATCTATTCCCAGCTATATGTATGCAAGCCGTGGCCAAGTGTCATGACATGAGTGACCGTTTTGCAGACATACTTCTTCCTGGTCTTGGATGTGGATAAGGGTTGTGTCGGCAGGAGAGTGCCAGCAGCAGCAGCATCCTTGCGCGGCCTGCCACGGGGGCGCTTGTCTGCGTGGGCAGGACTTCCTGTGGCTGTGGCCCCTCCACTGCTTGACGTCGGTGAAGGTCCTTGGTCAGAGGGGTCCACAGTCTTATCCTCTGATGACATTCTGAACCGAAGCGGGAAGGACAAACAAACAGTCTGCGTCTTACCGAGGGGAACCAACTGGCGCACTGAAGAATTGGAACTACAGAATTCACACTTAAGTGTACTGGGTTAAAAATGCATCCATTGCCACCTATTTTTTTTGGAACGATCACGAAATAAAAGGGCAGAGATAGTAAATCTTGAATAATGACCATGACATACAGACCTAAGCCAAATGAAAAAAAAAAAGGATGATTTCATATTGGCCTAGTTAAGTCATCTTCTAAAGTAATGATGAACATGTATATATGCTTACATGTTACAAATGTTTGGCCTGTGGTCTCAATTTGGTTAATCTGACACTTGTGTTGCGAATTAGAGCTCTTGGTTTTGAAGTGGTAAGGCATTCTTTAGGTCTATTTTTGTGAATAAAAAGGGCTATATTACTCTGTATGTAGCCTATTTATGTTCAGCTTTTTGTATTGTGTTTGTGCAATGGAAGGGGGCTAGCAAATGGTGTTTGTTGCATAATTTAACTCAATGGACCCATAATTTAATTAATCATTTTATTGCCAGCCAATGGTCCTGCATGACTAAAAATAACGTGGAGCCTTTAAATTACAGAAACAAATAATCAGTCCATTTTGCATTCATACATTTTCAATAAATCCTAATGAGTTTGGAAAATGGCAGAGAGCTTGGCAAGTTCTGACCAATAGCATTGTTTGCTGAGGCACCAGAAGTACCCTTGGGTTCCAGCCTTGCCTTCGTCAAATGAAACCATGTGGACTTGGACCAACTTTAGTTAAACGAAGTCATTATCTTTGCCAATAGAGGTATATTAGTTACAGTAAGTTGGCTGCCATTCGAATAAGGGAAAATAAGAGGATCAGAAAAAACGCTTCAAAGATCAATAGCTGTGGTCTACCATGTTTACATGTCATAAATGAATCATGTCCTCAAACTGTAATTAACATATCAGTATATGGCCCCTTTGTTTTGGCGAAATTATTTACTTAAATTAAAAGTATGAAAGATGTTGCTACGGCTACCGTGGCCAACCAAATTCCACGCTATGATAAAGACATATTCATGAAGACAATCATGTATGAATCCTTCTTTGTCTTCGTTACTTGTCATTTCAACCATATTAGTCGTTTGATGGACAGCAGCATCCTCGTCACAAAGTTGTGGGCTTTCATCCATAAACATGATACTCTCTCAACTCAAGGGGTGGGTGTACAAAGACAACATTTGTTGACGTTTACTTCTAGGTCACAATAAATATGTATATCGCAAATACGTGACATGGGCAGCCAAGAAGTATTTCACATGGCCTGCCTTCTCAGATTGAAAGCTTGGAGATGTGTATGTGCTTTGTGTGTGGATTTCTATTAAGCAATAAACAATAGCTACTGGTGGTGGCTCAACCCCTACTAGAGGTAAAAACTGAGGACTGCCCTAAATGTCGCTAACCGTTAAGCGGCTCAGTAATGTTATATTTTGCCTTTAAATCATTTGAAAACAACTGGTAGGGAACCACACTGCCATGACAAGGAGGTTAAAAATTCAACAACTGCTAACGTTAGCTTTTGTTACTCAAGCTTGAGCACAAAGCAATTGCATGCTCCAACGTAGCTAGCGTTAGCTAGCCTGTTGTTCACAACTAAGGTCTTATTTGCCCAAACGACCAAGGCGAAAACGCAAGTGAGGACTTCTGTGAGGACTGTACACAAACGAGCATAAAAACACAACCACTCGACTTACTCAGAAGGGGGATTAAAGCATCAGCCCTGAACCCCAGCAGCAAAACCTGGCAACTTTGGAAGTGGTTCGGATAGCAAACAGGTTAGCTAACATTGTAGTGAGTTGGATAACTAAGCCATCCAGTACGCCTGAAGAACCCCGTTCATCCATAGGTCTTAAGTGTTACCCCACCACCGATACGCACACCGATAACCCATGTGAACGGATACACAGACAAACAACAGGAGCCCACCCGACGCGACTGTGTCCAAGAAGATGACAAAAGCATAACATTTGGCCCCTCACACAAAACATACGGACGGGCTCCGTCTACTTGCTGAAACGTAACTGTTCTGCAATGGGAGTCTAACGCTGCAATCCAGCAGGAAAAGTAAATAGCGTCCAACTCCACCGCGATTCGTCTCGTTTAACCTATACTCGTCGTCCACGAACGCATTCGTTGGATGGACATGCTGTGCTGCGGGTGACACCTATACAGACCCCCAGCCACAGTGATGTTGTGCACGAGAGAGAGAGAGAGAGAGAGAGAGAGAGAGAGAGAGGGGGGGGGTGGGTGTCGCGTTGGGAGAGCCGCTATCACGAAAACCAAGGCGGCGACGAACACCTCCAGCAGTAGCCTGGACCTACAAAACGTTAGCCAGGCTTCCACCCAAACCACCCACCCCCCCAACACCACACACATACACCACCCCCCCCCCCCCCCCAAAGCATAGCTTATCACAAAATACCACAGTGCCGACAAGAAATCTTACCTTCCGACCCTATGAGTAGCGAATTATTTTCTTCATGTCCAAAATACTGGAGAGGGTAGAGAACGTCACACTTTGGATCACTTAGCCAGCTAGCCGGCTAACTGAGCTAGCTAGCCTCTCTCCAGTGAAGGAACACCGCAGTTCTCAAAAATGCATATCGCATAATACGGTAATCCAATGTCGTGGCGTTGGTCCTAACTTCGCCCATTTGACGGACGGTCGGATGGGCTAAATCCAGCGGAAACCTGCCTCATCCGCGCACGCATTTGATGGATCACTTTCCTTTCTCCGGTGACAGCTGTCGTCGCACGAGCGGTGGTTAAAACCCCAGTTTTGGGGGATCGCGCTGGTCGGCGTTATCGTTGTTTCACCATGGACGAGTGCTGATGCGGACGCAGCCTCCGAATACACTCGACACGGAGCGATCTCCGGAGGTCTAAAGGGTGTTATTTGACGTGGAGCCAGTGCTGAGGAGATGCTGGGGTGGCTGCGAGCTGGGGTCTCGAGCGCTCTGTGGCCGACCGCTTCTGTTTTCCTCAGCTGCGCGAGCGAGCGGCGGCTACTTCAGACTCCGCAGCCAGCCTGCTGCCACGCAGCAATGAATGCCACCAGAAAATTGAGCAGAACCACACATCTGCATGCTTTGGTCAATGCCCGCTGTTCCGAGAATAGTCACGAGGAGCAGAATTGGGTGAAACGTGAAAAATTAAGTTGAAGAAAACGAATCGGTATACTCTCTGACGGTGGCCATGGCTATCGTTAAGTGGCACCGAAGCACACCCCGATGAGTTCCTGAAAATATAGACCCGACTTCCCGGATAAAAGTGCTACGTGGTTCTTGAGGGATATTTGTTTTTTGAAAATGATATAGACCGCTATTATCATTGATGATGATAACGATGAAAAAATAAGGCAAGGACTAAAGCGCAACACATTTAGCAATTTCTTCAAAATACTCTATGACCCTGCGGAGGAATATTGGCATTTAGTAAATAAAATAATGGTCAGGGATAGCTCAAAACCCTGGCTTTTGCAGCAAAACTGGATTGGAGCCACTGTCATGGTTCTAAACCATCCAAACGCTCGCCATCCATCACCCCATCACATCTCTTGTTCTTCAAAAGCAAGATTCTCTTCCCCAAATCTCCTCCATGTCTATTCTAAACACGTGTGTGTGCGCGTGCGATCACAAACTCAGTCTCAAACATGTTTAATCGGTCTTTGGGGGTTTTGAAACACACACACACACAACACACACACACAACACACAACACACACACACACACACACACACACACACACACAGCAACACACACACACACACACCACACACAACACACACACACACACACACACACACACACACGCACACACACACACACGCACACACGCACACATACATACAAAAATGCACGCGCACACAACAGACGAACACACGCGCACACACGCACGCAAGCGCGCGATGAAGAGAGAATGAGTGTGCGAAAAAGAGAGCGATCGAGCGATCGAGAGAGAGAGAGAGAGAGAGAGAGAGAGAGAGAGAGAGAGAGAGAGAGAGAGGCGTAGAAAGACACGGTTAACCAGGCTATTGGCATTCTGTGCATGGAGGGGTTAAACTTGGTCGAGCCCAGGGGGTCGGATTGAAGTTGCCATCGGGTCTGCTCGTGAGTCACAGGTTACCGGGTCTCCCGTTTCCACCGCTGAAGGTTTGCTTCACAGATCACCACTTAGGCCTACTGGGTTAATATCGAAGCACCAGAAAATGTTCCTAACGGTGCACGTACTCGAAAGGAAAGTAAATTATATTTTCCCTATAATATGAGCGCCCTCTCCTGGCTCTAGGTGTCAAAGACAACTGTTTCTCAACATTTATCACGTTTTCATCATTTTATTCCATGTGCTTCTGAAAAATATTATTTGCTCTAGTGTTGTTTTTGTTTGAATGGTGTTGTTTTGTTACTTGTTGTTGTTGTTGTTGTTGTTGTTGTTTGAGTGTGTTGTTGTTGTTGTTTTGTTGTTGTTGTTGTTGTTGTTGTGTTGTTGTTGTTGTTGTTGTTGTTGTTGTTGCTGTTGTGGTTGCTGTTGTGGCTATGTAAATATCGTCTTCATCTTCCCAGAGAGCTCTTAGTTGTTATGCAATGAACGTGGTCCTGAAAAACTAGGTGGTTATGATGGTGCGTTATAATTTGTTTTATTTATTTAGTTCAAACTAATCTATGCTGAAGTACCATTATCCTCAGTAAACATTATGCGACAAGAGATTTTTAATTTTGGAGTTTGCTTGTGAAAAAACGGGATAAATGTTTATATATATATATATATATATATATATATATATTATAATATTATATATATATATATATATATATATATATATATATTATATAATATATATATATATATATATATATGGGGTAACCAGATCACTGCATTCCCTCTTCATATAATCTCTAATTTCCAAATCCTGAACCTGCTGGATGATTACACAACCTTTGTCCCTGTTAGGAGGGGTGTCCCTTACCACCTGTTGCCCAGGTGTTACAGCCAAAAATGTTACCATCGTGCTGGTATTCATTTACACTGCTAATCGCTTTTACCCTAATTAGCTTCCCACGTATACTGTGTCGCTTTTTTTGTGACTAATACCCCTGTTATTCAAAATATTTCATTATCTCTAAATGTTTAATGTGCGGTAAGGCATAGGCATATTTCTCTAGGTGTATTTTGTATTTGATTAACTCAAACGTTGAAGGTTTATACAGGTTCAACAACTGCTTTGGGTTATGATACACACAACATTCGATTTCTTGAAAACAGATAACGTTTGTATTGCCCAGTAGAAGAAAAAAGGTGTATTATTCTTTCTGGATCCTTTTAATCAACAGACCTTACTGATCAGTCGGAAAAACAACAGAACAAATTGAAACAAAAGTACATTTTTCCTAATACAGCAGAGGGCAGTGTTACTCTATGCATTGGGTAGCCATCCGCCTGTATCCTAAATGCATGGCTTCCTTCCAAATTAGAAACACTGAAGATCCCCTTCGTCGTGCTTGTTCTGGTCCTACGATGGGAATCCTTCTCAAGTGCCTCTCAACTATCAGGGTTTCTTTAAGGAGGGTTGGGAGGTTTTTCACATCCAACTTTGAGGTTGTTGAGACCTTTAAACGTGATAAAGGACTATGTACATAAGGCTTTCTTGAGTGTTTCCTTATGTGGTGCTGTTAAACGCAATCACTTTTTCCCCTCAATGTAACAGACCAATCACTCCTGATACCTGATAGCAATATATAGACAGGGTTTATGCAAACACCAAGCTGGTATTCTTTCCTTTAATGTCTGCAGTCTCTTGCTTTGTCATCAGTCTACAACCATGATAACGTTTGCTAATGTTACAGTGGCGGTTAACTCTGCAACATTTGAGAAGAAACATAGCAGCGTGATTAATGATAGGATTACCTTACTTTGTACTTAGCATTGTTTGTGGGGGATCAATCACTGCACGTTACATTTACATTTCAGGAAGCACGCTCAGTGGGTGCTGATGCTGATATGTTTTTCTTGATTGGTCTTGTCCTTCCATCAGATCAAACAGCTTTCCCTGCGCTTTTGGCTGTTGCCAACTGCTTTGTGGATTTGATTTGCTTTGTGGGTCGTATATTGAGTGTTTATCCTCATCTTTCTCCTTGTAGGGCCCTTTTTTGTGCTGTTATTGATTGCTTGCTATTGTAATCCCCAATTGGAGTTCAGTCAGGATAATTCAGAAAACCTGTAATCCATTATTTACAGATCCAATACAGTACATGTTCTATAAGAGCATGAGAGCACAAGCTACAGGATTATAGTGTGGATTTGTGGCCTGTTAATGAAAGTATCTGTACAATTATATGCATATTGGGGCTGGAGTAGAGGGGACTGTGGCAGCTATAAGAAAGTCCTTTAAATACACGGCTCCTTTTTAGTGGATCTAGTGATTGGAGCACCGATCCTTCCTGAAAATAACCCGCTGATTGCTGCCCGAGACAGTGGTAGTCGCAGGTTGAACCCATTACACTTGACCATGATAGCTACTTCGGCCTCAATCACGTCAACAGGGTGGAAGGTACTTGTGCAGTACTTAATAAAAGTACTGTACTTTAAAAAGCAAATATTCAACTTTTTACTTCATTGCATTCATCTACAACCAAAAAACAACCTTTATAAAGTACTGTTTTTTTGTTTCTTGTTAACTAAAACTTTTTCAGACAGTACGATAGTAGGCTACACTTTTACATGAGAAGAATTATTATTTTTTCCAAATAGGACTTTTATCTTTTAGTAAAGAATGAATTCACCCTCACCGACACAATTGATTTACGATGTTTTCTGTGAGTTGGTGACACACAACTTGTGTGTCGGCATAAATATTGTTTAGAAGCATTGCTAAACAATATCTGAGATAACACTGTTATCTCCCTTGCTCAGAAAAATAAACAATAAGCATGCATTATTTCCTATAAATGTGCACTATGAAGAAAAGGCAAATAGGCCTACTATTCTAACCATTTTTTGCATTTAATCATCTGTAGCCTATATTGTGTATTATATTGTTTTGTTGTTGTTTTATATGTTGTTCTGGTTTTTGCTGTTGTTTTGTCGTTGTTGCTGTTCTTGTGGAACTAACTATTTCATCTTTCCAGAATGCTCTTAGTTGGTCATGTGATCAGTTGCCAAGGTAATGATGTGTGCGTTACGATATAGTGTTACAATTAATTCTATACTGCTCTATAACCTTTATTTGGCAGTAACACACACCCCTGAATCTGCCTGCACGTGCACTTCTCCTCTCAGGATATACCAGAGGTTTCATTTCCAACTACATAAATCCATTTAATTGAATTCTCAGATGATGCCATCATTGAATTTCAGCCGTTCAAAAACAAACAACCTATTCCATAGCTTACTCACTGTTTACGGGTAATCTAAACATAATAGGATTTTTTTTTCTGCAATGTCAAAGTCCCTGTAATAAATCACCATAGTTTAATATACAAATATCACCTCCGCGGTTGGATGTAATCTTTTCAGGCGAGGAACAACAAGCAGGCACGGCTGTGGTTCTGTGTGGGGAGGACCAACCCTTGGCATAGCTATTGCATAATGACTGGACGGGCTCCTGCCAGGTGAACAGATGGATCATAATAGAGAGAGCATCCTATAATGGGGTGGAGAATAAACATGAAAGCAGATGCTGCTCTCTGTGCACATCCAGAAGGTTAAGCCCTATTACAGTAAGTCAATAAAGAGCTTAAGCCGCATTATCCTGAGAGAGAAACACGCCTGTTTTTTTTTTTTTTAAAGAAGCTTATAAATTATTTTTCTTGCGTGTATCTGAAATATTTTCTGTTTCACTATGCATGGGATGACGTGGGACTCTGACTCTTTGCTTGGCAACCCTTCTATTCAGAGTTCCCCAATAATGACTTATAAAGGAGGAAACCTTGCTGTGTGTTACACACAACCACACACACGAACACACACAAACAAAATGTCTTTCAAAGAATAAAAGACGAAGAAAAAAAGTATGTGTGTTTGTTATTGTGTGTGTGTGTGTTTGTGTGTGTGTGTGTGTATGTGTGTGTGTGTATGTTTGCATGAGCGAGAGAGAGCAAGATAGATAGAAAGAGCATGTGTGTGTGTGTGTGTGTGTGTGTGTGTGTGTGTGTGTGTGTGTGTGTGTGTGTGTGTGTGTGTGTGTGTGTGTGTGTGTGTGTGTGTGTGCGTGTGTGTGTGTGTGTGTGTGTGTGTGTGTGATTTTGTGTGAGATAAAGAGAGCTTTTGTGTCTTTGTGTTGTTGTGTGCATTTAATTAAACATTTGTTATTCTTGTTGCATTCAGAAAAATAAATAATCCATCAAAAGTCACGTCAAAAGGGAACTATTATCACCTGTTGGAACATGATTTTTTTCTCGAAGATTGTATTACAAATATGCTGATTACTGCAAATCGGAAATTAGGTTTTGTGATATGGACTTATTGGAATTAAGTTCCTAATTCATCAGCCCACAAGAAAAGAAAACAGACGCATGAAGGTTTCATTATTGACCAGGGACTTGTTTTATTTTTGAAGTGCAGCTGAAGTAGGCTTAGAACAAGCATTAAAACAATAACCAAACAGTACAAATGTTATTGAATGTTTAGGTAAAATTGTTAAAACAATTATTTATTACTCCCAATTGGAAAGGATGTTAATTAAATTCTGCAGTTGAGCTTAAGTGAATATCTTTCAAATAATTGAAAAAAGTAATATTTTGTTTTTATAAAAATGTCACAATTGAAGGCCAAAGGGATTTGCTACATCCTTTTACTTTTTTTCATCAGCTTCGCTTTGCTTCTTCTGAGTGCTGTCGCCGCCTAATGAACAGCTCTGTTGCTCGTGGCTGGAGGAGCTAATTAGGAGCTATTTATAATCATGAAGGAATACTTCGAAAAAGAGAGAAAAACACAGATAGAGAGGGAGGGAGAGAGAGAGAGAGAGAGAGAGAGAGAGAGAGAGAGAGAGAGAGAGAGAGAGAGAGAGAGAGAGAGAGAGAGAGAGAGAGAGAGAGAGAGAGAGAGAGAGAGAGAGAGAGAGAGAGAGAGAGAGAGAGAGAGAGAGAGAGGAGAGACAGAGAGAGAGAGAGAGAAGAGCGAGCATGACGAGAGACCGGAGAGACGAGAGAGGGAAGAGAAGAGA